>NIPS01000004.1:459383-820918 GCA_002215975.1 Dryadomyces quercus-mongolicae
TCTTCACAGAGGGCTCTCTGGTAGTCGTAGGGACGATTAAAACGCGTCCGAAGGTCTGGTTGTCGCTTAACAAAGTTACTTGCCCAACGCTTTCCGACGCGTCCTGCGTCGCGCTCTGCCAGCAAAACATTGGCCATATCTTCCACGTCCGCCAACCTGGGGGGGAATCCTCGCGCATCCAAGTCGAGAATGTATTGGAGAAGAGCTTTCTCTTCCAGCTCTTTCAATTTCGAAGAGTTAGCGCGGGTATCTTGTCGAGCGCGTCGGCCGTTCATTCTATTCCGAAGTGTTGAATATGGGACGTTGTAGGCCTTTGTAGCAGGTCGAATACTGAAATCCTTATTTTTTTCAATAGCTTTTAAAGCTAAGAGCACTCTGCCCTCTAGAGAAGTAGTTTCCATCGTTTGTTGTAAAGAACAACGTGTTGAAAATAGAAAGTGATTGTTTGACAGTAAAGTGATCCACTCGCTTGTCTGATCCACTCGCTTATCAACTACGTTACTTCTATTTTTGTTCGTGACTCTTTTACTTTACCTGCTTAGGCATTAGAATACGAATTCGGTTGTTAATAGAATAGTCTTCTTTATGATTCCAATTTAGATTTTATCTCTACTAATACTTTTTCTTTTTGGAGCTTAGTCTTGTGGTGAAATCGAATGTTAAGAAATATTCTTGAATTCTAAATAGCTCACTCTATTTAAGCTTTGTTGACAGTACAAAAATAAAGAAATAAACACATTACCATGAATTATGACAGCTCATCTCATTTCATCTCAGCTCATCTCACCAAGCCCAACCTCATCTCATCCTTTCTATCCATCTCCTCCTCCCTACTCAGACGTCTCATCTCCCTTCACCTCCGGCTCTGCCTGCTGCTGCTGCATCTTCCTCATCACCTCTGCCGCCTCAAACGAATACTTGCACTTCATCCGCACCAGCGCTCCATATCGATACATTATCAGCGGAAACGGCATGCAGGCCATTGTCAGAAATGCCGGAAGACTCGACGCCCAGTGGATCCCCAGATTGTGGTACATCTGCGTCGTGAACAGTGGAAACACTGCGCCCACCACCGACCGGAAAATAGCTGCTGCTGCCAACACCGACGCCGCATAAATCGTGTACGAATCGATCAGGTAGTTCATGATCGGCAGCAGCACCAACACACACCCAAACCCAAACGGCGACGACAGAATAATGCACGCCGACCAGTGGATGCTCGGATAGTTGGTCCACGCAAACGCAAACATGCCCACCGGCAGTGCCACGGCGCCCACAATGGCCGGCGGCAGTCGAGACTCGGCTGTCGTCGCCCGCGCTCGAACCAGCGCCATGTACCGTGTGTTGTTATCCCAGATAGCATAGATCAGACCAACGATAATACCGACTGTCATACCCAGAAACGACAATCCGCTGATGCCTTCGCTCCAGCCGCGGCCCTCGCTGAAGACAATCGGCATGGCACCCATAAACATGTAGACGGTGCCATAGATGATGGCCATGTACACCGAGGCCACAAGCACAATGGGTTCGAGAAAGAGAAAGACCCATGGCCGAATCAGCGCCCGCTGGAATACCTCGGACGGCTTCTTCTTTCCCTGGTTCTTTTCCAGAATGCTGACATAGTGTTTGCCAGACTGCTGGGCCAGATGACGTGCCCGTTTCTGCAACAGCACCGGTCCATAGGTCTCGGGGATGAAGATGACGCCCAGGATTCCGACGATGCCGATAAAAATAGTGCACACGCCCTGGACCCAGCGCCAACCAATGTTCTCGGAAATGAAACCTCCCATGACGGGGCCGAGGACGGGACCCAAGAACGGGGCCACGCAGTATACGGTCAGGGCGAGGCCACGTTGGGCAGGCGGGAAGAGGTCGCTGATGGTGCCGCCGGAGTTGACAAGGGGCGAGGCGCCAAATGTGCCGGCAAAGAATCGCAGTACCATGAGCGTGGCCACGTTGGTGCTGCCGGCCGAACCTCCGAGGAAGGCGACCATGCCGACGTGAGTGATGATCCAGAGGATCTGTCGTCCATAGAGTTCAGATCTATTTGTTAGCGAAGAGAAGCTGATAGGGACAGCGAGAGACAAACAGAGGACCCCAGATGGTTGGCCCAATGGCAAAACCGAGGACAAACAGAGAAAGGCCAAGAGTAAAGATTTCGGAGCTGATGACAAAGTCGGCAAAGATTTCGTTGACAGAGCTGGAGTAGGCCGACGACGTCAGGGTGACAGCAAACACAGACACGGTTGCCACGGTCGTGATAAACCACTTGCGGAACGAGCCCCAGTTCATGGGGTTGCCTGGGTCGTCTTTTTGGAACTCAACCACAAACGGGTCTTCTTCGGTGCCCTGGCCGCCATACACGGGTGTTTTCTCGAGCTCGCTCGGCTCCGGAGTCGACTTGGTTGCAGACATTTCGATGGATGGGTAGTTGCCACGTCTGTTCGATGATCTATTCATCTTCATCTTCATCTTCATCTTCGTCTTCGTCTTCTTTATATATGTGTAGATGGACTGTGAGCGTGTTAGACGGAATGCTCGTCTATTGGTGGAGGACCTTATAGTGGAGAATTTCGGACCGTATGTTCATTGGCTGTAGAGCTCTCAAGTGGGTACTTTAACGATAATCCAATCAACGGTGTACCCGAAGCGGGGCTGTCGGTGGCGGACATCCTCCTCATTGGCCACTCTTCGCCTTGACTTCCGCCGCAACCGTTTCCAAGATACTCCGGAATCCGGAGTCCTACACTCTGCAAACAACCATGATCCAGCCTCACGACTCACATGTTCTTCGCAGGCAGCGACTCAAGGTCCCTATTGCCTGCCAGGATTGTCGCGCTAGAAAGGCAAAATGCGACGGTGGTCGTCCTAGTAGGCACTCTTTCTCCTCCTCTATTCTCCTCATCAGCTGACATTACAGCGTGTTCCAGGTGTCAGGCACGAGGAACAGTATGCCACTACACGCAAGTTCCACTGGCTGTCAGCCAGGTTCAGCGCAAGTATCCATCTAGGCCGTCGTTGCATGCACCTGTCTTGGCCTCGCCTCCTTCGTCACCTTCCCACTCTCTCGAAGCTCCTACGTCTTGTCCTCGGCCTCCGGATGACAGCAGTAATGAACGTCGGGCAGACAGTGACTATGAACGTTCTGCTAACAGCGTGGGCCGCTTTGCTGGTCAAGTGACTGCTGCCATCGACAAACGAGCCGGTCTCGTTCCCGCAGCCACAGCCCATCAAGTCCCTTTTGTCGATGCTCCGTTGTTTGGCGATCTCGAGCTGCCGTTGTCACCGCTCTGTGCCGGCGTTACTTCTACAGAGCTGCCTCTCCGTTCCCGCGCCGACCACCTTGTCGACATCTACTGGCGCCACATCGACCCCGTCGAGCCCATCCTCGGCCATTCACAGCTCTGCCGCGCCGTCAATGCATCCTACTCAGCCACTGTCGCTGCTCAACTGCCCAATTGCGACATTTGGCTCGCCATACTCAACCTCGTCTTTGCCCTCGCCGTCCAGCGTCAAGAGCCTCTGCCGCGGATGAGTCGCGACGACGAGGCCAACCGCTACTTCCGGCGGGCCTGGGCACTGCTTCCGGCCGAGTCGCTGTTGTGGCGGCCGGCATCCCTGGAACTCGTCCAGTGTCTCATGCTGATGAACCGGTATCTGCACTGTACGAATAACCAGCACAAGACCTGGATAACGGCAGGACTGGTACTACGGACAGCCCAGTCGATGTGCTGCCATATGCCCAAGAAGGAGGACGACGAGAGTCGACTGAGACGGAAAGTATGGGCGAGCTGTGTAGCACTCGACCGGTGCGTCTCGTGGTCTCTTGGCCGGTCGTCTGCGCAGGTGCTGGTCTCTATGCCTCCGGACGATCTCGACCAAGATGGCCGTCCAGGAGAACATCCCCGCTGGCAGCTTGAGCTGCACGAAATCGGCAACCAGATCCAGCTGGCACAGGTCCAGAGCCGAAACAGCAGTCTGGGACCTCAGGAAGAATATCACGCGGCAGCCATTCGTCTCGATGCGTGTCTCGACCGCTGGGAGAAGAGCTTGGCGTCTGACTGGCAGCTACACAACCTTCGAAAAGTGGCCGACCGGACAGCTCGCATGGAGCGATACTTACTGCATCTACGGTATGTCCCTCTGTTTCCGTGTCTCTGTTCTCGTTCTGATTTATCCTCTCCAGTCTCCTTCATGCTCGAATTTATCTCTACCGACCAATGCTCTCCAAATTTTATGCAACCAAAACCACAACTTCCAGTCTCAGTGAACGTCTCCTCCGCGAGTATGCCAGCATGTGTGTCGAGGCTGCCCAGCATGCCGTCGCCATCGTCGCCAAGACACTCGATGCTGACACTTCTAATCCCATCGGCCTCCTTCCTTGGTGGTACCGCATCTACTACCTCCACATCGCCGGCGTCATCTTCCTGGCTGCCATGGTCCGTTCCGATCTGCTCTTCACTGACTCTGTCGCTCGCTCCTGGAAGGATGTCCTGACCATCTTGCGCTCGCACACACATCTGAGCACTTATGTACAGCAGTGTGTCTGCACGTTTGAGACGCTGGCAGCGCGGATTCGGCAGACGAGGTGCGCGATCCAGGGAGGTGGCTCCGGTGGTTCCGGTGACGGTATTGCCGGTGATGCCAGTGTTGGTGCCAGTGCCAATACCAGTGCCAGTGCCAGTGTTAGTGCCAGTTCCAGTCCTAATGGTGCCGTGTCTGAACCTTTGGGTGGCAATTTGGACATGTTTCAAGACATTGAGTTTGATTTTGACGACTTTCTCTTTGGGACAGACGACGTTGATTTTGGGGCACTACGATAGGTTATGAAAGAGCACAACTCTACTGGACACCGTATCTACAGAGCATAGGGACGAGGATCAGAGTCATCACTCAAGTTTAAGCATGAATGGGATATGCTTAGTAATACATTAGTCAGCCAATTCCATGTTAAACTACTCTGATATTTGTAAAGAGATCTCGTTAAATGCATGTCAGGACAGGAAGAAAATGTCTATTCTGTAGGAGACAGGCAGAAAACGAAAGAACAAAGTCAGTGAGTGAGACGTCGACCGAGACACGAGAACGGACGGGACGTGGGCCCCGCAAAAATGTCGGCCCGCCTTGCTGAGTCATAAATGACACCGTGCCGCAGGACATTTGGTTTCATGGCCACCTTGTCCAGAGCATCTCGACACGACATGTGGTGAAGCGACTGAATTCAGCCGCACAGCAGCAAGGACTCTGTCCATTCATTGCCGACGTTTAGCCTGGCGCCAACGTCTGGAATAGTTGAGTTGACTCGACCGATCGATATTTCGATTTGAATTTCTTCGACTTTGGTTTCGACTTTTGAGTTTCGACTTTCAACTTCGACTTTTCGCTGTTCCAATGCATCTACTCACCCCACGAGTCACCCCCTCGTGGGGTTGGCAAGCCACGCTGCTGGCATCCCTGGCTCTGCAGGCCACCCCGGCTCGCGCAGTCCCCTCTGTCGATGTGGGGATGACAGCAGCTTTTGCAGCACCTCCATATTTGACTGAACTCTTGGAGACGGCAGCTCAAGAAAACGCCTCGAGCTACTTTCCGATCCTAGATCGCATTGCCAGCGGTACATTCAGCAATGCCAAGACCGACCGCGACGTCTACGATACCTTTGTAACCCTGCTGCAGGACGACGGGCTGCTCCAGGACTCTGGTGCTCTGTCGACCTTCAACTGGGCCTTGTCGCTTCGATCGGCGGCGCCACAGGTCGAGGCCCATTTCCAATTCTACCGCACGGCTGTCAATCAGAGCCTCGATGACGACTGCCAGCACTGGATCCTCTGGGAGGGCGCACAGTACTGCTCGCCGTCCTTTGAGACTGCCAAGACAACCGTGACTGAGGCCGAGGCGCAGACCAAGATCTTGCCTTTTGACCACACGCTGGGCCACGGCGACGACGCCATTCTGTATACAGACATTACCGACGCGGGATTTGGGCCATTTCATGTGTTTTTGGCCGAAAAGGCCCGCCGGGGCGAGCTGTCGTACCGCGTGCGCCATGTGCGCCGAGCAGCCGATTTGGGCCATGAAGAGACGCTCGAACGGCTGCCAGTCAGCGGCTATGGCGTGCAGCTGGCGCTCAAGCGGACAGACTACATTGTGATTGATGACCGGGAGGGCGAGGCAGAGGCAGAGGCAGAGGCAGCGGTGGAGGCGAATGCCGGGACTGAGCACCAGGAGGCTGTCCTCAACGACTCCCTGGACGAAGACGTGGCCGACGTGCAGCCATTGTCCAAGTCAGAGCTCGCACCACTTGGACTCAGCGTCGCCGACTTCATTGCCCGTAGTGCCAATCCTCTCGAGACGCTCGTCAAGCTGACGCAAGACTTTCCCAAGCTCGCACACACGATTGCTGCTCACAATGCCTCCAAAGAGTTTGTGACGGAACACCGCGTCAACCGCATGCAACTCGTTCCTGCTGGCACCAATGTGCTCTGGATCAACGGCCTACAGGTTCCCGAATGGCAGATGCAGCCGCTCGGACTGCTGGGAGCTGTACGCCGTGAACGTCTGCTGATGCACCAAATCAGCGACGCCCTCGGGTTGACCGGCACCGAAGTGGTCGACGTGTTGAGCCACGAGGCCGTGACAGCAGCTGCTTCCAAAGCCGACGACACCTCTGTGCGTTTCGACTGGCGCGACAACCCGCTCGAGGAGGGCCGCGTCATCATCTGGCTCAACGACATTGAAAAAGACTCACGCTATGCCGAGTTTCCTACGGGCCTCAAACGGCTGCTCCAGGGCGGCGCCCAGGGTCAGATCCCTCCTGTGCGCCGCGACGTCTTCAACCACGTCTACGCCGTCGACCTGACCCAACCTGCCGATGCCGTCCTTGTCGTCGAGCAGCTGCTGTCGTTTGTGCGTCGCCGTATGCCCGTCCGTTTTGGTCTCGTCCCGCTCGTCCACCACGACGGCGCTGTTGCTCAGGCTAAAGTCGCCTACCATCTACTCGAGACCTATGGCCTGTCGGCTCTCGTTGCCTACCTCGAGAAGTCGCTCGAAGCCGAGGCCCTGGCAACACCGAGTGAGGCCATTTTTGACACTGTCATCGAAGACCGAAAACTGCGCGCAGACGCCACACCGCTGCCTCTGTCTGGCGTTCTCACGGCCGACGGCTATGCCGAACAGGTCACCCTTGCTCGGCACTGGGCCCGTCGATTGGGCGCCGAATCGAAGGTGCCGCCCATCTTTGTCGACGGCATTCTGGTTCCGCGTGACGAGAACTGGCTGCAGGTCATTGGTGCCCGTATGGGTCTCAATCTGCGTCTCGTCCAAGAGGCTGTGTACTATGGCCATATCGACGACAGCATTTGGGTGCCGGGTTTCCTGTTGGCCGATGCTGTCCCCTACCGCAACACTCACGTCTTTCCCAGTGACAGCAATAAGCTGCGCATCGTCGACGTCACCCGTCTGTACCGCGAACACGCTGCTCTGCTGGATGAGATGGTGCCGGTCGTGGAAGCCGACGACGACATGCCCCCTGAAAACTGGGCCGTCATGACCCTTGTGGCCGATCTCGACACCGATGATGGCCTACAACTGCTCTTCTCGGCCCTGCAGTTCCGTAGTGACCACCCAGGCGTCCAGCTGGAAGTTGTTCACAACCCGGTGACCACGATAACTTCTTCCAGTGACGCTCCGACTCTACGAGACCGTCTGGCTGACATTCTGGACGTCGAGTCCTGGGAGACGCTCAAGACACGCGTCGCACTCGACGACCCGGCCGTCAAACCGGCCTACCTTGCTGCCATTGGACCATTCCGGGACGCTCTCGGCGTCGATGCCGGTGCCAATGTCGTCGTGCTCAACGGCCGTGTTGTCGGGCCCATTCCGACGGCTGCCGAGTTTGACACCGACGCTTTTGCCGCCCTGCTGCTGTACGAACAGTCCAACCGAATCCTGCCTGTCTACGATGCCGTTGCTGCTTTCAATCTCACCGACCGCATCGTCACATCGCCACTCGCTGCCGCTCGCCTGACCGCCACCGCCGCCCTGTCCGTGCAGTGGTCAGCTCAGCCGCAGGGCATCTTTGAGGCACCGGCCGCCGTGCGCACGTCAGCCTTCCGCAACTTTAACGCAAATCACACAGTCTTTGAGGCCGGCACTGCCGATGAAGCTGAAGCCACCATCCACCTGACCGCTGTCGTCAACCCGGCCAGCGAGCTCGGCCAACGCTGGGCACCGCTGCTGCGTATGCTTGCCCAGCTGGACGGCGTGTTTCTGCGCGTTTTCCTCAACCCGCGCGACCGTTTGGACGAGCTGCCCGTCAAGCGGTTCTACCGGTCTGTGGGTGCAGCGGCGCCGGTCTTTGATGCCGCTGGTCACGTGACGAATCACACGGCCCAGTTCCGCGGGCTGCCGTCTGAAGCCCTGCTGAACCTGGGCATGGACGTGCCGCCGGCCTGGCTCGTCGCTCCCAAGGTGTCGGTGCACGACCTCGACAACATCCGGCTGTCAGCCGTGCGACCGGCCACGGCCGACGTGACGGCGACGTACGAACTCGAAAACATCTTGGTCGAGGGTCACTCGCGCGAAGTCGGCCTCGCCAGCCGCGCCAACTACCCGCCACGGGGTGCTCAGCTCGTGCTGCGGACGGCCGCGGGCGATCTCGTCGGCGACACTATTGTCATGGCGAACCTGGGCTACTTCCAGTTCAAAGCAAACCCGGGCAGCTATCGGATCGAACTGAAACAAGGCCGCAGCGCCGACGTCTACGCTCTCGAAAGTGTGGGCGCACAGGGTCTGACGGCCATGCCGGGCGACGAGGGCGCCGACGTGACGCTCGTCAACTTTGAAGGGGCCACTTTGTTCCCGCGGCTGCGGCGACGCGAAGGCATGGAGGACGTCGACGTGCAGGTCGAAGACAAGCCGGCGAGTGCAATGGCGCAGGCGTTTTCGCGGCTCGGCGGTTTCTTCAAGGGAGAAGCTCAAGAAAAGCCGACCGACGTCGACGTCCAGGCCGAGATCAACGTCTTCTCCGTGGCCAGTGGCCATCTGTACGAACGCATGCTCAATATCATGATGGTCAGCGTCATGAAACACACAAAACACACCGTCAAGTTCTGGTTCATTGAGCAGTTCTTGTCGCCCTCCTTCAAGGACTTTATCCCGACACTCGCTGCCGCCTACGGCTTCCGCTACGAAATGGTCACCTACAAATGGCCGCATTGGCTGCGCCAGCAGACGGAAAAGCAGCGTGAGATCTGGGGCTACAAGATTTTGTTCCTGGACGTCCTTTTCCCCCTGTCGCTCGACAAGGTCATCTTTGTCGACGCCGACCAGATCGTCCGCACAGACCTCATGGACCTTGTCCAGACTGACTTGCACGGTGCTCCCTACGGCTTCACGCCCATGTGCGACTCGCGCACCGAGATGGAGGGTTTCCGCTTCTGGAAACAGGGCTACTGGCACAAGTACTTGCGCCAGGGAACGGTGCCGTACCACATCAGCGCCTTGTACGTGGTGGACCTGCGGCGGTTCCGGGCCCTCGGCGCCGGTGACCGTCTGCGCCAGACCTACCACACGCTGTCGGCAGACCCCAACAGTCTGGCCAACCTGGACCAGGACCTGCCGAATCACATGCAGTTCCATATTCCCATCTACAGCCTCGACCAGGACTGGCTGTGGTGTGAGACGTGGTGCAGCGACGAGGCGCTCAAGACAGCCCGCACCATTGACCTGTGCAACAACCCACTGACCAAGGAGCCGAAACTGGACCGAGCGAGGCGACAAGTACCAGAGTGGACCGTGTACGACGACGAGATTGCAGCGTTGACACGGACACGGCGTCGGGGACAGGGCATGCCGATGCGGCCGGCGGAGGAGAAGAAGGAAGACGAGCACGCACGAGACGAACTGTAGTTGGATAGAACTGAAATCGTAATTCCGAATATTTTTTCGTATAGCAAAAGTTCTCAGATCTTGACAGGTGCACATCGAAGTCTCGGGCGGCGCAATAGTCCCCGTGCTGCAAGGAACGTCAGCCGGTGAAGTACAGTACGGTACAATAGAGTACTCGTACTCGTGCACTCGTACTCGTGCAGTCTTATGCCTGTTGGCTCATTTTACACGTCAGATGTCTCATCCGTGCAAAACTGTGGTTAGCTGGGCGCCGAAATGCAACCCCCACGGCCGTAAGAAATGTTGCCGATTACTCCGGAAACGCTGATCCCCAAAAATTTGGCCTCGGCTACCTCCACTGTTGGCATGTGCCAGTTTCATGGAGCGTGGAGTGCGGAGTGCAGAGGATGGAGTATGGGGTATCTTACAATATGGAGTGGAGATGTCTTCGAAAGGCTTCCACCAGGACTGTTTCTATCAGCACATGCCAAAAAGTAGGAAGCATATATGGGTTTATGAGTACTCCGTTTGCCCTGCCGGATCGACGTTCCATCACATGTGTCTGGGGCTGCCCAACAATCAGACGAGGGGTCCTGAAGAGAATTGAGGCACGAAATCCGCAAAGGTTCGCATCTGTGATAGGAAGTGTATTGCCGACTTACCCGTGCCGAATTCCCCTGGCTAGAATAAGCCTCTACAGTGTGCCTCGTCGATCCCTGCATAATCAACATACACCATCCCAGAAGCAGTACAGTGGTACAACGCATCCATAGACCGGTGAAGGGGATTTCATCATAATGCGGCTCTGCGCCTGAAACTGAAACCAACCCCCTACAGAAGGGGAGGTAGTTCAAATCAGCCTAGAAATCCATATCATGATCCTCCGATGGGTAGCGAAGAGTGGAAAGACACATGAACTGAAAGTGTTTTCGATCATACCTGCGTCGCTTGTATCTAAGTTGTAATGGGCTGATAATTAACATATGCCTTGTATTTTGCCCACTAACTTGTGCCGTGTTCGTACGATTACTGTGTGTGTGTGTCGCCAGGCTGAGAGCTCAGGTCTAGACCACACATATTCGCCGCGTAAGCTCTGCTCTTTCTGATGCTAGAGCTTGAATGCACGTGGTCCAAAATATCGTAACACTCAACTACGGAGTTCGGAGTAGGCCGGGAATGTTGGTAAAATATGTTCGAACACTTGTGCATGGATTCATGAGCATGAATAAAGCTGAGGCAGGTGAATTACATTGGTTTTTTACAAATTGTATGAGTTTCCTATCTTTGATAAAAATTTGATAAGAATACTCTTAATTTTATTAAAACGTAGAATGTTATATCGAGTACCAGCGTACTCTTCTGAATAGTGATACTAATCTAGTTAGAGCACGAATCCGAGCTGAAGCAGGTTGAACTGCTGTTGTCTGGGGTTTCTTGCCACTATACCTCTTGTGTTGAACAAAAGGATGCAAACAGAATCCCTTGCAATCTCCGTTGTTGTTTCATTTTCCTCCGTACTCTGGCCTAATATCAAACCTTGCGGACTATCTAGAACTCTATCTTCCATATTCCATACACGTCATGCCGTAAATTCTTTGCAGCCCACCTTGGAGCACAATAACTTTACTCGAGCATGGGTGGGAGGCGTCGTGGGGGGAAGCAAGCGAGGGTGCAGCTTTCGTAGACGGGCGTAGTCTCGGCTGTTTTGACTATGTACGGCGCGGTCGAGCTGAGCTGCCAAGACAGCAAAATCAAGAGCAATTACAGCATCCACTTCAGTGTATGGGCTGACTGTTCCTGGGGCAGTGGTTTCGCCGGAGAAACCACTGCCCATTTGCAAGAGACCAATCTCATGGGGAAGCTGACCTGTGCCGGCAGGCGAGAGGTGCATAATCTCTGGAGAGTTTCCACATGACAAGCCCTCGTCTGATTGGACGACAGTGTATCCAGACAAGGAACCTGTCTCGAGAATAGCCTCTGGTTTTTGTGCTTTGTTCAAAGCCATTGGGCTGGAGACCAGAGTCTGATTTTTGAACTGGCTTATGCAGATAATAGATTATGGTATCGTATGTTGTATTGTAGAGAAACTTTTGCAGTTACTTCGAGAAACAGAGAGTCCACAGCTACCATGGTTCCTTATATGTTCCGATGGCAGTTGAACTGACAGATCATTTCTACTATGAAATACGCCTCTCAAGGCGCCTGTATCAAAACTAAAACTAAGCAAAGCTTATGAAAGGCGGCCGTTTGATTCAGGACTGCCACGATGCCATCCAACACCCAATGGCACCCATGACTAGGAACTTGGTCTTGTGCCATTTATCAAGCGAATAGCGGTGGATATCTGTCCGAAGCTGGACAATCCCGATCTTAAACAAATGAAAATACAATACAATACAATAGAAAATAACTAAAAATTAATTAATTAAATTTAAATAAATAAATATAAACAAACAGATACAATCGAAATACATTACGAGTCCTCGTGGCTTAACACGCCCGAAAGCCAGAACGGATGCGGAATACTCCGTATTCATGCTCCTTATTAATACCGAGCCTCGTTGAAATCCTGGTTTGCCAGCTTTAGGTCAATTGCCCGCTCATTTCACAAAGTACTTTACATTAACCCCTTTCGCCACATCCTGCAAAAAAGAATTGAAAGACGGTCAACATGACAAGCACTTGATGAAATCGGTCGGATGGTACGGTGTATCTTACTGTTCAAGTTACTTGCTGAATAATGTATTACTAAGCATCGCAGTCTATCATGATCATTTCTCGTCACTTTCCGTTCTTCCTAATGCGAAATATACTGGAACACCGCCGATACCTCCTCCTCGTCCACTTCCTGCCGCAGCAGCAGGTCCTGGATCGTCTTGAGCCCGTCTCGCACAAAATGGTTCCACGTGCTCGTGTCGCCATACAGCATCGCCGGTGCCTTGATGAACTGTCGCCCGTCTGGACGACACCGCCGACACTTGAACGTGTCGTGAGTATCGCTGCACGTTTTGCCGCCACCACGGAACTGGAAGAGCTCCTTGAGGCTGTCGAGGCTAAAGTGCCGCTCCACGTCTTCGGCTGAGTCCACCACGCACGTCGACAGCGACTGTTTGTGGCTCTGCCGCTGAAAGATCTTCTCTTCAATCGTGCCCGTGGCAATAAACCGGTATACAAAACAGTCCTTCTTTTGACCATCTCTCCACACACGCGCCAACGCCTGCTGGTCGGCCGCCGGGTTCCAGTCGGGATCAAACAATACCAGCCGGTTGGCCCCAATCAGATTCAGACCACAGCCACCGGCCTTGGACGACAGCAAAAAGACAAACTCATTGCCGTCGGGGTCGTTGAACTTGTCCACCAGCTTCTGTCGCTTGTTGACATTCATCGTGCCGTCCAGCCGCAGACAGCCGTATGCCCGGTTTCGACACAACCGCTCAAACAGATCCAGCGTCGACGTGTAATTGGAAATGAGAACAATCTTGTCATTGGTGTCGGCTCGAATCCGCGCCAGCATCCGGTCCAACACCCGCATCTTGCCGCTGTACCACACCTTGATCTCGCGGTCGCGGCCTCGCGCCTCTCGCGGCACGTAGTCGTCTGGACAGCACCGCTCCGATCCCGGTAGGTCCTCTTCCAGGCTCAGCAGGTCCGGGTGATTGCAAAGTTTCTTCAAAATGTTAATGGCCTTGAGCGGCTGGCTGCCCTTGCCACGCAGCAACGCCTGAATGTCGGGCGACGTGATAAAGTAGTTGTACAGGTCTAACTGGAAAGGTGCCAGGTTGCAAAACACAACGTGCTCGTACTTGACCGGCAGGTACTTGGACAGAATGTCGTTGGTCCGCCGGATGATGAACTTGTTGACAACGCCCAGCAGCTCGGCCAGACACTCATCACCCTTTTTGCGCTCGGTCTCACCAGCATCGGCGTCACGGCCCCGCAGAATTGGAATCTCAAACCGCTTGCGGAACTCGTGTCGGCTGCCCAGCAAGTCCGGATTGGCAAAGCTGATCAGCGCAAAGTACTCGCTCAGGTCGTTCTGGATGGGCGTGCCAGACAAGATGACCCGCCGTGACACTTGCAGGTTGTTGAGCGCGCTAAAGGTCCGACTGTCGCCGTTCTTGAGCCGGTGGCCCTCGTCGCACAGCATCAGCCCAATCTTGGTGTGCTTGAGTTCCTCAACATTCAACCGCAGCGTCTCGTACGAGACAATAATTACTGGCCGTGTCACGCCGCGCCCGCTCGAGATCGCCCACTGCCGCAACTGCCGTGTCAATTCCTCCTTGGAGGCCTTGCCGTCAATGGCAAAGGGCGTGATAGCATCGGCGCCCAGCCACTTGACCAGTTCGTTGGCCCAGTTGCGCACGAGACTGGACGGACAGGCGACAATAGCCTTTTGGATCGTCGTCTTGCCGGCGTCGGGCGACTGCTTGAGCAGCGTCCACAGCAGCGTGATGCACTGCAGCGTCTTGCCCAGACCCATCTCGTCAGCCATAATGCAGCCGTTGGCCTTTTCATCGATCATACCCGTCACGCAGCGGTACATGAACTTGACACCCTCGATCTGATGCGGTCGGAGCACCTTGGCCAGCCGCGGGTCAATGACGACGGGCACGCGCGGACGCTTCTCTTCCGTCTTCTTCTGGATGCCCAGGATCTCAGCCAGACTCTTGTGCACGAGGGGTGTGTCGACAGCAGCGGCTTTCTTGGCGGCTGCTTCAGCCTTTTCAGCCTTTTCAGCCTTTTCGGCCTCGAGCTCTTCAGGCATCTTCTCCTTGGGCTTGTCGTCAATGGTCGGATCGTAGAGCACAATGGCAAACTCGCCACTGGGGTCATGCAGCGGTTTGGCTACAAAGGCGCGGCCCTGCCGCATGCCGAGTGCCGGCGCTGGGCGGTTCGGGTTGTAGTTGGCACTGGACTTGTTGGCCAGAGGGACGATAAACGTTTTCCTAAACGCCTGTTCCTTGTCCAAGACCCGGAAAACCGGAAACTTGTTGGCCTCTCGCGTGGCCAAGGCGAGGCGGTCGGCATTGGTGTAGGGCTTGTCAGCGTCCTCACTGCCGTCGGCACCCTTGTAGTCGACCCGCTTGCGCTTCCTGGTCGGCCGATCCGTGGCAGCACTCAGCGTGGCCGAGCCTGGACAGCGAAAGGGTTTGTGAAGTGCATCGAGAGATTTGGTGCTGGGAAATCGACTGCGCGGTACATTCTCCTTGTTGGCATTGGCCGCAGCCGATGCGCCATCTGTGTGGGACACGGTCGCCGCAGTCGCCCTGATGGTCAGTCGATGTTACAGAGCACCTGGAGGAGTTCTTCTTACATGATGGTGATGGAGAGAGGAAAAGTATCAATTCCGAAATCTCAAAATATCAAAATATCAAAATATCAAAATATCAAAAGAACTTCTTTTGGGGTGCCTCAATTCTCATGATGGGCAGGAGCGAGGCAGACGCGTCTGCCTGTGTCTCGGAAAGCACGCGAAATCATGTGACCAGGAGCGGGGGAGTACGTAATGCACGCTAGGCCACTTTCGGAATCATGTAAACATGCATGGACGCGCCTCAGAATCATAATAAAGTGGACACCCACGATTCAGCTACTACATACGTAGTTGAGGCACCATTGACTGTTTTGACTATTTTTACTGTTTTGCTGGAGCATTGCAGCGACAAGACCAGGACAGGACCACGGCAAGAATCTACTACACAACGATACCAGCCAGCACGACCACCTAAGAACAGCCGTCAACAACTTCACCGCCATGGGTTACCCGGGCATGGGCGGGCTCGATACGCCGCGGACCAACGTGGGCGACGCGACGTACCTCAACCGGCCTCCCGACTTTGACATTTCACAGGAGGCGTCTTTCACGACGCCGCAGAAAGACGACGACATCTTCCAGCAGATGCGCAACGGCGGAAAGCCGAACTTGCGGACACCACGAGGCGGCGGGAACGGCGGCGGCAATGGACGGGCTCCGTTTAGCAATCGGCTGAACTTGCCGTCGGGCATTGGCGGTGTTGAGTTCACGCCGCTGCTCAAGTCGGCGACGCGAAACAGCGCGCGGCGGGCGAGCGGCAAAGAGAACGGAGGGGCGTCGACGGGGCCGGTGCCGTTTGCGCTGGGGCGGATCGACGAAGACAACACGACGACGCCGATCCCGGGCGCCATGGACATGAGCAGCTACGGAGTGTCGCGCAACGCATCGTACGTAGAGAGCACGCCGCTGCCAGGCATTGACAGCAGCAGTTTGGTGTCGACACCGCTTGCGCTGCAGGCGCGGAAGAAGGACGACGGCAAAGGACCACTTCCCTTGGACGGCAACCAGCTCTCGTTGCGCGAGCAGGAGAATGTCATCGATAAAATCGAGAAGGAGAATTTCGGTCTCAAGCTTAAGATCCACTTCCTCGAGGAGGCCCTGCACAAGGCTGGGCCAGGCTACAGTGAGGCGGCCCTCAAGGAGAACACGGAACTCAAAGTCGACAAGGTGACGCTGCAGCGGGAGCTGCACCGCTACAAGAAACTGGTGACGTCGGCCGAACACAATCTCGAGAACTACCGCGCGGAAATGCAGGAGATGCAGGCCAAGATGGCCCGGCGGCAGGTGGACGAGAGCCTGCGTTCCGACATGGAGCAGCTCCAGAAAGAGCTGGCGGCCAAGGATGCGGCGCTGGCGCAGGTGCAGCAGCAGGGCGAAGCTGAGCGTGCCAAGTTGCGGGATACGATTGAAGATCTTGAGGCGGACGTACGCGATAAGGACCGGCAGATCAGCCAAAAGGAAGACGAGCTCGAAGACCTGCAGCTATCAATGGACGCGCGGCTCGACGAGCACCAGCAGCAGCTGCATGAACTCGAGGCCAAGGCGGGCACGGGCGAGAAGCTGGACGAAGCCAAGGAGACGATCGAAGAGCTCGAAGCGGACGTGCGGCGACTCGAGGGACAGGTGGACGACCTGAACGAGAAGCTGGAAGACGCAGCGCGTGAGCGGCAACGGGCAGAAGACGACCTCGAAGAGCTGCAGGAAGAGATGGCCAACAAGTCAGTGCACACCAAAGGCCTGTCACGGCAGACAGAAGAAAAGATGGCGCGGCTGCAGGGCGAGGCGGAACGGGCGCAACAAGAGACGGCGCAGGCGACGGAACGACAGGAGGAATTGGCACAGGAAGTCGATGATTTGAAGCAAAAGCTCAAGGAGTCCCGACAAGCGCGAGACGAAGCGGAACGGACAGCACAGTCAGCAGCGACACAGCTCAAGACGGCCCAAGCCGACCTACAGATGGCACGAGACCAAAAAGGACTGCTGCAGACACGACACGATGCGTTGACGGGCGAGTCGGCGGCATTGCAGCGCGACGTGACCCGGCTGCAGAAGACGGTGGCCCAGCTGGAGGCGGATGTGGCGGCAGCGCAGCAGGACGGCGCAGTGGCAGCATCGGCAGCGGCGGGCAATGCAGAACGCGATGTGCAGACGCTGCAGCGACAAGTCAACGATCTCCGGACCGAGATCCGTGAAAAAGAGCGACTATACGACATTGACAGTGCCAAGTGGGAAGCCGACCACGAGCAGCTGGAGGATTTGCAGGACCGGCTGGAGGTGCAGGCAGACGAAACGGCGCGGCGACAGCAGCAGCTGGAGAGCGAGGCAGACCGGCACGCGGCCGAGGAGGCGTTGCTGCGGCGACAACTTGAGAGTGCACAGCGGCAACTCGAGACGCGGCAGGACACGCTCGAAGGACTGCGGCGAGAGCTGGCAGGCGTTCGTGAAGAGCTGCGGGCGGCCGAAGTGCGCAGCGAGACGGCAGCGGCCAAGGCAGAAAGTCTGCAGGACGAGGTGGACGCGCTGCGGCGAACACTGGACGGACGCGTCGGTGGACGGGATCGCGAGCCGGCGGCGGACGAGAAGCAGCGTGAACAGCAGCGGGAGGAGATGCGCAAACTGCGGACACAAATGGCGGAGGCGACGGCGACGGCGAGCCGGGCGACACAAGAGAAGAAGCGGTTGGAAGAAGAGCTGGCCGACGTACAGGCAGAAATGCATGTTCTCGAAGAACATCTGCGACAAGAACAGCAGGTGGGCGGCGAGAAGACAACACAGCTGGACCATGAGCGACTGGACTTGCGGACGGCCAAGACACGACTGGACGGCGAAGTGCGGCGGCTGCGGGAGGAGAACCGGTCGTTGGCGGATCAGTGTGAGACGCTGGAACGGACGCTGGAAGAGGAACTCGACAAGGCGGCGACAGAAGAAGAACGACTGGGCCAAGAGTTGCAGGCGGCACGACGGACAATGCGGGAGTTGGAGACAGCCGTATCGACAGCGAAAGCGGCGGCAGCAGCAGCCACAGCAGCCGCAGCCACAGCAGCAGCCGAGACGAAGTTACCGACGGTCGACGAGTCAGAGTTGGAGGAACTGCGGAAAGACTTGGCAGAAGCGCGAGCCAACGAACGAAACTATCTGCAACGAGAGGCGACACAACGCGAAACGGTCAAGGCATTGCGGCGACAGATTGCAGATCTGGAGAGGGCAGCACACGAAGCCGAGATCAGTCGGTTGATGGGCCATGACGAAGACGACGAGAACGATGCCGAGGCTGTGGCGCAGTTGGGCGAACAGCTGACGACAGCTCTGCAAGCGGCCAACGAACTGCGCCGACGACTGCGTGATACGGAACAGCAGGCAGCAGCAGCGGCAGCATCAGCAGCGGCAGAGGCGGCAGCAGCCGAGGTGGAACGAGAAGCGCAGATCCGGGAGCTCGAAGAAGAACGGGCAGTGCTGGAACAGGCGCTGGACGAAGCACAAGAAACGCAGACGGCAACGGCCGAGTTGGTAGCCAAGACGCAGGCGACCATTGAACGGTTGAGACGCGAGCGAGACGAATTGGCCGAAGCACTGATCGAGAGCCAGGAAAAGACAGTGTCGGAAAGTTCGGCCGGGTCGAGCGAGATGAGCCGCGAAGAAAGGGCCAACTTGCATGCGATGCTGCGCAAGACACAGGTGGAAGCGGACGCACTGGAGCATGAGCTGCGAGACCATCGGACAGCACTGGCTGGAGCTGCTCAGGCCGAAGAGTCCTTGCGGGTGAAGCTGGAACGGGCACGCAATGAACGGGCCGCCCACCGCAACGAGGCCGAGCGGCTACGCACAGAAGTGGAGGGGCTGCGAGCAGCACTGCATTACGGCGATGTGAGCAGGGAATTGGTCTTATCGGGCCATGGCGGCGACACGAAAACACTTGTGCGGGCGGCCGAGCAGCAGAGCATTCGACATCGCAAAGAGTTGCGAGGACTGGGCATGCAGATCGAATGGATGCAGGCACGGTGGGAACGCGAAGCACTGCTACGGAACAGTGCCGTGTTGGGGAAACAGTTGGTGGCAGCCGACTTGGAAATGCGGATTGCATGGTGGGTTTCCTTTGCGTGTTTGATTCTTTGATTCTTTGACTCTTTTAACTCTTTGATTTTCTCTGACTGACTCAACAGCAACAATGCCGATTTGCACATGTTGCGGGACATTCTGCGACAGTTGGGCGTAGCCGAACCGCCAGCACTGCTTTCTAGCAGCCCAAAACAACAACTCGTGCGCGCAGCCACTCCTCATCGTCTACGGCGGGTCGTCGCAGTTGTCCGGTTTGTCATCCGGCTGAGGCTGTCGGCAGCTGCATGGGCACGCCAGGAGACCATGCGACAACGGCTGGCGGCTGCGGCCGAGGGTGTGCGCAAGGCCGAGCGGATGCAACAGATGCGGGCAGAATGGCGAGAGCAGTTAGCAGCAGCAACAGCACAGTGAGAAGAAGGAAGGAAATCAAGGGAGGAAATCAAAAGTGGAAGAAATCCAGGTCGAAGGAAAGGCAAAGGTCGGCAAAGGTTGGCAACGGATCATCATTATTTGGAGTTGGTTGCATGTCTTGGAGCATTGTCGCTTTGTATTATAGTTCATGAGGAATGAATTCATTCGAGTTGAGAACGTTGAGGTTATCATTGTTGAGTTGGAACCTCTTGGAAACTCACTTCACTTCGCACACTCTGATCATGTGATTCAATTAACCTAAGGCTCAAGCCAAATGCACTCCTTTTCCCAATTCCAGTAACCAATAAAAATGATGTCTCCAAAGCCTCCCAAAATCCAAACGTCCAAACGGCCAAACGTCCAAAGCATGCCTGCTTACATTACAAACAAGAGATTCGTGTCTGCACCTGCTAGTTAGTATATAAGCCTCCATCCGCCGCGTTCGTTGACACAGCGGGTAATAGAAATGGAAACGTACCGAGAGGATGCGAACTCGACAGCTGCGGCTTCTGCGTGTACCGGCTGGCCAGCTCGTCCCGGAGACTGTTCAGCAGCTGTACATAGCTCTGCTGCGGGTTCTTCTTCAACGTAGAAATAAACGCCCACGACATCGCCCCCGTGGCCTGCGACGCAATCGTCGCATCCGCACTCGTCTGGTCGTCCTTGCTGCCAGACAGCATAATCACATCTGCCGGCGACGTCTTCGTCGCCAACGTCCGCGCCTGTGCATCGTCGCCGCCCGTCGCCTTGCGGAAAAATCCCATCAGGTTGTTCGTCACTCCGCTCATATCGCCGTGCGTGTACGATGCAATCGCATTCAGCAGTCCCTGTCCGGCCTCCTTGGCCAGGTTCGGCTGCTTCAAAATACCCTGCGTCGAGTAAATGTACGGCAGGTCCAGCGCCGTGCCCGAGTGGCACGAGTCGAAAATCGCCGTCAGTCGCACACCCGCCTGCAGCGGGCGCACCATGATTCGGTGCATCTCGTCGTCCGTAATGTGACTGCGTGTGCGGAAATCCACCGGGTAGATCACCTCGTCATAGCCGTCGTCCTCGTCGCCGTCCAGATCCCGCGTCTGTCCACCGTGTCCTGTGTTGTTAGGAAGAAGAAAGAAGCAGATAGAGCGATAGATTACTCACCAGAATAGTGAAAAAATAACGAGTCGTTCGGCCGTGCATCCTTCACAAGCCAGTGCATCGCACGCAGAATGTTTTCCTTTGTTGGCTGACTAACCAGGTTCTGCTGGTCGTCTGTGAGAATCACCATATCCTCCCGTTTGTAACCAAAGTGCTCCACCAGATACTGTGACATGTTCCGCACGTCATTGATGCAGCCGCGAAGCTGCCCACGTTGGCCAAAGTAATTGATGCCGATCAGAAGCGCCTTCCTCCGCCCCGTGCACTGCGAATATTGAAAGGCATAGCCCTGTGGGGCTCCACCCCCAAACTGCTGCGGTGTCTGAGGCGGCTTCGTGAGATGACCGTTCTGCATGGGACTGCCGTGAAGGGGACTGCCCATGTATCCCATACCTGCGCGAGGATTAGCCATTGTCTTATGTAACGCTGGTCTGAGAAGCTTACCAGGCGATGGTGCGGGTGCTGGTGTTGGCCGGGTCGTGTAATGTGATTGATCGACATATCCACCGTATGGTTGCTGTGGTGGTGGAATGTGCTGCTGCTGCTGTGGATGTTGCTGTGGGTGCTGTGGATGTTGCTGTGGGTGCTGTGGATGTTGCTGTGGGTGCTGTGGATGCTGTGGTTGTGGCGGCTGGTGATGCATCGTGTTAGTCGAAGCGTATTCCGTGGCGAACGGCGAAGACGATGAAGATGGCGAAAAGCTTACCGCATTGTAATAAGACTGCTGCATCGGTGGTGGCTGGTAGGGAGGATAGTATGGAGCAGAAGGCCCGGGGGACATGTAGTATGGTTGAGGAGTGCCGAAGCTGGCTGTGTGAGCAGAAAAGCAGAAAAGCAGAGAGCAGTGATAAATCGACGAGAAAACTCACTATGGTGCATAGGACGGCTGTTGCGGGAAAGCACCCGGCGGAGGAGCGCCATAGTAACCCTGGGCAGGGTATCCTCCAGACATCATGAGGGATAATGGGCGGCTTGGCCGGAGTGAAAGCGCGATGGCGAGTCTTGGGTTTGTAGTCAGACGGCCAACACAAGTGTCGGCACGCGTCTGAAGATTTGCAGAGAACTTCAGATGACTTCACAAGACTTCAGATAACTTGAGGGCTTTCTTGGGTGAAAAGAGTGGATGGGAAGCGGATGATGACAAGAAATGGAGGGCGATGTCCGTGACAGGGATCAGCGCTGGAACCGAATTGTGCCGAGAAGCTGAAAAAGGGTGGTCGCCCAGTGCACAAATAGAGACGGCGAAGTAGTAATACGAGGATCGAGTGCGATGTCGCAGGGTTGCGCGTCCACCAACTATACGTTCGGGCTCGGAAACTCGGCTTGCATCGAGGGAGGTGGTGGAGGTGATTCTGGAGAAGAGTGTGAGCGGCGGCGAATGGCCAGAACTGGCGAAACAGAGCGGAAAAGAGTGTGCGGTTGCAAGTGGCTGCAGAAGACTAAAGCACAGGCGGCAGGGGATGCGGGGAGAAAGCCGAGGGGGTCGAAGGAAAAGGCGAGAGGGAATCAGGAGAGGATGGCAATAGGAGTAAGGGAAGCAGAGAGACGGGAAGGGCAAGGCAGAAAAGAAAAGGCAGAAAAGGCAGGAAAGGCAGGAGACGGCAAAAAGGCCGAGAGAGAGAGAGACCAAATGACGAAGAGCAAAATGGCCAAGGCAAAAAGTAGTGGGCACGGGTGGCGTTGGGGAAAGCAGGCATGGGGCAAAAAGACGTACGCCGGCAACAGGTACGAACAGACCGTTTGGTCGTGCAGCGTGCAGCGTGCAGCGTGCAGAACGTTGGGCGGCGAAAGCGAAGCCCGAGGAAAGCGTCGAGTCAGAAGCGAGGGAATCCGAGAGAAGTGCAGACCAGCAACGCAGCGGTCTTTTTTTCGAACAAAGGAGGAAGAGTAAGCCGATTTGGGCCTAACGGCGCGCAGCGGAAAAGATAACGGCGGAGAGCGCGCGCACAAGTGGACAGAATAAACAAGTGGACAGAGTGGACAGCGATGGAGTCAATGGAGTCGAAAGAGAGAAGGAGGGGAGAAGAGAGTGGAAAAAGAGGTTAAAAGTGAGGTTAAAAGATCGTGAAAAGACAGGAAGAGCCAAAAGGTGGACCGGCAAACAAGTGAAGAAGGAGGGCGCGAGAGGAGAATGATGGGGAAGGGACGAGGAGAGCTACATGTACAGTGCTGTGTGATTGGTCACGGCAGAGGCGGCGCAAATGGGTGTGTGGGAGCTGGAGAGGGAGTTGCGACGGAGGGGGGGGGACCAGCCAAGCCTCCTGCCCTCTTTTTTCTGGAGTCTTTTTTTTCCCTTCAGCTGTGGCAGGCGGGCTTTGCAGCGGGGCCGGCGAGACGCTAGTGGTTTTGATAGGCAGATGGAGTACGGAGTATCTTAGGAGTAATACGACTACTGAGCGACTCCGTACAAACGTGGGCTATATACTCCGTGCTCCGTACAAGTAGTCAGCGTGCTCGTATCGGCGACTTATCTCGCCTGGGAAATTGGCAGCAGCCCCAGCTGGACTCGGCTGAGCGAAATTACGAATGCCGGCAAGGGAAGGCGAGAAAATAGTACGAGTAAAGAAAAGAGGAAGGAAACGAAAAAGAAACGAAAAAGGAACGAAAAGAAAAAAAAGAAAAAAAAAATATAACTAGGCGAAAAAAGAAATAACCCGAAAAGGCAAAGGAAAAGGAAAAAGAAGAAAAGAAAAAGAGAGAAAGAGAGAAAAAAAAGCAAAAAAAAAGCAAATAGCCGGAACCGCTGCCCGTACAGGCTAAACTGAAGTGCCGTCAGGGCTTTTCATAGCGCTCAATAGCCATTAGTGACGGTCAGTCCACTCCACTGGTACAATACGGAAGAAGAGCACGAGTCCTGCCGAAGACTACCCCAGAAAATGTCTGAGTGTCTGCGTGTCTGCGTTTCTGCGTGTCTGCGTTTCTGCATTTCTGCGTTTCTGCGTGTCTGCGTGCGGCTGTTGGCCTCGTACCTGTGCCAATCGGACTTCACGGGCCTGATCACATAAACAGGGAGATTGACCCAACTGACTGAGATGTTACGAAGCGAGTACGAGCACGGAGTACGACCGCACTCATACCGTACCGCACCGTGCCGTAGCCGTACTCCGTACTCGTACTCTGTTCCCTCCTCTCCAATTCTTCCCAGAAAGGCTGACGGTCTTCCTGGCCGACAGAAAAAAAAAGAGACCTCGTTAGCCTACTTTGGGAATGACGCCGGTGACCGCGAACAGCTGAATCAGGCCCTGTAGTGCAGGGGATAGCCAATGAGGGCGCTGAACTGGCTGGTCCATCAATTGCGCTAGGCTGTATTGAGGTGTGCTGGGCCTTTTAGCGCACTGCCAGACACGCGGCTGCTGGGGCCAGGGGTCTGGAGAGACGAGAGACCAGAGTCGGACAAGGAACGAGAGCGACCCGTGGTGTGGTGTGAGGCCGGCAGAAGATTGCCGTAGCCAAGCCAACATCACCAGACGCTCAGGGAGTTGAGAGCAAAGGTGAGTCGAGGAGTCTCTGTCTCAGTGAATCTTCGATCTGAGGATCAGAGAATCAGAGAATCTGAGAATCTGAGAAGCCGAGAATCTGAGAAGCCGAGAATCAGAAAAGTCAGAAGAGTCAAAGGTCAGACAGAGTTGGATCTCAGGGGGTCCTCGGTCGGGCCTTGCATGCCTTACAAGGCAAAGCTGTCCGACGCACTGTCATCAGCCCTCTCTGCAGCTGAACGTCTCCTTCTGCATGCAGTAGCTTGCCACGCCCGTTGAAGAGTCCGGGCCGCGGTATTGGGCATGCATACGGAGGCTCCGTGTTGAACGTGGCAGTGTTTGAGTTGGTGTCTGGAGCCTGACTAACGGACTAAGAGACGAGCACGGAGTACTCCGTACAGAAGTACAGCAACAAAACTTCAACTAAACCTCCAACTCCAACTAGAAATGATCACTAAAACGGAAGACATAACCGACACAACCGTAAATACACCGAACACGCCAAACACGCCAAATAAACCAAATAAGCCGAACACGCCAAAACATTTCTTACCATCCCCTCGGATCTCGCAGTGTTGCATCTCTCTTCAGACGAGAATCCTCCGAACACAAGCCTGTCCCTGCAAGCCGCGCCTCATACCCTGTGCCTGGCTAACGCTGGCCCGAGCCCGACAGCTCATTCCAGACGCCTCTTTTCGGCTTAGGACTCCTGCACCGCGCCGCTGGGATCACTTGCATATGCGCTTCCTCGCTACACCGGCCTTGCCGGCCACGGCCCCTGGCCTTTTGCCGGCTCTTCTTACTATTAGTGGCTGACTAAGTGGGAGGCAGCCCTACGCTCCTGCTCCTACGCTGCACAGCCACACAGCCGCGAGCCAAGTCACATGCCTGCCGAGCGGCTCCCATTCACTGCAGCCGAGCCCACTGAGACCCCACTATGACCGAACACTGCTCGCACTTCTCGGAGACGGGTCCTTTTCGTTCACAACCTGCTGCGAAAACTCTCTTGTCTCACACACCCCCATTTGACGCCGAATACCGGCAGAACTCTTTCCGTCCCTCCCCCATTCCCCTCCCTAGACCCGCCAGTCAGGCCTCCGACTTGTCCTAATCAGGCACCCAACCACGTCTTGTTCCTGTTTTGTCTTTGCTGCTTTCTCAAGTGTCTTTCGTCATCTATTCTCTATTTTTTTACCCCCCTTCTTCCGGTTTTCCCTCCTTCCTCCGACAACATGCCTCCCCCGTCCGAGCTTGTCATTGCTACCAAGGCTGTTGAGCGCCTTGTCAAGGAGGAGTCCTACTACCGTGCCGAGCTGGCCAAGCAGGAAGAACGTGTCCGCAAGCTCGCCGTCGACATTAAGACCTCCAAGCCCGAAGACCTCGACCCCAATGCCGATTATGTCTTGAAACAGGAGGTGTGCTTTTTTCTGTCCTGTCCTTTTTTTGTTTCCTCTCACTCACCAAAAGACCCGCGCTGTCGAAGAGACCAAGGCCGTCTTCGCACCTCTCAAGCAGCGCACCGAAGACGCTGTCGCCACCCTCGAAGAGCAGATTGCCATTCGCGAGAGCCAAGGTACTCCGGCCAACGACGAATTGGAAAAGGCACGTGCCGTCCTGTGCACCGGCCAGACAACTGTAGCCAAAGATGCCGAGCTGGGAGAGTAGACGAATGTTGATGATCTGGCCATAGACTCTGAAATCATACCCGATTTCACCTAGATACGCCGTGCTAAACAATACCCGCTCTTGTGAGCACTGTAAGAATAAGAATAAAATAAAAATACACCCGTCCCGTGTTGAAATATCTTCCGTCGACCCTCACCTCGTGTCCATCTTGTCTTGGTCTTCTTGGGCTGTTGCTTCCGTCGTGCTGCCCGGCGAGGCTGCCTCGCCCGTCTCCACCGCTTCCACCATGTCCACATCGTCGCCCTCCTCTTCCTCTCCTTCCTCTCTTTCCTCCTGCTCACCCTCTTCTGGCACCATCGACTCCGCTGGTCCTGGTGACCCTTCGCGGCTGGCCATGCCGCTCTCTGCTCGACTCTCCGCTCGGCTTTCTGCTCGGCTGTCGGCTCGCGAGAAGAAACTGCTGCCGCCGCCGCCACTCTCGGGCCGCAATCCCCCCTCATAGTCGGCCGGGGCCGGACTGTCGCGTGCTTGGCTGCCAGCCACGGATCCCGGCATCGGGCTGTTGGCACCATCGCCGCCGTTACCACCAACACCACCGCCACCAACACCACCACCAACCAGTCTTGGTACGGTATTCTTGTCATCGGCGGGTGTAGGCGTGGTCGTAGATCCCCCTCCTCCGGCCGTCTTGGCTGTTCCGCCATGGCTTCCTCCTCCTCCTCCTCCTCCCTCTTCTTCGTCCATACCTTCCCGCCGTTCTACCTCTTCCTTCTCGTCGCGGATCTGTCGCCGCAACACCATGCTCTCCTCCATGATCCGGTTGAACTGGGCACGGCGCTCCCGCCACGTCGTCATGTATGACTCGCCGTCGCGCTGCAGCTGCCGACACTCCTCCTCGAGCTTCAGGATGGATGCCTGCTGGTCGGGCCGTGGACGCAGCGTGCGTGAGCTCGTGATACGGTCGGCCATGTCGTCAAAGAGCTTGCGCTGGGCAAGGGTGGCGCGGGCCTGGTCGAGCTGGGTGCGCAGGACAGTCATGTTGTCGCGGACGGCCTGACAGGTATCGAGGATGCTGCCGCGGTCGGCGGCATAGCGGGCGCGTTCGCGGTCGTTGGCCGTGTGCAGAAACTGAAGACGGGCAACGCTGGCGTCGAGAGCAGCAAAGTCGAGCGTGACGTCTTCGGCGAGGAGGGCGATCTCGTCCGTCAGGGCACTGCTGGCAGCAGTGTCCGTGTCTGGCTGCGCACCTTCAGGCTCGTCAGACGCTTCAGGTGCGTCAGGTGCTTCAGGCGGCGGCGTCTGTTCCTGGCGAGCACTGACGGCGACGACGTCACGTAGTGTAGCCAGGCGTTTGGTGATGCGCTTGAACGGCTTCTCTTCGACATTGAGTAGACGCGTCTTGTAGAGCTCTTCCTCCTCGCGGATGTCGAGTAGTTGGTAAGCCATGGTGGCGACTGGTGAACAGAACGAAACGGGTCGTGATAGAAAACGACGTGAAGTGGATAGAGTAGAAACTTGGTCCTGAAAAAAAGCTTGGGCTCGTCAGTGCTGACTCATACAGTATTGTCATTTCTACTCGCACTGTCCTCGCTTCGCTTCCGTGCCACGTGGGCAGGCTGACGCCCAACGTGTCGGGCACTGTGTAAGATTGCCCAGGCCAACGGAGTCGTTGTGTCATCGCAACGGGAACAATCACAAGGCCTCTTTTGTTGTGCCACCATCCTGCAGCATAAAGGCTGGCCGCGCCCCCGCTCCGCCGCAAGCATCGATGCCTCCTTAGTTTGGTCGAGTATTTCGCATGTCTGCGGTCGTGCCGGCTTAGCCTGGTGTCAATCGTTATTGTTCATTTGTTCATTTTGTTCATTTGTTCATTTGTCGACTTTTCTCTTTTCTTTTCTCCTCTTCTTCTCCTCTTTTTTCTCGTCTTCTCTCATCTCCCCCATCTCAACCATGGCCGCATTACAGAAAGCCCCCAAGCAGGTCGGCCCTCGGTCCTTGCACCGTATGTGTCTGGCTGTCGCCCTGCGCAATGTCGCCTCCATCACCGACATTGGCGAATTGCCCTTTGAGTCGGCACGGCCGATTCTCAAACAGATCGAGAATCCGGCACAACTGCACGAGCTCGAGGTCAATTGCCCCCAGCTCACAGCCGAACCCGAGCAGATGGCCGAGATCTGGAGTCGTCTGCTGAACAAAAAGTTCCCCAAGTGGGAAGAGAAGGGTTATGCCATCGACGACGACATGTCCTGGTACGACACTTTTGTGGCCGTCAAAGATGCCGTCGATCGCGACAATGCCGAGGCCACCGCCCATCTACAGCGTCAGCTAGCTGGCTTCAACCGCGACAAGGAGGGCCACGCGACCCTGCTCGTCAACAACCGCGCCCTGCTCCGCAAAATGCCCGGCGCCACCACGAAGCGCCGCACTCCTGGCGGCCAAAATATCGGTGCCTTTTCCTTTGGCGCCGGATCCCGCACCAAGATGACCACCGGCCAGAGCGTCATGCGCCGTGCGCGTCGCGAGGCTCGTGAGATTGGCAAGATCTCTGCTCTCAGCACGCCGACAGGCGCTCTGCGCGTCGCTCAGGGGCAGATCCGCAAAGCCCCCGAAGCCATGGTGCACGACCACCGCGTCGCCCACAATCCCGAGGTGATTATCCGTGCGCCCAAGAAGCGGCCTTCCGTGTCGACGGGCCCTCAGCTGCCGCCCGGCGATGCCGATGTCGAGGCCCGGCTGCTGGCGCTCAAGTCCGGGGCAGCAGCTGCGCCCGCCGTCAAGCCTGTGGTCAGGCCCGTGGTCAGGCCGGCGGTGAGGCCGGTCGTCCGGCCAACAACGACGAAAGCCGCCATCAAGCCGGCTGTCAAGCCAGCTGTCCGGCCACTCACATCCAAGCGGCCATTGGACGGTTCCGACGACGAGTTTGACGATGACGACCTGTTTGGTGACAGCCCCAAGAAGAAGGCCTGTCTGACAGTGGCCGATCTGGAACAGCCGACCGGTCCCAAGTCGCGTGCGGCATCTCCTGCTCGGTCAGGGGATTCAGCACAGAAGCTCAAGCCACCAGTAGCCACACAGCCGGCACGGACAGACCGGCGGTCTCCTGGGCCGGGTGCACCGACGCCTGCACGGAAGAAGGTGGCCGTGGACATTTTCATGCGGCCAAAGAAGCGGTGATGGGACAGTTATCGAGACATGTTTGGACATGTTCTATTTTTTGAGTGGATTATTCGAATGGGTTCCTTAAGGCGTACGATTGGTTATGTATTATAAAGCAGCGGTATACTCTTTCTATGCGAGCAAGGATAATTGCGTGGGAGTTCTGGATGTCTAGATAGATGCTATTTCATTCACTTCATAGACTGCTCGTGTGAGCTATGAGAACGGTAGTTGTGCATATAAAACAAAGGCATGCCTCTCGTCCAGCCCAACCGTCTGTTGTCTTCTGTCGTCATGATCGTTTAGCCGTTACCAGCCGCCACGCAGAGCCAACACCAAGTGCAGTGTTGCACCGCCCTCGAGTGCGTAGTCAGATGCCGTCTTGTCGTCGACCCTGGCTGATCAGCAGATGCAAGATGCAAGAAGCAGAGAAAAGAGAAAAGAGAAAAGAAAAAAGAAAAAAGAAAGAAAAAAAAAACATACATTTGCTTGCCGCCGAAAATCAGGCGCTGCTGGACGGGCGGGATACCCTCCTTCTCCTCGACCTTTTCCTTAATCTGAGAGACCTAAACAGTTAGCAGTCTTCTCTCCAAAACCCCCCCAAACATACCTTGTAGTCGCTGTCAATGTCCAGCTCAATCTCCTTGCCGGTCAGTGTTCGGACTCTGCACCTGATTAGTGATAGTTTTTCGAGAGCACAAGGCGGAGAAGCACGTACTTGATCAACATGGTGGATGGTTGTCAGAGAAAGCTCTCTGCAGCGAGATAGGGGGTCGGAAAGCAAAGCAAAAGCAAAGAGACAGGCGTGGCCGGGTGGTTGTTCGTGTCGCGGAGACGTGGGAAGTCGATGGAGGTTCCATGTCGGTCCGTGGTGGGGTCGGCGCTTTTGCACAGCAGGCAACGGCACGTGACTGGGAAGAGGCGCCAGCATGTGCACCGTATCGGACTCGGTATTAGGATCGATCCTTCAGTGGACGGCCCCACTAAAAATCAGTGACTCTTTTTCAGAGGCAAAAGATATAAAAATCGAGAGATTTTGACAAACTGTTTGTCTTGCATTGGCAAGCTATTTTCTTTTGCTTTTGCTTTTCTTTCAAGCTTTATTTTTGCGCGTATTGCTTTTAAAGCTATTTAAACTCTGTTCCACCGATGACAGACGTGGACGGTGGTCCATCGAATTCTTCCGGACCCGTCGGACGAGGACGGGGCCGTGGACGGAGCCGAGCACACAGAGGTCGTTGGCATCATGGCCGCGGTCGGGGACGGTCCCAGACGAGCAACACTGTTGCCGGGGAACCGTTGAACCAACAGCCGGCTGGCGATGCTTCTGCCAGTCCATCACAGGCTGCTTCCCATCCACCAAGTCCACCAAATCCACCAAATCCGTCACAGGCTGAGAATGAAACTCCGTCTCGCGGAAGAGGCCGGCATGGCCGGGGTAGAGGTAGGGGTCGAGGCCGTGGGGGTATCCTGGCCGGCCAGACGTCGACGATCGTGGGCTCGCGGGCCTTTGGTGGACATCTGACGGCGGCTCTCGATGCCGGTGCACCTTCGTTTGTGCCCGGACAGCCGGTCGAGGTTCCAACACAGCCGGCCAAGGCCCCGCCGCCTCCCCCCTCGACCGCGGCTGACCTACGCACCCGCATCCACGAAGACATGGACAACGGCCACTACGACTGCTGCATCTGTCTCAATGCTGTTCTGCGCACTTCGCGCCTCTGGACTTGTCCCATCTGCTGGCGAGCCACTCACTACGCCTGCATGGCCAAATGGATCAAGCAGAAACGTATCGCGGCCGGCGAGAGCGGCGACGGCAACGGTCCGGCTCTGCGCTGTCCGGCCTGCAACCTTGAGTTGCCTGACGACGACAGTGTTGGTCGCGAGCGTTTCTGTTGGTGCGGCAAGCAACGGTCACATGTCGTGGCCCCGGCAGTGCTGCCGCCTCATTCATGTGGCCGAGTCTGTGGACGCACACGGACGTCGTCATCATCCTCGGCTTGTCCCCATCCCTGTCCGGCTGTCTGTCATGCCGGGCCATGTCCGCCCTGCCACGAGATGGGTCCGGCCATGCCGTGTTTCTGTGGACGGCAGACGGCGATTCGGCCATGTGTCGAGACAGACTATTCACAGGCATGGAGCTGTACCGAAATCTGCAACAACTGGCTGCCGTGCGGACGACATCGCTGCACACGCATCTGTCATCCGGGCGCCTGTGGCGACTGCGTTGTACCGCTGCCGTCGATATGCTTCTGTGGCAAAGAGCACAAGGAGCTGGCATGCCAGACGCGTGAAACGGCAGTCGTGTCGTTTCGCTGGGAAAAAGACGGCCAGGCCGATCAGCCCGACACGTTTGAAGGGTCTTTTCACTGCTCGTCGGTCTGTGAACGACCGTATGACTGCGGCATTCATACCTGTCCCAAGAACTGCCATCCACAGGACCGCGAGGCTGCACATTGTCCACGGTCGCCCGATGTCGTCACACATTGTCCCTGTGGGCAGACACGGCTGGCAGTTTTGCCTGGAGTGCAGCCACGAGTCTCGTGCGAAGACGCCGTCCCGTCCTGTGGCAAGATTTGTCGCAAGACATTGTCCTGTGGCCACCGATGTGCAGCCGTCTGCCACGAGGACGTCTGTCCGCCGTGCGAGCAAATGGTTCGACGGACGTGTCGCTGTGGCCGCACCGAGACGCAGGCGGTATGTGGCGACGCCGCCGGCCAGGAAGAGTTTGTGTGTGACACACCGTGCCGGACACTTCTGAGCTGTGGCCAGCACAAGTGTCGCAACGTATGCTGTGGTGGCCGAGCAGCAGCGACGGCACGGATAGCAGCTACGAAAAGCCGGTCGTCGGCTCAGCCGCATGCACCACCGCCCGAGTTTGAGGCCGAACATGTCTGTCTACAGCGCTGTGGTCGGCCGTTGCGCTGTGGTCAACACGCATGTCCACAGCTGTGCCATCGCGGCGCCTGCTTGTCGTGCACGGAGCAGATGACCGAAGGACTGCAGTGTGCCTGTGGCCGGACGGTACTGCCGCCGCCGTTGGTCTGCGGCACGACACTGCCACCGTGTGTGCACGACTGCACGCGACCGCTGGCATGTGGCCATGCAGCTGTAGCCCATCGTTGCCATGAGGACGACCAGGCGTGTCCACGGTGTCCCCAGCTGGTGTCCAAGGTGTGTCTCTGTGGCAAGTACACGTTGAAGAGGGTGGCCTGTGGCACTGGCGATCTGCGGTGCGAGCTGGTCTGCGGGCTTCCGTTACAATGCGGGTGAGTTAAGAGCTTTATTTGATTATTAACGCCTTCTCGACATCTTTATTCGCCTGTCTAACTCCTCTCCAGCGTCCACACCTGCACCAAGACTTGCCATCTTCCTGGCGAGTGCGAAGACGTCGACCAGCCTTGCACGCAGCCCTGTAGTCGTCTTCGTCTGCTCTGTGACCACCCCTGCGGCCAGCCGTGTCATGGTTTTGTCACGGCCTGTCCCGAAGATGATCCCTGTCGTTCCCGTCTCGTTGTCACCTGTCCCTGTCAGCGCCGCAAGCACGAAGTCCGCTGTCTGGCCTGCACTGCCGACCCGACACCGGCTGCCCATGTCACTGCCGCACCCGCTTGCGATGACGAGTGTCGCCGTCTGCAGCGCAATGCCGCCCTCAAGACCGCCCTACAGGTACCCGACGACCATGAGGACAGCCATATGCCCTATGCAGTCGAGACCCTGGCCGCCTACCGCAAACAGCTGCAGCAGTCGCGCGCTTGGGTCCTCGAGCAGGAAGCCCAAGTACGCGCCTTTGCCGATGACCCGGACGAGCGGCGTCTGCGATTTCGGCCTATGCCGGCACCCCGTCGTGCCTTTCTGCACATGCTGGCTGCCGACTACGGCCTTGACAGCCAGAGCGAAGATCCCGAGCCGCACCGACACGTGTCGCTGTTCAAGACGCCCCGGTTTGTCTCGGCGCCCGCCAAGACGCTCGCTCAGTGTGATGCTCTGCAGCGCCGAACTCAGGAACACGAGCGGCTCTTGGCTGCTCAGGCTGCCCAAGAAGCGGCAGCACTGCGGGCACTCGACGCCGCCCGTCGACGACCTTTCAATGCCGTGCTGCTGCCGACACAATTCGCCGATCAGGCTACCGTCCATGCTGAAGTGCTCGCCGACGTGCTGCCGCTACTCGAGCAGACGTCTTCCGCCACTGCTGGTCTGCCGGTGCGACAGGCACAGTTTGAACCGGCGACGCTTCCGAGCGGAGAAGCCATCATTCGAGCTGTGGCACCGGCAGCAGCACCGGCAGCCGTGGAACAACTGCTGCGGGCAGCTTTGCCGTATATCCAAGGACTGTCTGGCGAGAGCCAGGACAACCAGAGCGAAGACACCCGCATGCGTCTCTGCTATGTGGATGCAAACGCAAAGGTGATCCGGCGTGAAGGCGACGCTCAGGATGTGACGAATAGTGAGGGCAGCAGTGGCGACGATAGCCAGTGGAATGTGGTGGCCCGGACGGCGAAGAGAGTACCAGGGACGGCCTCGACTACACCGGCGCCTCGTCGGGGTCTACTGACGCTGAAGAAGCGGACGCCAACAGCTGTAGACCGGCAAAAACGGATGGAAATATTGGCTCAGACGAGTGAAGAGGAGAGGAGAGAGACGACAGGGACGACAGAGACAACAGATGTGACTGAACCAGTCAAAACACCAACTACAGAGGAACAGGACAACTCGGGCGAACCCCCCGAGAAAGACCTCGAGCCCGTGGCCCATGAAAGTCCAGTCGAGGTTGAACCATAGATGGCCAGAAACGGACTAGCGTGTTTATATAGCTATCTGTAGTCATCACCGGAATATTATTCTTCCGAAAGCTGTAGCGCGTGCTCCCAGAAAACCAACTGTAGTCCACTGTAGAGCTGTGACTTCAACTTCACGCGCTGCGACAACTGACGATTGTCGACAGCAGACGATTCGACTACGAGCAGACGATTGTCGACCAGCGAGCGCGCACACGTCCACTCTCCCCATACTCCAACACTCCCAAGTCGGAGACTGCCGTCGCCATGTCCCGACCGCCGTCCAAGATTGTCTTTGTGGGCAACATTCCTTACGGTGCGACTGATTTGTATTCGTCTTTGCTCTTCTTTCTCTGCTGACCATCCAGGCCTCTCCGAGGAACAGATCAGCGACATCTTTGCCAGTGCCGGCCGTGTCGTCAGCTTCCGTCTCGTCTATGACCGCGAGAATGGTAAGCCGAAAGGCTTCGGCTTTGCCGAATATCCAGATTCTGGTAAGTTTCGCTTCTCTTTTTGTCTCTTCTCTTTCTCACCTCTTCTAACCTCTAACCTCCAGACTCGGCTGCTTCGGCCGTTCGCAACCTAAACGACTTTGAGGTCATGGGCCGCAAACTGCGCGTCGACTTTTCCAACGAAGGTGGCGACGACGGCTCTGGTGATTACTACGCGCCGAGTGGAGGAGGCGGAGGCGGCGGTGGTGGTGGCGGCGGTGGTGGAGGAGGAGGAGGCGGAGTGGCTTCGTCCAGCACGGCGCCTCCTTCTTCGTCTTCACTACCGCCTCTGCCGCCCGGCCGCGATATCCCTCCGGGCGCCAGCGCCACCGACGAGATCTCCCGCGTCCTGCGCACGCTGCCGCCGACACAACTGCTCGACATCCTCGCCCAGATGAAGACGCTGGCCGCCAACGACCCGGCTCGTGCCACTGAACTGCTGGCTCAGGCGCCTCAGCTCGGTTATGCCGTCTTCCAGGCCCTGCTGCTCATGGATCTCGTCTCGCCCGAGGCCATCCAGTCGGCCGTCGAGGGCGGCCAGGTTCAGGCACCTGCACCTGCACCGTACGGCGGCGGCTACGGCTATGGAGGTGCGCCCGACATCGCTGTCCAGCCACCCGTCGCTGCTGCACCACCACCGGCTGCCGCTGCCGCTGCCGGTCCTCAGAACCCCGACGAACTTATCAAACAGGTGCTCGAGTTGCCGCAGGCCGTCATTGACCAGCTGCCCGAAGCCGAACGTACTCAGCTCAATGACCTGCGGCGGCAGTACGGTGTGGGTGTGCGGTGAACAGAAGATAAGTCAGAAGTCAGAAATAGATACTTTGTCTAGGTTGTCCGGCGTTGGGTTCGGGAAAATGTCCATCTGATAATTACATAATCAAACTCTATCAAATGTGCTGTCTATGCGAATGTAAGCCAAAGAGAACCAAGAAAGAAGAAGTCGAATCCAAGAAATCAAACCCGAGAAATCAAGCCCACCCAAGGACTCGCCACGCTACCCTGTCTAAAGAAAGAACAGAAACTATACAATCTTGTAGACCCGCTTCGCAATCCAATAACAGGCCAACCCAAAGAACAACAACCCGGCCGTAATGACCGCAAACCACCGCAGGTCGCCCTCGTAGTCCTGACCCGGCACCCACACGTTCATTCCCCATAGACCCGTGATAATGTTCATCGGCATCACAATCGTACCCAGCACCGTCAGCCGCCCCAACACGTCTGCCGTCTGCTCCTGTCTCTCGTTCATGCGGATGTTGATCTGCGCCAAGTAGTTTCCATGCGATCGCGACAGAATCTTCTCGTAGTGGCTCAAGTTGGACGTCATCGTCACAATATGATCCTGAATATCGCCCAGATACAGCCCGATCTCCGACCGCGGAGCCACCTCCCAGTGCTCGTTGCACCGCTTGGCGAATCCTCGGATCACGTCGGCCTTGTTGCCCAGCAGTCGGTACAGTCCCATGACCCGCTTCCGGCATGCGCCCACGCGCCGCAGCATGTCCGAGTCGGCCTCGGCTCGCTGCGCCGGCGTGTCGTCCTTGTCTTTTTCCGATGCTGAAAGCAATTCCGCTTCTGCCTTGCGTGCCGCTGCCACTCCCGAGTGAATCTGCAGAATGGCGTCGTCAATGTCGTCCACCTCGTCTTCAATGTTCTGAATCAACGGCACAAACACGTCCGTAATGTCGTCAATGATCGCATACGACACCCAGTCCGACGACAACATCATGTAGTCTCGCAGCTGCCGAATCCGTCGCCGCACATTCGCCGGGTGCGGCGTCATGCTGAAGTGGAAACTCAGCACGCCTTCCCGGAAGACCACCACGTACATGTTGACCGGCTCCAGGAACGTCTCGCTGTTGGGATCCTGGTCAAAGGACCGGTAGCTCACAAAATAGTAGTGCTGGAACAGCTCCACCTTTTCGCGCGCTTCCTGCATCACAATATCTTCCGCCGTCAACGGATGGATGGCAAACGTCTTGGACAACACCCGCATCTCTGCCTCCGTCGGACTCAGCACGTCCAGCCACCACACCGGCCGCTCGCCATACCGCGGCTCTCCGTTTCCAGGTGCTGGGGCTGGCGCCGATACTCCTTGGTCGTGGTTCTGACTCTGACTCTGGCTCCGGCTCTGTCCCGGCACTGGCGTCGTCGATCCCGTTCGCAGTCCCGTCGACATGTCCCGCTTCACTCGCTCAGTCTCCTTGTTCTCCGGGCTAGGCGTGCCTCTCAATTCCGTCCCCCGTGTCATGCTGAAACTGTCGTGATGCAGCCCTGCTGCCGGCTCATCCAGATCGAGATCCAGCTCGGGTTCATGCTCCGTCTCGGCGTCTTCCTCGTCACCGTCCTCCTCTTCCGAGTCCGACAAAAGTGGCGGGTCCGGCAGAAACAGCTCCCGGAAACTACTACCTGGTTGCACCAACTCCGAAATGGTCTGGCTGTGGATCGTGCTCTGGAACTCCTCGTTAAAGTATGTGAACCGGTATGGCGCATCCTCCTCGGCCCGGTGCCAACCCTTGTGAATTGGCCGCAGCCGCCCGTTGACCAGCTGCGGCTCCTTGATCGTCTTGGCCCGCCGTCCCTGGTTGTGGCCCACCTCGAACCGGCTCCAGTCTTCCAGAATCGACAGATCCGGCCACTTGCCCCGCCGCCGCCGGTTCACACGCACCCGTTGAGGCGACCAGTCCCGGCTGTCGTGGTGCTCCTCGTCCTCTGAGAGACCCTGCGGGAAGCAGACATCGGCCTCAGCCCCTGCCGTCGTGTCTGCATCCACGCTGCCCCGTCCTGCATCGCTCGTCCCTCCCACGCGGTCCAGAATGTTCGCGCTGTGTAGACTGCCGGTCATTGTGTTGGCCCGCCGGCCTTTGGATGGCGACCGCGGCTGTGATCCGGCAGTCCCGATCCGGACTGGGTCTTGCACGTCTTCCTCGTCCTGGTTCTTCTGCTTCTGCTGGCCGTTCGAGCTCAGCTCTTCACGCAGCATCTCGTCGCCAAAGTTGAGACTGCTGTGGTTGGGCCGATCCGATGGCCGCATGTGTGGGCTGCCCGGCACCGACGGCGGATAGTTGACATTGTAGCTGCTGGCACCAGTGCCAAAGGACGGGCTGAGAAAGGTGGTGGTGGTCTTGCGTGCCGAGCTAGCTGGGCTTCCGTCGCGACGGCTCTGCGGTCGACTGCCACGGCTGCCACGGCTGTGACGGCTGGCATTCTCGCGACCGTCAGTACCGATGGAGCCATAACTGCGCGGCGGTCCACTCATCGGAGGTCCTAGCAGTGGGTCGGAGCGGCGCATCGACTGTGCCAAGAGCGGGGCACCTTCGTCGGAAGTGGCACCGGCGTGGTCGTCGTCGTCGTCATCACCGCCGCCGCCGACGCTCAGGACCGGTCGCATACGTGTCGTCGGGCTCTGCTGACTAAAGGGAAGTCTGCCGCTCTGATGGATCGTAGCAGCCAAAGAAGGCCGTCGGACGCGCAGAAAAGGGGTTTGTTCTCTGTGGTCGAGCAGATCGGTGCTATCGACACTCAAGCTGCTCCGATGACGTTCCGATATGTTGTAAAAGTCATCGCGCGCAGTCGTCTGAGCAGCGGCCTGCTTGAGGGGATCGTCTCCGACATGACTCTCGTCACCGCCCTCGTCGCCCCGGGAGTTGGAGCCGTCTTCGTCGCCGTTTCCGACGGCAAAAGACTTGCGCCGCTTCTTCTTGCCGGCACGGTGGTTCTTGCGCTTCCGATAGCGTTGAGTCGGAGCAGGCTGGCTGCCATCGTTGTTGGGAGGCATAGGAGGCCTCGAAGAAGCCACAGCAGCGGCGATGAGGCCGGGCTGAGGATTGCGAGGAGGCATCGTTGCGTTTGGCAGGTCGATCGGTCGGTCGAATGGTCGGTCGATTGGTCGGTCGATTAGTTAGAGCCAGATAGAGTTTGCAGTACTTTATGGTCGTGCTATCGAGAAAAAGACGCAAACGTCTTTCGCTTGATTCAAGGGGAAAAAGTCTTCATTGCCAAAAGCCAGCAAGGCAACAGAATGGCCGAGCAGGGGAACATTTGCTGTTAAAAAAGGAGAGGGAATAAAGAATGGAAATGGAAATAGAAACTGAGAAATGAAGGCTCGCGAAATTAGACAACGACGAATTGTCAATGACTGTTACTCCGTTATGCGTTGTTGGGATTGAGCGAAAGTGGTGAGATAATCAAAGCCGAGGCGGTGCCACGCTGAAGGTCTCCACTAAAATCGCCTTGCCACACAGGGGTTCCTGTAGTGGTTGCTGACTGGCCGCCAATCAGTGGACGGACAGGTCACCCAGCAGTCATAAGGAGTCACCAGTAGTCAACCCACCGACGTGGCCGTTCATGCAGCTGTCACCTGATTCGCTTGGACCATGGGAAATGGACTTTGTGCTTCCCACAGGGAAGGTACGGAATAGCAATGTTCTGCATCTGTGGCACCTTCCCCGACCTTTCCCCGTGTCGGCAATCGGCATTCATGCGTCACCGTGAGTTGTGATGAGTAACACAGGTCCTTTGCTGTCATTGGTTGGCATTACCTATTATTGGCTGTACTTTGACACACTGACGTCGTTAGCTGTCAACCCCTCATGAAAGAGAAATTAATTCGTATAAATAGACGTTCAGCTTTCAGCTTCAGAGCAATTGAATTCCAGTCCGACATCCAGAGTACTCCGCACATCCAATAATCAGATCATCTCCATCTCCACTTTTCACTTTCATCATGTCCGGTTTTCCCAAGTTGATTCCGGCCTTTACGGTCAAGGTATTTTTAATCTTTTTCTCTTTTTCTCTTTTTCTCTTTTTCTCTTTTTCTCTTTTTCTCTTCTTCACCTCCCTCTTGCTAATCCTAAGATCCCCATCTCTCCCCCCTCCGTTGTCGGCTCGGCCAAGGGCGGCGGCCTCAACCAGGTCTTCTTCCTCGTCGACCATCCCGGCGGCGGCATCCAGTCCGAGCCTGGCTATCCCATCCAAGTCGATGCCAAGTTCATCCATGGCAGTGACTTTATTCGTGCCGACCCCGATGGTAGCCACCTGCGTCTCAACGTCGCCAGCATCCTTCAGCAACGCAACGACCCCACCGCTTTCCTCAGCTACAGCTACACAGGCGTCATCAATATGGGCGGTGCCGCTGACAAGGTGCTTGCGGGCGCTGCCGATGCCAAGACCACCGAATTCGGTGAGGTCTTTGCCCAGGTGCACTTCGAGTCGGGCAGCCGTGCACTGCAGCCTCTCGAACACAAGGTCTTTGTGGGCGCCGGCCGCTTCGTTGTCGAGCCCGGCAAGCCGGTCATTGTCGAGTACAAGATCAGCGAGGTGACGCTGTAAAGAGCTGGTGGTATATAAGATAGTGCTATATAGGATGCTTGAACAAAACAACGCAAGCGCTATACATGGTCAGATATGCAGAACACACAAACTTGCACACGTCCACGCTCCGTCTGCTCCTCACGCCACACGCAATGTCATAACACGGGGAGTGCTCCGTTCTCTTTACTCTGTACGGAGTACTTATACTCCCACCATTATATCCTGATTATATCCTCGGCCCAATCTCCTACGCCCATTAAGGGGGAGGCGGACCGGGGGGTGCCCCCCCTGCCCCAGACGCTCCCTCAGGACCAGGAGCTCCTGGAGCTCCTGGGACAGGTGCTGGCGTCGGGGCCACGCCACCCGGCATGCCTCCCAGCTCTAGCAGATGGTTGCCGATTTTGAGGTTTGCATACTCGTAAGCCTTGGAGCTCTGGGGAAAGGTGCCGTTGGCAGCCCACATGTCGATGAGCGGCTGCATGGGCTCGAGCTCGTGCGGCTGCAGCATGTCGAGGGCGGTGGCAGTCAGGACAAAGTGGCTGAAGCAGCTGTTGAGCTGTTTCTCGAGGTTGAGGTGGTAGAACGGCTCGCTGTAGTGTGCCCAGTACAGGTGGGCATAGACGCGGAACATTTGGCGGAAGATGGTCTGGCAGACCTCGACAAAGTTCTCGGGGAAGCCACTGCTGCGGCCGACCCAATCGCGGCCGTCGGGGGACCCGGCCAGCTGGGCCAGGGCGGGCGGGCTGCAGCCAAGGCTCGGGTTGGGGGCGAACGAGACGCCCGAAGGATCGGTCGGGAAGATGGTGGTGTCGTCGATTTTGCTGGAGATCCAGCGCTGCATGAGCATCATGTATTCGTAGGCGGGCAGTTCGACGGGTTCGCGGCGGGCATTGAGCCAAGTAAAGGAGTGATTTCTGGAGATTAGCCGAGAGAAGAGCAGGAGAACAAAGGGACAAGACTTACGCCCCCGCAGACATGCGCGGACAGGTGGTGGCGTTGCAGATACTTGTGCCGTCCTCCTCCTTTTCGTGAACGACGCGCACAAAGTTCCACAGGTTGCGGTAGTGCTCGACAATGTGGTGAGCGACCCATTCGCCCTGTTCGACTGTCTTGGGCCGCGCGCTCAGCGTCATAAAGTTGCCCTTGACAATGTGGCGGGCATAGCCCGGATGCAGCCACAACGGCAGCGGCCACGGCAGGTGGTAGGTCGCGAGGATCTCGTCGGCGCTGCTGTTGCCCACAGACGCACCGCCGCCACTGGCAGTATTGCTGGCTGCGTCCATAGCCGGCACCCGACGACCCGAGGTCGGTGTGGGGCTCTTCTTACCGCTCCGGCGCTGAGGAGGCCAAAGATCAGACGAGCGGGAGGGGTGGAGAGCGGAAAGAGTGCCGAAAGCGTGCCGGGATAGAAAGTCGAGTGTAACGAGCAAAAGAAATCAGAAAGCAAAAGCAAACTGAACTCTCAGAGAAACGAAACAAGAACAGTTCCACGGAGGGATCTGGGATGCCGACCCTTTTGAACGTGCAACGGTCCCCCTGGAAGCTTCTCGTTATGCACGGCCCACTGCGTAGTGCGTTTCGCATAAAATGCTGCCCTGTCGTTCGCGAGGATCTGCTGTCATTTGCCTTTTGATTTCTCGTCCAAAGAAGATCGTCAAGCCGCAGGACCCAAGCCAAAGGCGGAGGGGTGAATCGGAAATACTGCGCAAAAAAACAAGACGTCGAAACAACGCAGGAAGAAAAAGAAGAGAAACACGCGCCGATCCATGCTGCTGAGAAGACTTGTCCATGGCGGTATGGTCAGGTATCGAGGGGCGGATCCAAGGTGCCATTCGGCCTCCAACAGCCAACAGTGCAGCTATTAGCGGCTGTTGAGCGGGGTGTCAAAGGATTCTACAGCACGATTGTGGGGCCTCGCTGATTGGCTGATGATTGGCTGTCGCTCGCTTCCCTCTTGTCTGCTTACTCATTGCTTACTCATACCCTTCCCAGCCACGCATCGCGTTTTTCGTCCTCCGTGCTCCGTATTTTGAATCTTTTCGCGACAGCCTCCCACGTCCATCATCCCTCGCTCCTCATCCGCCTCTCCTCACAATGTCCGACTCCGAAAACGAACGGATCGAGTCGCCGCCGCCCATCGACGATAATGCCGAATTGGATAGTGCCGACGACCTCTTTGGCGACGACGGCGGTGATGACAACAACCAAGATGATGGCCATCTGTCCGAGACCTTGAGCGAGCACAGTCTCGGCCCCGAGGATGAAGAGCGCTATGGCTACGACGATGAGGATGCCGCCCAGGCTCGCCAGGTCACTAAGGAAGAGCTGGTCATGGACGTCGACCTCTTCCGCCATCGCGTCCCCAAACCTGCCGACGGCATGGTGAGTTCTTTTTCCGTCTCCTATCTTTAGCTCCCTGCTCATATCCAGCTCCACTCTCTGCGCATCCCCTCCTTCATCCGCATCCAGCCCGAGGAGTACCATGCCGACACCTACGAGCCCACTGTCGCTGAACTCGAGGACTCCTTGACTCCCCACCCCAAGTCTACTGCCCGCTACCGTCGCGATCCTGTTTCCGGTGCCCTCCAGAGCAACGCTGCTCTCTACCACTGGGACGACGGGTCCGTCACGCTCGCTGTCGGTGAAGCGCACTTTGAGGTCCTCACCAAGTCCCTGGCCCCATCTGGTGCAGCCGGCCAAAAGGTCACCGCCTCCAAGCCCTACCAGGAGCTCCAAGACGCCCACTACTATGCAGCGGCGGCCCATCTCTCCAGCAGCTTGCTGCTGACTGTCGCCCACGTCGGCGAGCAGTACACTGTCCGGGCCAACCGCACAGTGGCCGACGATGCTCTCCAGCGTCTGACCGACCGCCTGCACGCCGCTTCTCAGACGTCGGCAGGTGCTGGTGCCAACATGATCATCCGCACCATGCGCGACCCGGAATTGGCCAAGAAGGAGGCCGAGATGGCCGAGAAGGAACGCGAGCGGGCACGGCGGCGGCGTGAGAACGCGTCTGCACGGCTCGAGGGCGGATACGGCACAAGTCGCTCAGGCCGGACTGGCGGTGCTCTGTCGATCGGCGACCTCGAAGGAGGTGGCCGCCGCAGCGGTGCCGGAGCTGGACGCAAGCGGGGTGTAGGCGGCGTGCCGCGGCCGAAGCGTCGGCGTCCAGAGTATGATTCGGACGACGAGCTTCCGCACGGTGCTCGACGCAATGACGACTACGATAAGGAGGATGACTTTATTGCGCCGAGCGACGACGAGATGTCAGAGGGTGGCGCTGAGGACGACGATGACGAAGAGGAGCTCGACGATGACGATGACGATGACGACGATGACCGGCACACGTCACGTCGGACTAAGCGGCAGCGGACAGCCGAGGCTGAGGATGAGGAGGACGCCGAGGCGGACCCGGATGAGGACGTGCCGGCACGGACGTCTGGGGGCGGTGCGAACGATGCTGCACGGCGTGCTCGTCGGCACATTATTGACGACGACGAAGATGAGGACGAGGAGTAGTTTTGACAAGGACTGGAGGGAGCAGTTAATGTAGAGTGAGTTTGCTTGCTATCGGATCATATGGACATTGAAAAGCGGAAAAACAGGAATGTAGGGGCATGGGATTGCACTTGACTCGACTAAAGACAAAAGAATGTCTGATCTTTTGGATAAATCGTATCTTACGGAGTATCTTACGCTGCACTCCGTATTATTACAGAATCATTTTTCATCAATTTCAGAGTTGATGACTAAGCCTTCAGAATATTGAATTACGCCGTATTTACCAATTAAGACTTCCAACACCAACCAGAAATTACGGGGTACTTCGTATTCCGTACGGAGTACAAGCTACGGAGTACTCCGTTCTCCGTACTCCGATCTCACGTATCCATTCCAAGGCCCATCTTTCTCTGCGCAACATACGCGTAAACACGCTGCATGCATGCTTGACTGCACGATCTTCCTTCCGGATCAGCCATCTTAATTATGTATAAATAAGGTTGTGGCACGTGACACAAAAGCTATTAGGCGATTCTCCACGGATGCCTGATTACAGGGTATCCCTGGCACGGCTATGGGTGGGGCCAAAATCACATGCTCCCATCAACGTCTTGCATGCCGGACCTCCCCCAACTCACCCATTTCTGCCTGAACCTCGTCACCCCTCGTCTTCTCCTGACCATGCTGTTCGACACCAGTGACTATGCCCGTCAAAATTTCCCTCTGGGGATTCGTGAAATTCCCCCTGGCCGTGCTGCTATGGCTGCACCGGGTGAGTTTCCTCGAGGGATGAAATAATGCCTGACTTCTCTGACCTCTGACCGGCAGCTGTACACGTCATTCGTGTCGCTCTTTGTGCGTGATCACTCGCTCGCAGATGTCTGGAATGCTCTGAAGGAGGCCGACACGTTTGAGGAGTGGGAAGTGGCCGGCCTTGAGCTCGACCATCGGTACAAAATCGATGCCTGGCGAAAAGACGACAAGAGCAGACTGTATGCGTGGGACCTCATCAGCGACCGTCTCACCGCCTTTGGCATGGCCCTGCAGGCCGGTCATGTTCAGGCACTCGTGCATCTGATGCAGTCCGGACTCGTCCGCAATCTCGGCAACATCACGGCGCCACCGCTGTACAACAAATCCTTTGCCGGCACCAAATACCTGATCGAGAACTACATCCTCAAAGTCTGCGAGATTGTAGAGGATCTGGTGGCCCTGCCAGAGGATGAGGCCGCTGCGAGGACCCAGGAAACCACTCCCAACAGTCGTCATCCCCTCAACCCAGAGCTCGCTCGCGCCGTCCGCGAAGGCCGCTGCACGCCTCTTTTGACCACTGCCCAGAAACGTCAGCTGTGCACCAATCTGCGGCAGTCCTTTGGCCGCACCACGCTCGTCTTCCAGGGCGGCTCCGTCTTTGGGCTGTGCCATCTCGGCGTGGCCCGCGCCCTCTTCTTGCGTGGTCTGCTGCCGCGCATCATCACCGGCAGCGGAACGGGCGCTCTCATGGCGGCGCTTATCGGCACACACACGGACTCTGAGCTGCCGGCCATGCTGGACGGTGACAGCATCAACCTGTCGGCGTTTGGAAAGGCCGGCCCGGTCGAGCCGGTCACAAAACCCTCTTCTTCTTTTTTCTCCTTGTTCTCGCCCACCCATCTCGAGACGTTGTATCGACGCGCCATGCGTTTCTGGAACGAGGGCTATCTGCTGGACGTGACGGTGCTCGAGCGGTGTGTGCGCGACAACGGCGGCGACATGACCTTTGAAGAAGCTTTCCAGCGGACGGGGCGGGTGCTGAACATCACCGTTGTGACCGACGGCACGGGCGACGTGCCGGCCGTGCTGAACTATGTGACGGCGCCGAACGTGCTCATCTGGACGGCGGCCGTGGCATCGAACGCGTCTGAGGTCGCCTGGTACGGCCACCAGCCGACGCCCATCCTCTGTCGCGATTCTGGCGGCGCCGTCATCCCGTGGCCGCTTGCTGACTCAGCACAATTTCGGCACTGGGCGGACGGAGATGGCATCGGCAGCAACGGCGGACGTGGCCGCGGCCGGAACGATGAACATCCGCCGCTGCAGCGTCTGGCGCAGCTGTTCAATGTCAATCATGTCGTCGTGAGCCAGGCGCGGCCGTACCTGGTGCCGTTTCTGGAGCCATCTCTGCACTCACCAGCCATGCATGGATTCGCCATGGGAACACTGGCGCGGTTGCGCGCTTTTTCGAGACAGCAGATGGGTCATTTCGTGCGACATCGGCTGGACCAACTGGGCCAGCTGGGGCTTCTGCCTCGTGCATTACGACGCCTGCTGCTGGACGAGCACGTACCTGTGAAGGATCGGCTGGTGCTGGTGCCACATGTCACGTTTAAGGACTATATGAGGCTCTTGGATGCGCCGACACCGGCTGACCTGCGTTTTTGGATGGGAAAGGGGGAGCGAGCAGTGTGGCCAGCCGTGGCGGCAATGAAAATTCGATGTTCCATTGAATTAGCCCTACAAGAAGCATGTGATGAATTGGGGCTGGGGTAATGCTACTCGAGTCTTACGAGGGCGTGCGGAGTACGGAGTGCACCGTGCTCGTACGAGCATCGGTGGTGGCAAGATACTGTAAGGTGGCCCGTTCAGCTCTGGAAGACAGCATTCATACACAATACTCCGTATTCCATACAATATAGCACGTGACCTAGCTTTATTTGAAGTTTAAGAACGGCAGAGACCGGCTCGACTTGCCGTATAGCAGGTTTTCTTTTCTTTTTTTGAATGGGACCAAGATGTGAGTAGGGGGGTGCGTGTTGGGCGGAGTGTCGCGTGTTTTCGTGCTCATTTTTTTCTTTTCTTTTTCTTCTCTTCCCCCCCATTCTGGCCGCGGGCTAATTATTACGCCACAGAAATTTCATTTAGTTCCTTGTGCTGGTGACGGACACTTACGGAGAGTACGGAGTACACTCCGTACTGACCTCTTGGTCTTCCAATGTGACCCCCTTGTCATCTTTGTCAGGTGATTAAGAAAAAGCATTTGTTTACGAGAATGTACAGAGTACATTGCACATGTGTCTTCTAATCCTTATGCTCTCGGCTACGTGCGCCTCCTAGGAGCCGACTCCTTTTTGTGCATGTGTGAAGGTGCGGTAACAGCCGCCTGCACCCTGAATCCTACCTGTGCTCTGCCGTATTCGTACGAACACGGTGAATGCGAAAACTTGGAATGCTCGCACGCTAATTGATTTTCACATCCATGTACTCTATACAATTGTCCCGTTTTCAACGTACGCGAAACGTCTCGCGACTGCGCCCACCCAACTTTTTTTTCACGGAGTATGGAGTACTTTTTACAAGCATATATTTGTCTGTATGAGTACTCCGTACGTTCTATGCATACGAATCACATCCGGTGTCAGGTGCTCATTGTGTTCATTTGAGCCGCAAAAGATTTTGGTGGCTCTTTTTTCATGCAGACTTATCGGTTATATCTGCTTGCTGTTCGGTGCTGCTGTACGCCACTGCTTTCTGCTGCTCGCCGGTATTCTACATGGGCAGCAGAGCGCAGGTCAATAATTCATACGAGTACTGCTCAAAGTACTGCTCGAACCAGCTTGTACCAGGGATAGACGTGAGATGGTGCGCCATCTTATCTTGCAGGACCCCTGTTCGAGAGCGCTTATGGTCTGCGAGCACCTCTGTCGCAGATCTAGCCTGTTCTCGTATTGCACACACCACGAAGGACGTCTACTGTGTGGACCACTGCTGGTCCGAGAACGGCTTCTCAAAAGGCGCTGCCAGGACTCTCAACTCGTCAAAACAATGCCAACCGGCCTGGCCGACGGTAGTACGACTCTCCGCCCCCCCTCCCCCCATTTATGATCGCTGGGGTGTATGTAGCAAGCACACAAAAAAGCCGTATCCGTAGCGGATATTACGAGGAATGGCTAGTTCTGGCCCAGCATGCGTCTTCCTTGCGTCGTGTGGCGTTCATCGCCCAATGGTGAGAAAAGAGAGGGAAAGAGAGGGGGGGGGGGGGGTCTGATGTATTCTCTTCGTAGGTGGTGCTATGTTTTGTGGCCTGAAAATAAGTCACTAAAGTAGACGGTTCGCATGGTTCGCAATGGTTCGCAATGAGCCCCAAAAGATATCCTTTTTTTGCTCTTCTTTGATACGCTCATTGTAGAAGTATCTGGTATCTTTTTTATATAAAACTAAGAGTGACTTGTCCTCATGAGCTTTCGGCTAAGGAACTGCTTCCTCGTCTGTATTCTTTTATCTTTCGTATGTTTCTTTTTCTGCTAAGAGACGTTCTCTCTAGTTTATCATTATGACAATCAAGTCCACGGACTCAGAGACCGATGACAGCGTTGTCTCGACTTCTACCTCGAACCGCACCGATCAGTTGGCGAAAAACCCCTCGCAGAAGGAGGTTTTGCTGCATATCGGTGCCCTTTTCCCGCCGGAGACTACGAGTACGGCTGTCGACGCAGGAAATATTACCGAACCTGCTGCAGCACTCGTACTTGATGTCGATCCTAGTATGTTGGAAGCCGAGCTCCACAGTATGACCAACGAGATCAGCCAGGCCGACCAAACCGACCAAAAGCCCCCCAAAACCCAAAACAGTAGCATTACAGCACAACTCCGAGACATCCTTCCTCTTCCTTCATCGCCAAGTATCAAAATCGGTCGTCATATCTTCGACACAGATACAGTCAACGCTCTCATCGATGCCAAGGTGCATGCAGCATCTATGGCGGACAGCTTTAAATTAGTTACGAGAACAGCAGGCACGCTTACGCAGGCTGCTTGCCCGCCCGGCACGTCCCGTCGCACTACTACTAACTGAACCGACACCTTCCTTACGACCATTATGACAGGCCTGCGATTACGAAAGTAACAAGGCGAGAGAACAGGAGATAAAGGGACACGAATGGTTAGAATGAACTCGGATAGGAAATGGGGGCGATGTGTCATTGGATATATAAAAGGAAAGGGCCTTGAAATCAAAAGGAATCGGTTGGGAATTACCTGGAACGGAACAACGAGGGCTACTGAAAACGATACAACCATATACAGATTGCGGAGAACAGATATGAAATAGAATAACTGCAAGGTGCAGAGCACTATGCAGCAGAGCTTAAGGTCGATCATAGTTCATACTACGATGCTTAAAAGTCGCTAATGTAAGATACGAGTATTCGTATGCGTAATACCCGACATTAAGCTTAGGACTGAGCTTCCCAAGACTGTTAGCTGAAAACCGGGAACCGGGAAGACAAACAACCATTACTTTGGGCGAGAGTGTAAAATGGCTGCCTAGGAAAAATACCAGAACAGTACCATCAGAATCACGTAACCGGGGGAGCTGCATCTTTGCCGCGAATAGACAGGATGTCACAAGTAGTCCCAAAGGCCGTCTGAAACTCGTATCCTACTACAGAATAAAGGGAAATGCAGTCCAGATGCCCAGGCACCTAGGCGCCCAGATATCCTAGGGTGGCATGTCGTTGCATGTACAGCCACAGGACGACAGGTAGGATGGTCAGCCGTCCAATGAGTGGATTACAGGACCATACACCCCCTCCCCATACGCATCTAGCCCGAGGAATACGGAGTAGTTCCTATCACGTCGGCATATGACCCACCATCGCCTATCTCGATGACCCCCAAGTCCACTGCCCGCTACCGCCGCGATATAAGTCCTATTTTCGGTCCCAGAGCAATTTCCTTTTAATCCGTATTTCCTACCGTAAAAATACTCGCATTTTCTCTATTTTAAGGGCAGATTGTAGAAAGAAATGCCGACAGGGAACAAGGAAGACTATTCTGCTGCTGACCGGCCCGGGGCCAAGTGTGGTCAGATATCAATGGCAATTCTGGCCTCATGGATGGGCCACGTCACATTTTAGGGCGTAATATGAAGTACTCCGTAGTACAAGTAGGGAGCATCTTACTCCATACACCGCAAAATATGGAGTATAATGGTACTAAGTACCCCTCCCTCATGATATTTCCGGGCGGGGCCTACAATGGTCATTATGTCCCATCACCTGGCTCATGTTGAATTGCCCCCAGAAATCAGACAGAAGGAAATCGAATATTTCTTGGATCATTGAACGAGGTTCACTCCGCAAACGCTTCGGTGAATTGATTAGTAATGAGAAAGTACAACCTTGTAAACGTCTTGCATAATTTAGTCAGGATTTTGGAAAAAGGAAAGAAAAAAAGGAAAAACAAGGAAGAAAAGAAGAAGAAAAGAAAGCGACAATACTGTTGGGCACCAGAAGGATTGATCCTGTTTTTTGGCAGATTTAACCGCGAAACATGTCATTGTTCTTTGGCTACACAAGAACAGTTGAAAATACACGAAAGGAGCGAGCAATTCCCGGGGGACAACAAAGATTACTGTACCAAAGATACGGATACATCTTGCTTAAACCTGTAGGTGCTGTGGAACCAAATCAATGCTAGATCTGCTGTGCCTCACCGGCTCTGAGTCCCGAGTCCTGTGCGAGAACAGACTACACTGTTGTCGCGTATCTGTAGGAAGCTTTGTGCCTGCGTTCAGCCCTTTCCAAATTAACCAGACACAGTTTCTTCGGGTGTCTTCTCTTCGGAACGCTCGGCTTCGGGCCGTGTAATATCGGAGAATTACGAGTACGATACGGAGTACGGAGTACAAAGTGCAGAGTACCACGCCTAATATCGCCGCGATCGAGATCGAGTGCACATACGGATTATTTGAAAGAAGTGACAGACGTTTTGCGTTTCCAGATTGATGAGAGATCGACTGACCAGAAGAGCCCCAACAATCATTTGTCCAGGATGGTCACTCACCGATACTCCAAAGTGCCTCGGCAATCCCGTCTCAGCTGAGTTCAGGATCTTACGATCATGCGCAGATGGTGTCCACAGGACTGGATTCTGATTAGCAATTGCAATATGTTTGCTTCGGAGAAAGCCCGACTACTATCAGACGCCTGTCTTCGGCCGATAGAATTATCTATTCGACCATAAAATCATATTGATGGGTTTTTATTCCGCATGTACTACGCATGCGTGGAGTAAATGCAAACTTTTCTTGTTAAAATATCCGAAAAGTGAGACGGCACTTATTTGCACTGAAAATCTGCTGGCAACCTGAGTATTCAGACTGTGTATGACTTTCTAAGAGGTGTGGGCAGTAGCGGTTAAGCGCCCAGCCTTTCTGCAGAAAATCAGATCATAAAAAGGCCGAAACATGGAAGGGGATATGCATGAGGGGTTCTAGTCAACAGCATGGAGCACGGAGTACGTACTCCGTAATATGCTGTCAGTACTACAAGGCCTATTTTTGTGTTGTTTCTACTTGCGACTTTACGGAATATTCCGTACTCGTACAACAGGAACGGCCCATGCAGCCCACCCTCGCGGCGAGGGAGAAAACGGCTGGGCTGGCCCACATATTTTAGGTGGCGATTGAAAAAACGGAAGATAGATACAAAAAGGAACAAACAGACTAGGGAGGACCGTGCCCAAACCGCATACAACTTCTTTTTTTGTACTTGGAAGGAATGCATCCTTGTTGCCTTGCGCTTACCTATGGTGTTATGGGACCGAGCTCTGTCCCCACCGGCTTTGTTCTGATATCTCCCACGATTGCCAATGACTTTCTGTGTCCTTTTTTGATCAAATAAGCAGGAGGCCTCTCTTTTCTCCATGTGTCTCTGGAATGCATCATACTGGACAGTTTATCTCCCTCCCCCATGGAGACAGTACTTGTTGGGCTCCTTGTTGGGCTCTCAGGTGATGTTCAGATGCACCGCCAATCCTTGTTCTCATACTTTTATTCCGTCAAAATGTTTGTCAAAATACTCTTCTCCCCAAGACCAACCACTCAGGTCTTTCCCCCAACGAACTGTATAACTGGCTAACACATCTCTTTTTCTGCCCCTGTAGCTTCCAAATTTCTTGCGCCTGACACGGTTCTGTTTCCGGATGACAACAGACGAGACAGATAACCCAGAGGCCAGCAATGAGCCTGTCTCACCTGGCTCTTCCACCGGTAGCTATACCGTACACGTGGACAACGACCTTCCTCACGAAGACGCCATGGGGAATACTGACTGCTCAGCTACGGCAGGCATGGTCTCTCACGAGAGCGGGCTTCGCAGACTGGCTGCAGCTTTGACTACTAGAAACTCTCTGTTCCATTCCCTGCTGAAGCCGCCACAGAGACTTTCGAGGACGAGGAACTCGACCTTGACCTTGATGGTCTGATGGCCCAAGTAGAGAGAACAGAATACAGCCAGAACAATCTTTCTTCGTTCCATTGCTCGCCGAATACCATACTGGCCAAAGAGACCATCAAAGTCCTTGACAGGTCTCCATGTGGTTGCGAATGAGGAAGAGAACCCGACGTTGCCACATGGCATCAGCTAAAAGAGGCACAGTTGCAGAGTGCCGGCACTAAAAAACCCTTGCCCGTGTATGCGGGTATGTCGGCACTAGCTTGGACCCTTGACGTTAGCCAGAGCTACCAGGCCATCCAAAGGAAACTCTATGATAACGCATTGCGTCTGTTTTCCATGGCCTCTGATTGGATCGCCAAACCTTGTCTAGGAGTAAGTACTCATTACCCGTGACCAAAAATACACGTAACAATGAACGGCGGGACACATGAATTATGTGACGTCCTGTTCTTTCTGTTGTTTGACTGGCTCCCAGAGCACCGGCAAAGATGCGACGACAGTGCCTCTATGATCACATGATACTTGCAGTATTTCTTTAGACAATGGGCAGGAAGAGATAATCAAAAGGGGGTGGCAAAATATAAAAAATGAATGCCAATGATTTCATTTCTGACAGGAAACAATGCAATGTAAGATACGTAATCGTACGGTCTCGACAAGACAGATCAGTGGACGTTAACGCGGCCGACAAGGACCAACAAGAATTCAGGTACTTTATTCTCGGTGAGCCACCAATGAACATAGGTACACGTGATCTTTGGAAATGACGGACTGCGCTCGAGAACTTAGGCAGCGGTTGTCACATTGCCCCACCAAAAATGCCCCCAAAATTGCAGAGAAGAGGCTAACATGGAGTACACAGACTGATTTCTTGTCTATTCTTTAAGAATGTATTCTATTGTTTTAGAAATATAATTAGTTTACAACAAAAGCCACTAAATATTTAGTGCCGGGCTGTTCCGCGCGCCGTCTTTTTCCTAATCTAATGCTCTTTCTTGTCGCTTTGGGAAAAGGATAATTTTTTTTCGATCGTGTTGGATTGTGACAGATGTCGTATTTTCCCCGGCAGGTTCTGTCCATTAGCGGACTTGGCGGCGGCGACAGCTGCCTGGAAAGCGGCATCCATAGCGACGTCTTCAGTGGTTTCGGCAGTTTGCACAGCCACAACCTGGGCATCGAAACAACCGCCGATGTGTAATAGGTCGCTGACATGAGAGAGCTTTTTTGCTGTGGAAAATGAGGATTCTGTATTCTCCACAACCTTTTCGCATAGGTAGAAGGTGTCGCTAAGATGGACAACACAACTGCCAGAGGAGCTAACAGAAGAGCTGACGAAGACAGCCTCATGGCCAACCTCCAGGTTTTTGGATTGATTCAATGCCATTCGGTATGCTGTATGCTGTGTGCTGTGTTCGGGTCCTGAAGTGTTGCAGGGCCGGTGTTAGTCTACCATATTTCACAGAGGTAGGATAAGGTACCAAAGAGCACAGAGAGTGCGGAGTACTTTGATGAGGCCGATACTAGTTTGAGGAGAAGGGTGGAATCCATGAGAGAAGAGTGCACTTAAAAACTACGAGTACTCATTGTTATATATCGGAGGCAAGGCTTGTATGGGTACGAGAGTACGCTTCCTACTCAGACGAAAAGCGAAAACTTTAGCTTACACATGGTTGAGTGCGCCGACTTTTTTTTTTTTTTAAATCGCTCTATTTTTTCCTGTGCAGAAAAGGAAACTTCCTGAATAACCGGATATTGCTGCTCATCATGCCCCACCCTTCCGCTCTGCGTTGTCCTATGCGCCACCGAGGAGCCCTTCAACGCTTGCCGTTTAGGCGGTATAATGGTTGGCCTCACGCAACAGCCCATGCTTTATATGGTAAGACTGCCAGCTAATATTCTTCCGCCACCGAAATCAGGCAGTGAATGTCAGGCGGCTGTACAGAACCTTTGGCGTAAGGGAAAGAGCAGGAGCGCCAAGCCGGGCCAGGAGCATGGAAAACGCCATTGTAACCGTAAGATTTGAAAGTGAGACAGTTGGGTTTTGGACTATCGGCCCTCGTGGCTATATAAATTGGTTTACTAATCTTATTTTGTCAGGTGAGCTATCTCTGTACGGAATACCAGCGGAGAGTAAACAAGACTCCATTATTGCATGCGTTCTTAAGGCACAGAATACAATACTATGTACCCCTAATGCGGAGCCAAATTGCACTGATTCTCCATATTTAGGGCTACCTGCAGAATACCCCATACTTTATTTTTTGTTAACAAAAAAAAAATGCTCGCAAACCCGACTTCATATGAAGTATTCGTGGGCTATGAAGTATACCTCGGTTGAGACATACTGCCTTGCGGAAGACGTATTCACGAAAGAACCGTCGGATGCGGCTGAGTCTGGGGTTGTTTGGGCGATTTCGTGTGCTGTTTTCAAGACGCGAAATCTGCATTTTGATAGCCGGTGTTCAGGAGAGCATTCTTGATGGCGAATCGATCAAGGGGGTGGAGCTCGGCGGTTCGCGGCGTATTTTTACATAGCCCCCTACTCTCGTCGGAGTTGGGCATTAATGCAGCAGCCAGCTGAATACGAGTCCGTTTACAGGTGTCAGTGCCAGATTTTTTAGCAGCGGTTAGTAGCATTCGCGTCACAAGGCAAGACAGATGACCCCCTGAGCACACTAGCAAAGCTTAATATGCTCAGAACGAATGTCGTGTATTGTCTTGACCATGTTTGACCCGGTCATCTGGTTAGAAGCACGGAGTAAAAGTAATGCACGACCCACTCTTCTTGTACGTACAGAGTACAGAGCTTTTCAACAACCATCCACTTGTTAAGTGTGACGTTGTACGAGTAAGTGCTTTCTTACCGAGAATAGTTTCCTGGAAAATACTGCAAGTTGAAAAGATGGGGTTTCCCGCTTTTGTGTTTTGACCGTATCGTTCGTTGTAGCAGTAAGTGGAGTTGCAGCAGGGATATCTACGAATTGCCAAGGAGTGGTTAGCTTTATGCAATATTCCTTGCAGCGATGATCCTTAGGCCCAACTTCTCCACTGCACTCTTTTTTCCACAATGGCCTCCAGCACGTGCCATCGCGGGGAAGCTTGGCCGATCGCCCACTAAACTGCGCTGATCTTCAACGTCACCTTGTTACCAGAGACGGTCAGAGAATTGAAGCCCGCCCTTGTTGGTGGTCGGCCGCCCTATCGCATCCCTGTCGAGATCCTGCTTATCAAGCCGGCACCCTGTCACGATGGCGCACCCACTTTTACTTCTTACTCCAAAGACAGCTGGCTGAGGCGTTGAAAGTAGGCGGCAACAATCGCTGTTGAGGCTGCTGAATCTGCGGTGACAGTGGCCAGGAAGGCCGAGGAGGTACGGAAGACAGCTCGTAAAACCGAGAACAAGGTAGTGCAGACGGAAGTGCGTTAAAAGAACATGCCATGGTTTGTTTGAATTTTGATGCTTAAAAAAGGAAGCATTAAGGCGCGGTGTAAAATTTTATTTTTATTTTTGCTGTGCTGCTTTCGAGCTCAAGGGCTGTCTTGTGCATATTTTGCAGGGTATTACCCCCGGACACTCGCTGCAGTGCGACACTGAAATACGTTACCACAGGCTCATGCGATGTAGCGGGTCAGACATCTCAGACATCCTTCCAACACAGACTCCACTACACATCCATTAGAATTTTCCACCCCAGACTTCCTTCGGTTGAATGCGAGCGCAGGAGTTGACAGCAATGGAGTACATCGGTAGTACATTCAGAGAGACAGGAATAAAATAAACTAGTATGACCATATGTAAGAAGAGCCAGGCCGCATGCACACCTAACAGCGGTCAACAAAAGATAAAAAAGGCCATAGGATAGAATACATTGAGAGGAAAGGAGTGGGTCAAAACCGGCATAGAGGACAGAAGCCAAGACGTATCAAAGGGAGGCCATCTCGGACGGTTGGTCCAAAGCGGGGCCGTCATCCCACACACACCAGCCGAACATATCGGTTTAGTTTGGCCGCCCATGGCGCGACATGGGTGTTTGGTTGGCAAGAATCACAGGCAAGATGTGGGTCGAGAGTTCTTGCTCACGGACAAAGGAAGTATTGTCCAGAAAGAGATGCAAACCCGTCTCTCTGTGGGGCAACTGTGTGCCTCTGAACGGAGTCGACACGGAGGCGGTAGGCAGATTGAGGTAGTACATGGACCGTACATGAGAAAAATAGCAGAGGCGAACCTGACGGACTCGGTGCGCAATATCTGCGCGGGGAACAGCATAATCTCGATTACGCCTTACACGTATAGCAACGAGTATGGTCAAATTTTTCCTGCGCATGCGCGTATGAGTTAATAGGAATAAATTACTAGAGGAATTTTCTTTGCAAATAAAATGAGATCCGTCCGTCTTTCCACTCTCACTCAGAAAGATACTCCTTCCGCATCTCATACCTTGCAGTCTTTGGACGTCTCACTCTTTTTCCCGCCTGCTTGGAGCGCGTTGGCGCTGCAACGCATCATATGGCTTCCAACGAAACTCTCAACACAGAGGCTGTCTCATCTACCGGAAGCTGTATCGCACAGCCAGATACAAGCCTGTGGCCTTATGGAGACGAAATAGTGCACATCGATCATTCATTTGCTGAGGCTGGCTGGCTTTCCCATGAAACAGATCTTTTGAAATTGGGAAGTGGCCTTGACGGAGAGCAGCCAATGACAACCGACGCTGCTCTCGACACCGCTCTCGGAGCCGATTTTGAAGCCACTCCTGACGCCACCACCCGGGAGATCCAGGAGGAAGTCAACATTGCCCTCGACTTTGCTGCCTTGGTAGCTCAGCTAAACCATGCTATGCGCAACCGTGACAATCAGTCCCTTGCATCTCTTCAAAGACTCCACCCTCGCTCACTGTCGAACACAATAAACTACGGCATACCCAATCCCGAATTGAGCAGTACTGATGTGGTCGAGGAAGAAAATGATGAAGCGGGCGTGGCCGCAACCAACGAAAGCATTGATAGATTGGCCAATGCCAGTCCTCGCATTACGAACATGAATATTGATGGCACAAGCAGTCTCACTTTGCGTGGCAACTTCCGAAGGTGAACTGAGCACAAGTTCCACGTATTCCATTTTGGGGACGGATGTTTTCCTGTAAGGAGTCTCACTCCCTTCCCGTCCTATTCGATCTATCAGAATAGATCGCACTAACAGCCTTACGTGCAAGCCAACGGTGGGAATAAAAAAGAAGAGTAGAAGCCGGCAAATAGTGGAAAGGGCATTTTAGCAAGGAGAGAAACCCCGCGGCTTTGCGGCCGAGATTAACAAAGACGGGCTGGGGGCGACTACAGTTTCACTGGTCGAAGATTTTTGTATGCCCCCCCTCTGCCAACCCAAGAGGATGTACATAGTACTCCATAGATTGTCAAGTATTATGCTTTATTCCTGCCAACTGGTTGTATGGTGCGGACAGAACGTCGTATGTTTTTTTAATGAGGTAGGCCCACAGTGAATATGTGCACTGTTCAATACGAATAGCAAAGTTCTACTCCGTACTCGTACTCCTATGGGAGGTACAAAGAGGACCCCGCAAACTCATACTATGGGGGGGGCACCTTGCAGACGACGCTGACGAGTAGCGGCCAGGTAAGAAAATGGGGTTATTCTATACGGAATAACGTACTCCGCACCCCATCTAAAAAAGAGCCGAGAAGACGTGTTTCAGCTAGACGCCCGAGAGGAATCGAGTCATCCGGTCTTGACGCGCCACTCTAACCTTCTGATAGAGTCGTATACAAATTTGAGAGAGAAAACAAGGCTTACTAGCGATTTCAGTTGGCTTGATGAGAGACTAGGAAACCGGTCTTCCGTCTTCCGTTAGTGCCCTAACCTAGGGTAAGGATGTTGGGGGGGGAGTTCTAATACTATGGTGTACTCTGTACAGTGAAGCCTGAATCTCATTTAAGGTTCTCAAGAGCTGACTTCCCTAAGGATTCATCCAGAGTGATCTGTATGAAGAAAGCGCACGCTGGGTAGAAGCCCAATCTAAATAGTGATGTGTCTTTACGCCACCAAACGTGCACCCGTATGGTATGGGGCTCGATCGACACTAGTCATGCGTGCTCAGCCGTTATCTGTACTTGCCCCCTGTCAGAATTCCGCATTCCGCCGTGATCGGCTCGAACAACTGAGTTCGCAGGTGCGCCCAACTGGTAGACATTATGTCGCGGAATGTGCCTCTTCATGACTGGGCTGTTGGAAACATGTAATTGTGGCAGTCTGCCCAAGTTGGCACGGAGATGGTCCAGTCCTCTGTGTAATGCACTCGGTACTGTGGGTGGAGGTGTTGGTGGTACGGGTATGGGGCCTGTAGCGGGCTCTAACCCGAAAAGCACACCCTGCAATACCGCCTTAGCGATCAGATCTCAAATGTGCTCGCTGATTCAGGGGCGTACAAATAAACTTGGAGACGTCTAAAGCAATCTTAATAGTAAATATGACGATTCTTCCTATTGGCACCACAATTCGTATTATATGTAGGCACCTATTTGGTGGTATTTTCCTCTACAGAATATGCTAAAGATGCAAAGTGGAACTTGACAGGGGAGAACGTGATTGATAGGGTGCCATCGATCAGTGATTTACAGGGTAGGTAGTGGCTTACATAGTGGTGAGATTAGGGCTTAGTACTTTGCCGGCTGCTCTTCTAGAAGGGCATGCATTCTCGGCCCATCTCAACTCGTAGATCTATGCTATTATCGGGGTTTTTTTTTTCTGCATAGACCTTATTGTTAAGATTAGCATAAACGTCTAACTGTATCAGAGGTGCTTTGCTCGTATGCCATTAGCACAAATAGCTCGCCTTTGTGCTCCGGTAAGGCACGAAGAGTACCTGAACTTCGTTCTGTGTCAACAACGAAAACAAGCTCTTTGCTGAAACGGGCCGCCTTCTTAAAAGTCTCCCATTAGGTTCACATGGCGGCTTCCTTATGTACTTACGTCAGCAACATCTGCCAAACTATTTCGCTGCTTTTTGCGCCCTTCCCTTTGGACAGAATAAGCAAAATTTCCGAGCCAAACAAAAGACGCATCGTACACGATCTGTTAAGCAACGTGTATGTGTGGAGTATAACGTGCTAATCAACCAATACACGTTAAATGGTCAGTTCACCCTTTTGAAGGCAAGGGAAGACAAGGCCGGACATGGGAATGGACCTATGTGAGAGTGAAAAAGGATACTAGGCAGCTAAGCTTTTTTGCCGATCATCGAGTAATTCGGGCACCTAAGACGCCAATAGACATGGCCACGACTGGTGGCAGCAGCTTGGCCACGTCTATTGGCGGCTTGGCACCGTATTCTTCTGCAGTGTACTCCGTACCGTGGTGAAAGAAATCCGTCACACTGTGATCATATATTAGTAAAAAAACAGGCTTGTGATTGGCCAATCAGGTACAATGCAGGGGTTTCTCCTATTATTACTCGTACAACGTCCTCGCGAAGGTTGAATCCTGGGAATCGCACTGTAATAGCTGCTGCGCCTCGCGACGACGAGTACGTAACTCAACGCATCGACGCAGATATGTTAATTCGAGCTGCCCGCACCTGGGCACCCGCAGCCTTCTGAATTGGAATATGACCTTGGATTCATCCTTCCGATTCTTGTACAAAATGGCTTGCCTGCCTCTCACTTTACTTTTTGAATTCTTCTTGAAATCCAGTTCCTCCTTCTTCATACTTTGACACTGTTCACACCTGATGGCACCAGCCGAGACACAAGACCCAGAGACTGTTCTCGACACTGGCTCCTCTACTGGGAGCTATGTCGCACAGCCCGATCACAGCTTCTGGCCCTACGGAGACCTCATGGAGCACATTGACCACTCGTTCGCCGAAGTGGGCCAATTTTCTCTTGAGACGGATCTCTCACAGCTAGGCAGTGGTCTCGACAGAGAGCCTATGACTGCTGAGGACATGGCTGTCGAGGCTGCTGTCGAGGCTACTCTCGAGGTCACTGCTGGCCAAGAGACTGCAGAAGAAGCCAACATTTCCCTCGACTTTGCTACTTTGGTAGTTCAGCTGGACTGTGTCGTGCGCAGTCAAGACGGCCGATCTCTTGCTTCTCTGCAAAGGCTCTACCCTCGCTTGTTGACCACAGAAGACCATGGTATACTCAACCCGGAGTCAAGCAACGCTATTGGGGGTCAGGTGGAAGACACCGGAGCCAGTGAGATCGCAGCCGACGAGGATGTTCCCGATACGTTCACTAATACGAGCTCTGGTATTATTACGCGTGCGGGTGGCACAAGCAACACAACTTTACTGGACAATTCTTCCAACCACTGAGGCCCCCAAATTACGTGTGCCTGTTTATGTATGTGCCTATTTGGGAAGGATATTATTGTAAGTACTAAATCCCACCCTGCGCCCGACCAGAAAAAAGAAAAAGAAAAAGAAAAGAAGCAGCACTAACAGAATTCATCCGAGAATTGACAGCGACGAATAAAAATGACAAAAATGATGAAACGGAAAAAGAAGGATGCATAGCAATAATGGAAACGGAAATTTTTTTTTTGAATACAGGAGGTCATGGCATTTGGCAAAAAGCAAAAAACGGCGGTGCGTCTGCGAGGCGACTTAGTGGGTTTAGTGCTGTTTTAGTACTCCATAAGTCGCTAGAAAATAAAAACATGCATTTAGAGAATGTTAGATGCTGTGGCTGTCAACGTTTGTGTCTGTGCATTGTAATGCAGATGCTGTACTTCGTAAGCCTGCTATCCACTCCCGTACTACAGGATCTGCCTTCGGTTCTCGGCCTTGTGATCTGTACTCTGTTTTTTAGTGGCGCTGTGACCCTCCATTACTGGCTGAGGAGGACAAGTACTCTATACCCTGCACTTCACATCATGCCCGCAATTTTTCTTTCTTCTTTCTTCATGATATTCGTAGAATATCTAGCACTCGCATAGAGTAAACGGCATCACTTCTGCATACATTCATCATGTGAAGTCGTGTTAGTTGGCCGATAAAGGCGATCGACGGGCCGCTATGAGGCCCTTGACCAAAAATTGGGGCTTCCGCTGACCTTGTTAATCTGACGTGCTCAGAAATGCGCATCCGGTATTCCGTATTCCGTACTCCGTACACCGTACTCCGTAGAGCGCTGCCCATACGATGTGACCAGAAGCACTAATGCACGAACAGGTTTCCTTCATGCATGACACGGTTTTGCCACCAATGGATGTACGAGTAAAGCTGCAATGGTTCGAGCGGAGCATAAACATGACCAGTTTATGCTTCACTCTGGGCGTAAGGTACAGCTAGAGCCAAGGTATCAAGGTGTCCATACATAAGAGTTGAACATGTAGAAAGCAGTCAGAAAACCACTGATTTGCGGAATTATTAGCGAATATATGTGGTCGAAAATGGTTGCTCCATATTCTTCCGAGTTTTCGGGAGAATACGAACGGGTCGCATGAGAACCCACGTTCCGTCCCTACCGGAGATCTCCGTCATTTGTGCACACAGAGTACAGAGTACAAAGACAATGTATCTGTACCTTGTGCCGTAGTACCCATAAGATCCACGCCGGACATGAAAAAGAATCGGGTAGTACTCGTATGTAAGCAGGATTTTTGGCCGGGCATCTGAGGGCTGCCAATTAGAGATGGATGGTAGGACAAGTCAATCGACAAGTCTCAGCCCCCGTGAAATTCCTGTAGTACAGTAATACATGACAAGAGGTATGTGGTAAGTTGGGACAGCATCAGAGAAATATTATTTTGGTTGATTTCCAGTTTTTCGTCTGAAAAGAAATAAGTAAAGATGTTCTGAGTTCACCTGATGTCGACCAGCTATCATGACTACTGGATACTGCAGCCATCTACTAATGGAAATTAGTTGAGGCTCTGCTTGTCTCTTTTTAGTCAGGTGCTCTCCCTTCTTTGGTTAAGATGAGTCCTGTGATGCATTACGGAGTCAGCGTATGAGAGAACTGTCGGTGAGGAATCTCACCGGTTCAATTCTGCTCAAGGTAAGATGTCGTGACTCTCAATGTTGGTGTGACTGACTGTGCATTTTCAAACTACGTCATTCTGTATAGTTCTTTGTGCACGGCCTATAATTTCTGATGCTCTAGAACTGTTTCGAATGCGTCTGGAATCGATCTGCGTCCTTCACCGATGTGGGTAATGTTGCGATTTCCTGCAAGAAAAGAACACCTCATATTTTTTCGATGGTAATTCGCAAAAAACCGCCCCCACAACTATGACCTAATTTCTTTTCATGCATCATTGTCTTCGGTGTAGTTGACGGCAAGTTTTTCTTGGCACTCTATGCTCGTGCCACTGAATCCTTCAAGAGTTGCATGGGCTTGAAGGCCCCCAAAGAATAAATAAACAAGGGAGGTACACCATACATGTATCTTGGAGAGTTATATCCGTAACCCAATGGATACAAAACGCAGAGACCCATAGCAAGATACAGACTACACTCCTCTCCACCCCTCTCCACCCCTCTCCACCCCACTCTCATATTGCTTTTTTCACGATACACTCCCTCGGAAGACCAACCGATATTTATTTTGAGTTGAATCACTCGGGGTAAACCCGGCTTTACTGAAAAGACGAAAATGATAGCCAGAAGACACTGAGAAACTTGCCAATGAGCCTTGAAAAGGAATTTGAAGCGCCTGATCTATGAGTATCTGCCTTTCTTTTTCTGGAGCGATCTGGGTTGTTTTCTGGGTCTGGAATTTGAGGCGGTATATTAGTAATAAGAGCCACTGTCTCTTGCGGATCGTGCGTGAATTCTTACGGCTTCAAACGAGCATTTTCTTGCAACAAGCAGTGACGTACCTACACTCTATACTCCGTGTTGCGTCCCTACATGTTTACCCTTTTACATCTATGGAAAGGAAGGGCCAAAATACGAGGCAAGTTCCAGACTACGGATATTTGATTACATAAGAAGGACAGAACTACTCCAATGTGGCGTAGAATAGCGAAAAGGGGATTTCTTGCGTGTGTTATTCGTTTATGCAGTTTCTCTTGCCGTACTCGTACGTTACCCCAAGGCTCTCTAACCCTGATGGTATACCCGGGGGTGATGGTCATCGGGCCATTTTCAAGTTCCTATCAACTGCAGGGTTAAAGATCCTTTCTGTACTTTAAAGGGATCGGCCAGTTTCCGCTTTAGTAAAGGTCTTTTGGCCGTAAGTGCAGTTTGGGCGGTCCAGCCCCACGTCTCCACGTATTTCATCCCCCGACCCAAACAGAGCTTCCCATCGACCCCAACGGGTTCAGAAATGCGGCACAGACCAGGACTACCCTGTAAAGACGGATGTTAATCACTTCGTAGAGGGGAACACCCCATGCAACGAAACCTAGAAGCCAAAGAAAGGTGTGCAAAAATAAGGAGATCCTTCCATCAACCAGGGTTGACCCGCAGGGTTGCACTCGTCAGCAAGACATGAACAAACTAAGCCGGGCAAATAGTAAACCCTCAATTCTTTTCCACCTGTAGCTACGCAGCTTGTAGCGGTTCCGCAGCGGTTCAGTTACGAATGTAAAGTGGTGCAAAAGTGACCGGAAACCGCCTCATTCATCTATCCTATGTTGTGTACATCGAAAGAGACATACAATCTCTGTATCTTGTGTCGCATTTTGGCCTTTCTTCTGCTTGGGCGCAGAGAAACGTCTTTGTACTCGTGGGCTCCCTTCGTCTAGGCTTTCTAGGGAGCTTTGTCTGTCCGGTCATTGCTCCATACTCTGTACATGTCAAAGCGCTAGCTTGCGCTTGTCTCGTAGAGGATGGTATTTAATGATACGCACTCGTAGAGACCGGAGACGCCGTAGTATTAGTAGTCAGTGTCTTATTTGCACGTCTTGTTTGATCCGAGTGACCGTTCCAGGGACGGCGAACATGAATCCTACATTCAAAAGAGGACAGGCTCCGATCCTTCTGCGAGTCGGCGGATGACAATACCGTCATAGTGACCTGTCCCTAACCGACCGTCGTTTTGGTCAGGGGACCGATTTAATATGAGATATTATGTGTCATATATCATGGCATCTTCTGCTCGCCCATGTACATGCGCCATGGCACCGTAAATGGACCAAGGAAAACAGAAGAATGAATTCTCTAATTCTTTCATCTCCTTATGAAGCTGACTAATACACTATTGTATGGTCTTAATGACGATATCGTCACATTTTGAACAACACAACAAAGAGAAGTGGATGGTTAGAAAAAAGGTAGAATATGTGACCGGAATCTCTGCCAGGCACCATCCATTTCAGGCCAGAATGTGTCCAAACATCCAAATCAAGCATTGCTTACTTCCTGATGGAGGGATGTGGCAAGAAGAAGGGAAGAGCAAAAGCTGTTTTTGCCTTGTCACCTCTGTGCGTTTCGAAACCACCCAATTCCACTGCACGTGTATGTCAGCGTGCAGCCACTGAGTAGTAGAACGCGTGGCATTCAGCCATATTATTGGCGCCATTATGCCGTCTCTTAGAGGGTTGTAGCGAAGAAACGCGGGAAGCGTTGGTTCGGGTATTCTTGTCCAAAATCGCACAATCCCATACGCCGGAACATGCTTTGTTATAGCGGAGCTGTAATAATTGTGGCGTCCTCCAGCATTTGAGTACAGATGGTCTACGGGGCCCCATACGAGTAGAAATCCACACACTGCCCATTTTTGCTAATGCGATAATCAAATCTGTATCTTTGCCGTCTCTCTTTTTCTGAAAGGCAACGTGTAGTCGGGCAGAATTGCTTCTTTCACTGCTTGACTGGTTGAGTTGCCGGTGCACAACTCGTACAAGTAAGCCCTGTTGAATCGCCGGCGTACCGTGCTGACTCGAAGATACTCGTACGAGTACAATCCCATTGAGTTGCACCTCTGTAATCCAACCACAGCATTTTAACAGCCATTTGAGTATCCTTGGTTATCTGATTAAATGATACCCAGATATGACGTCTGAGACCGCCTTTCAAGGCAGTATTCATGATGATGAGCATGGAAGGTTATGGGATATATTTGGAGGCAACGTAAATAGGATCATTTTACTCAGCGAGGCTAGCTTTTCCTCATAGCAGAGGAGAGGTATTATTTTCCTCCGATCGCATGCTCCTAAGACACACTCAGAGGAGAGAAAAAGTGGAAAGTGGACGGGAAGGTCAGGGCGAGGAGGTGTGGGAAGGCGGCAGGTATGGGAGGTGGTGGGGTGAAGGGGGGGTGAAGGAAGAAAAAGTGGAAAGTGGACGGGAAGGTCAGGGCGAGGAGGTGTGGGAAGGCGGCAGGTATGGGAGGTGGTGGGGTGAAGGGGGGGTGAAGGAGGGGTGAAGGGGAGGGGTGAAGGGGAGGGGTGAAGGGGAGGGATGGATAAGGAAGATGGATGGGTGTGTGAACTAGTGGGTAGGTTGTAAGAACGGGTGTCGGTGTGAGAAGGGGGGTAGGTCAGATGGGCGGGGGCGTGTGCGATTTGCTTGAAGAGATGGCGTAAATTCGTAGAATGAATAAATTGAGGGAGAAGAAGGTATTAAATAGGGGGGTGAGGGGGGTGAGGGGTGAGAGTAGTACATACAAAGAAGAAGTGGCGATTTCTGCCTTGGGTCCCTCTTTTTTAAGCAACCCTGTTCTGAAATAGCGTACCAATTGGCTCTAAAAACACACCCTGATCGGATTGACACCACCCCCTTTTTCTGCCATATGGAAGAATATTCCGTACACAACAAGTAGTGAGAACTGTAGAGCACCTTTTTCTTTTCTTTACTTGCACAAAGTCTATGAATCCTGTGGTCGTAACTATATAAATGTCTTCCTCTTCGTCCAACTCTCCCCTTCTTTTCACAGAAAATCCATGTCGTTGCACCTTTCACCACACCCTGCACTCTTGTAAGTGCTCTCTCATTCCACCAAACTCGTTGCATCGTTGGCTGACGCAATTTCAGTCCCTTCTACCATAGTATACTACTTGCCTTCAATATGCCATCTCTTCTTCTGCCCAACACATCTCCTGAGGGACGGCACGTCGAAACTCCCTACCATACTATCCCCAGAGAACCACAGACCAACGAGCAATGCCTTCCATCCTCCCAGGTGGCACCCAACAATACCACCAACCATGGCTCTGCCTCAACTATATCCTCCACTGGCAGTTGCATTGTGCATCACGACACTGACGTCTGGCCATATGGAGAAAGAATTGAACGCATCGACCATGTATTTGCTGCGGCAGGCCATCTATCCCATGAGACCGACCTTTTGAAACTCGGCAGCTGCTTTGACGAGTCTCCCGAAGGCCCTGTCGGCCTAGTCACCCAGGAAGACAGTACAGTGCCTGGCGGGGATACCATAACTTCATCAGCTATGCCACCTCATCGTTCGTTGTCTACCATGCTTGGTAGAGACACTGCCCACACCCTTGAAAGTATTACCATGGCTGCACATGTGGAGGACAACTCCACTTCGCCCATTTGAACAGAGGCACAGCTTCTATGCACCTTCTATGCACCTTTTGGTTGCTGGTGAAGTCTGTTGCTGAGTATAAACATCATATTGGACAAGAATGGCAATTTTAGCTGATGTCTGATAAAGGTCGAATGGAAAAGCCTGGGGGCAATGGTCCGGTTATTTAGGGGAGTCTAGTGGATTTAGTGCTATAAATTAGTGTTGACGGGCCGTGCCTGATTCTAAATATATGTGATTAGTCATGCTGAGAAATGTGACGTGCCTGTAAATTCGCAAGCCAACCCATGCTGCAACGCCATGCCCTCAGTCCTTCTTCAATGCCTCCACTTGCTTCGCAGGCTTCATCAAGTAGTCTCCGCCCAAGATAGCCTTGAAAACACCATACAGCCCCCGCAGCGGCCAGATAGACCAGAACAGAGCCACCAGCCAGGGAATCCAGTTTTGCGGCGCACGCTCGTCATCCAAATTTCCGACCTTGACCTTGTCATACACACTCGGCATCCAGTCGGCGCCGTATTTGGCACGCACGCTATCGTACGACTTGCGGTCGTAGTGCGACCAGAACTCGTCTTCTGTGTAGTAGGCCTGTGCATAGAGCCATTTCTTCCCGCCGAGTTCGTGCACCTTTTGCTCCAGCAGACGGTTGCAGCGCACAAACTCGCTGTGGCTGGAAGAAACAGGTCCCCAAATGCCAAAGTTTAAAAAGGTACTCTCGAGTGCCTGTCGGTCCAGGCGGGCAAACTCCGAGTGCAGGCCGTAGTGTGCGTTCGGCGTACTGCGTGCCAACTGCAAGGGACAAATCCACAGCGGGTAGATGTGCAGAGTATCGTGGAGCCAGTCGACGAATTCCGAGGCTTTGTTGTGGGGCAAACCGACGTCTTGTATCATGTACAAGTCAGTCAGGCCGCTCTCATGCAGTGCACGATACATGGGGCGCGTGTGCATCAAAGGGTTGAGCAGGAATCGAGTGATGCGGTTAAAAGGGACAAGGAAGTATTTAAAAGAGTACTTGGCCATCCAGAAACCGCCACGGTCGTACCGGAAGAGGTAGTCGACAAGAGGTACGTATTCCGAGATCTCCGAGTCGGGAGCTGCCCGCAGTGACGTGAGTAGCCGACGCACGTGGATATAAAACCAGGGGTCCTGGCTGCGCAGAAAGCGTTGTGGAGTCTTTCGCGCAGGGAGTTGATCCGTGAGTTGGCCAGAACAGACGACTGTGCAGTCTTTGGAAAACATAATGGCATCCACGTAATCATTGGCTGTAGTAGCAGCTGGACAGGACCAGATCCTGTGTTAGTCTGTCATAATTCCTCGCGACAGTAGATAAACGAGGCAAAACACACCAGTATCTTTCTGGATTTGCTGGCTTGCCGCATGAACATTGTTCTTCAGAACGTAGGACAGCTGGACATATGGTTTTGCATCTTGCAGCTGAACTTCCAAGAGAGTGACGACGCCTAGAGTGCCAAAGGCAGATGCAGCCCCCCAGAAGAGATCTGTCTGCTCGTCTGTTGTACGTGAAGCCTTGGTGATAACGCCGTTAGGAAGGACAATCTCGATCCAGTTGATGGTGGCATCGAAAAGTCCATGGCGGAAAGATGAACTCTCTCCCGACGTACCCGAGAAGCCACCGCCTACAGTGATGCCCGGAAACTCCATGACGACGAGTGGCACCAGTCCGTGTGCCAGAGTTACAGCCACGAGTGCATCCATGGACACATTTGGCTCGACCAGTGCCGTCTTCCTGGTGACATCAACGGTCGTCACGTGATTGAGAGATCTGGTGTCTACAGTGTTGTCAGGACGGCGCTGCGAGCCGCGCGTGCTGTTTGTAGAGCCATGGTACATGCGGAAGGGCTGTTTTCTGGCGGAAAATTGCTGAACCCGTGCCGAGATGGCCTGTACGGCTTCTGCATGGGCGTTCATTTTGGCTGGAGGCTGTTGCGTTCGAAACGAGTACGGAGTACGGAGTATTGTAGTAGGGTGACGAGCCGACAGGTACATGACCTCATTGTCACGTGTACGTCACATGATCCAAGACTATTCATAGCCAGTGGAGGGCAGCTCCACATACTCCATACAGTTAGAGGAATGTCCCGTCCGTCTCCACTATTTACGCCCGATAGCTGCTTGTAACTACGTAGTAGCAGCCCTGTAGAGTGGGGGGGCTAACAGCCTCAAAATCTCCTAGAGAACCTCACTGGAACATTTGGCCATAACAATTTGCATTGGCATGAATTCGACCAGTTACAACACCTGGAAAATCTCTTGAAAGCAGCAATTTTGTGGCATTTAATATTAAGACTAATATGGTGTATCTTACATAACATCAATTACAGAATAATAACGCAGGCTTAAACCGTCGCACTGCCGTTGAACAAATTCCTGTCGTAGCCATGTCGTAGCCATTGATCCTTGTATAATCCCAGCTCTTTTTGTTTCTTTGAAATTTCTATTGTCGCTATCATTGTGCTGCCGTTGCCGATGCCGTTGCCGATATTTTCTTTTCTTTCGTTTTCTTTTGAAGGGAAGGATTTCTTGCTTTTCTGGAAAGTGGGACTGCGGAATTTTTCGGCCTCAATTTCGATTTAAAGTATTATGGGCTGATTCGTCCGTAGCTTCGCGTCGCATGCTTTGTTTATTAGATCCACTTGCAATAGCCGCCGTGTCTGCCTTGTCATCCACGTTCACAGCCAACTCTGTGGCGCTCACGTCTTGGTCAGCTATGGCGGCCGACAAGTGAAGGCGGAAGGTGTCATCGATTGTCTGAATCATGCTGCCTTGGGAGCGCTCTAGCTTCTCTAGCTGGATTGTTAGGCTCGTAATGAAGATCATCTGCTCTAGTTTGTATCCATCGGCCTCTTCGGTGGAAAAGTCGGCAGCTGCCGAAACAGCCTCATCGTGGGCTTCAGAATCTCTAGCCTCTTCTGGTTCTGCCTGGGTGGAAGATACGCTTTTTCCATGTAAATGTAGTTTTCGGCGGTGGCCAGAAGCCATGAAAGGTAGGGGGGGGTGCTTGGTAGGGAAAGTCGAGTTTTGTTGAGAAGGATGGACAGCCTGGTACAAGTTAGCTAAAACAGTGTCTGACACTTGGGGAAAATACGCACAGAAGTACGGTTGTCTTTGCTGTACGAGAAATAGACGAGACTGGTCGACAGAAGAACGTGTTCTTACGAGCACCTTAAGAAGCTGCAGTATTTATAAATGAATAGGAGGCACAGAACGAATGCCTTATAGGGAAAATGGGTTCAATACCTTCAGAACTACCTGCGGCCAATGTTGTCATGGTAATGATCACATAGACCCCTTTATTTTCCGTGTCAATTTCAGCTGCATAATTGTATCAAGCTGGCCGTGAACAACTCACACTTCCCGGAGGATGAAATGATATTCTGAGCGGGTTCCAGGAAAAGGGGTACCTTCCCCTACCACCCCCCAGTCTATATTGCTTTTTCTTCGCCCTCACAGGTTTATAGGCTATTCGACTCGTACGGTGCATCTGACCGTCTGTCGGCCGATTGCGACGTAGCACATACCAGGAAGGTTAGTCTTCATCTCTGCAAGTAAAGCTAGGGAGATGCAATACCTACAGAGTATAGCACTTTCTCTTCTCTTTTCTATGAGGTAATACTACCTCATCGCTATCTTACTGCGTAAGTCTAGGAGTAAGATCTCTCAGGCTGGGATCCTGGTCGGAACACCCTATTTAAACTCTCTCGCCTTACGATTTTGGCTGCTGATGAAGCTCGGCTCACGTCTGCCTGTTATGCCAAACGCGCCATGCTCTTGCACTATTATTTCAGGCTTGCCTGTTGTTTCAGTTTGAATCTCTAGCCGGGCGGTCCCGGAATTACGCACTTTGAATGGCTAACAGCTTCTTAAAATTCGGTCCCTTTCGAGACGCCGGTACACTAAATTCCAAAATCTATTTGATTCGTGGCTTTGACTGAGCCGCTCGCCATCCTTTATTACTTGTCGTTGGCCTTGTCGTTGCCGTTGGTTCCTTTCTTCTCTTTTTTAAAGCGGTATTGCTTTTCTTGTGAGGTACAGCTAGAAAGAACCTTCGGCTTCAAATTCGGTTGAACTGCTGGTGGCGTTCGTTCGTGTCCTTTGCGCGTCGTGTGTGCATCCACAAAGGCATTAACCAGCTTTCTATCCAACATGCCTTGATTATGAAAGAAAAAAGGGTGAATTTCCCGAGTCCCGCTGTCCTGGCCGGGCTCTTCATTGTCTGACTGGACCATCAGGACAGCAAAACCATTGGACAGATCGAATTGCTGACTTTCTGCTGTTTTTCCAGGGGTTCTCCTAGAGGATTCAGAGCCGTTACCGAGGTACGAAGGGTCATTCTTCCGCGAAATCTTGACTTCTTCGGCGAACGAATTATCAAGGTTCTTCGAGGTATCTTCGTGTAGGCGTACATCGCCGTCAGGGCGTACGACACAGCCACCAGAAGAAGAACCAGCAACAACCGAAACGGTCTCGAAGACAACCTCCCAGTCTTCAAGTTCTTCCTGTGCCGCCTGGAAGGATGACGCATTCTGGTCGTTGCATCTTGATTTTCTGGAGTCGGTAGGTGCCATAGAATACAGAGGAATGTGGAAGTGGAGTGTAAGTAGGAGGGCAGGTGGCAATAGAGAAGATGAACAAAGGTTGGCTGAAAAGAAGATTTTTTCCTTATAAACATATCTGGAAGCCGCAATATTTATAATAAATCCCAGCAACACAGGAATACTTCATCGGGATTGTAGAGGTCCAAGGAATCTACTCCGCACATCTCGACGCACAGAAAACCAATCAGGAAATAGCTATGTTCATGTCACTCTCGCCTTTTCCGTCGTGGAGTAAAGATCCATGCCTTGTAATTGGAATGCTGGGCACCAAACACGGCTTGCCTTTGGGGTCATTCAATTCTGAAGCAGTGAACCTCTAGTTTGCTTGGCATGCTATATGGGATTGGTCGATGTACAAGCATCCCTATCCATGTGAAGTGTGCCGAATATTGATTGGTTCTAACCATGTGCTTTGCTGCCGTCACATACGGGACATGATTGTTTATTGGCTGGTATGCCGCACTCTATATTATATACTTGCAAGCCTTCCTCTAAAAGCACTCGCTATACTTTATAAGGCTCAGCTGACCCCGGAAATACGGAGTAACTCGTAGCGTGCTTACTCACAGTGGTTCGATATAATTCTTCCTCGTATTAATCCCTTCTATCTTTCGGGCACGCCTTTCAAGGCCGTGATAAGCCTGTTTAAACCAATAGACAGAACATTTGGGCTCATGGAATAAACCAAACGATATTTGCCGGGTGTTGGTGAGAAAAAGGCCTGCAGGAATGTCAAAATACATCCGTCACAGACTCCAGATTCACTCACTTCTCCGGGCTCCAAGTAGACGCCTTTACTCATCAAAAATTTAGTGAGCAGGACTTCGCTGGACTCTGTGGGGTCCTGGTCAAAAAATCTAGTCCACCGGCTAAGATCGATCCACAGAAAAACACCGGCGTTGGCAGGATGGAAGGGGATATGGTGGGCGCTTAAAAAGTCCGTGGCCATACGACGGGTCTCGTTTAGTTTTCTGTGAAAAGTAACGAGGTACTCTGCCACAAATGTGTCGTTGGATATCACAGCCGAAAAGATAGCATCCGAGTACGATGAGATCCACGTGAACAAACTGAAAATTAGTGTTTTCCTTTGTCCTTAGAGCCGACAGAAGCTCACCATAGCCGTCGACAGGCCTCCTTGAATACGGCGTTGCGTGTGATGAGAAATCCCAGCCGTAACCCCCCGAGACCCCAGTCCTTGGATGCTCCATACAAGACGTGTATGCTCTGAGGGTCGACGCCGACTTCCTTGTCGATTGCGAGTACAGACGTGAATGTATCTAAGGTGGCAGCTGGGGTGACTGACAAAGCATAGATCTCGTCACTGATCAGATGAAGCCTGTTCCGCCCACAAAACGACGCCAGCTGAGCAAGTGTCGTCCGGGAATAGCAGCGTCCGAGCGGATTGCAGGGATTGCACAGTAGAACGGCGTGGACGGCGTGTCCGTCTGCTATGGCGCGTTGATAAGCAGCCTCAAACCGCTGAACGAGGTTCTTGGCATTCACAGCGGCAAACTGGTCAAAGGCATCTTCGCAGGGCACAGGGATAAGATGGATGCCATTGCGTGATACTACGTCTGTGTGAAACATGCCATACGCCGGTGTGATACACAGGATGGCTGTTCCGGCATCGCCAGCGGCAAATGTGACTATTTCGAGCAGGGAGGTGACGCCGTTGGTGGCTAAAATAGAGGAGGCGTCGACAAGTGTTGTTGGTTGGAAGTGTGTGTTCACTAACGCGGCGACAGCGGCCATGAGCCGAGCTGAGCCAGCCACGGGACCATATTCCAAGCCTGGACGTCAGTGAGTACTTTAAACATACCCGAGAAATCTATACCTTGTATGTCTGGAAGTGTGTGGACAAATGCGCTCATCTCTTTCCGCATGAGGGTATTAATGGAACTTGTGATGTCGATGAGGCCATCCGGGTGGTCTTCGCTGTAAGGCGGATATTTCTGTGCCTCGCGGCTCAGATCCATCATCAGGTTCCGCCTGATATTGGCCAGGGCTCTTTCTGAGGGTTTGGCCATGATGGCCAGCTGAAATTTGATACTGCTGAACTTCAAGCACTTTGATATCAGAGGTGAAAATCGTTGAGGTTATTGGCTGAAATGATATCTTATCGAATGCAGCTGCTGGCCCCGGATTTGTTCCTTGTTTAGGAAAGGTCTCGTAAGTGGGTTTTACGAGTATGGAGTAGCCTCACGACTAATCCTTGCTTCATTTTTTGCCTTTCAGATCTTCTAGTTCAGATAGACTACAGAAGACAATCTGTCTGGCTATATAAATCTAAGGCTTCAGAATAGACTCTTCTTAAGATACCTCATCTGTCGTATTAGTAGTTCATCCGCCAAATTCAAATATGCAGAGTAACTGTGATAGTGATAGGAAGCAATTCTAACCCCACAGTACGAAATACATATCAATGTTACCTCATGGACGAAAGTAATTGCGAAGCCGACGGGTTTCGACATCGTTGGCGTTTAAAATTGCTGTGCAAAAAAATTAGGCAACCAGCGGCTGTTGCCTGAAACATATCACACTATGTAAGACGCGTCCCCCGCAAATTTGGACTGCACACTTTCAATCGCATTTTGCCACAGCCATCCCATTTGACTGTTTCCAATCATGGATGATGATGACCGTCAGCTAACTCTCGGTGAAATTGCCGACCGCCATGGAAAATCAATTGTTTCTCTCATGATAGACATCCAGGAAAGAAAAATACCAAATACCAAATTGCGGGAATTCATTGAGAATCTTGAGTGTTTTTATCGAGGTGAACGAACATTCCCAATTTCGCTTCTACGCCAAAACATCAACGCCAATGAAGAACACGACTACGTTGCTCTGTCGTATACATGGACTCCTTCCCCATACGAGGATCCACGCAGTGGGAGTTATGGGGTGCAGAGAAGAGATGGGAATGGATTTCACCCGTCGCCAGTTCGAGATTGCGTTTTTGACCGCATCCTGAAATACATGGAATATTATGCTGTTGACCTCCTCTGGATTGATAGAAACAGCATGAAACAACGGTGCTGCAAGGATCCTCTCTGTTATCACTATTCATGTCAGGACAAGCGAGATTCATTGGAAGCGATGGACATTGTCTACAGACTCAGCAATCACCCCGTTGGGCTGTTGGCGAGACCATTCACGTCCAGTGATGACTTGGAGTGGCTATACAAACTCCTTGCTGGAGAACTTACCAAGAGAGACTCAACGCCAGAGGAAGATAAAAATACTCTGCGTGTATTGCAAGAGATTACGAGTGACGCTTGGTGGGATCGAGGTTGGATCTACCAAGAACAATACTTCTCAGGAAAGGCGATGCATCTGCTCATCCCATCTTCTTTGAAACCCCCGAAACAATGCCATACCGATCTCTTTGGGGATATAGACGGAGAGCTTTGCATCAACTTTGTGAAATTCTCGGAACAGGCCACGCTATTATGCTTGAAATTCCTGAGGAAATATCCTGAACAGGCGAGAGATATAATAGACACCATTCTAAGCAAAGTCAAGAGGTACACAGTCGTTTTGGGAAAGCACGAATCCATGTCGCCTTCTATCATATCCGATATCTGGAGCAGATCGTTCAACGGTCCGTTTGATTCTCTTGCCATCACAGCCAACTGCTGCCAGTACTCGCGCTGGTTTGACATCGAAGATCTAAAGAACAGGGGTCAAAGTCTCAGTCTCTCTATGTTGACTATGTGCTTTCTCAACGGAGAGATATTTCGCAATGCAAACACTGGCAACCCCCTATCTCGGATGACCGCTTCTCAATTTCTCCACAAGCAGTCCTTCAAAGGTTATCCTGCCGAAAGCCTGTCTTTCAAAAAGGGATGTCGATTGGTCAATCCTTGGATCACCTGGGAGGGATTGAGAACCAGAGGATATCTATGGAAACTAGGAAAGCGTTTCACTGTTACGAAAAGGAGGCACTGGGGGGGATATGGAGTTGGCCAGCTATCCGATCTCGCAGATAAATTTGGGAACAGCATTCTTGCCCAGGAACTTCGGAAGTATATAAAGGAACGAAAACGGGTTGGCAGGGGGCATATGAGAATGATGTCTGACAAGATAATCGACGCAATAAACGACGGAAACAGCCTCAGACCGGGGGTGCTTTGGGATCCGGTCAAAAAATCCTCATTCCGTGCTATTTTCATTTCCAACACAAAGCCAGGCCAATCTCAGAATACCGATACAGACTATATCTTCACAGCTTCTTGCCCTGGAACACAATGGCTAGATGATTATGACATAAACGATCTGGATCGGCATGTATCCATGGGGGTGCAATTCCCAGAGAATTACATCCGTGGTATTCCCCAGCTTTATGTACAGAATTGGGTCTTTGGTCTATGTTTTTTTCGAGGTTGTCGAGTGAAGGAGGTTGTCTTCCCATGGCCCCAGGAGTTGAAAAATATTACTCCAGGCCGATTTTAGGTGATGGAAGGTATTATAGGATTCGAAAGATGCAAACTTATGTTTCTTGAAAAGCTATGGCTGTGATCGCATAAGAGAATGCACATGTGATTACTAAGAGAATAGCGTACGAAGACTTGCTCGTGAAGGCCTAAAATTGCTGTGCAGTATGGCCCCTCAGCATTGCATTATGCTTCGCTGCCCAAGATCACCAAAGACGGGAAGTAGGTCTTATTTCTCCAATAATAATGAGTGACTTTTCATTACACCTCTTTTCTATGTATTATTAAGTACTTGTCTATCAAAAACATTGCATTCATATTTACTCATAAGTGTTTAAAAATGCTGTGCAGAGGGAAAGTGCACAAATGAGACAAATATTGACTGACCAATACCAAGGATCCTCAGTCGGCAAGAGAATGCAAAAACGAGTGCTTTCTAATACGTATTCTATACATTCACACCCGTCTTCTACACTTACACCGTCAGACTCGCCACACCCGCCTGCATCGCCTCCAGCAGACCCCAGTCGTAGCTGTCCTCGGCCAAGCTCCACGCCATGATGCCACCCAGACCGCGTGCCTGAAGAATCTCCGTAAACTTTTGCTGCACCAGCTCCGGCGTGTCCCATGTCCAGAACAGACCCGCCTCCGAGTCCACGTACCACTGGCCGCCGTTGGTCGAGTCGAGCTGTCCGTTGGCGAGGGCGTCCTCAAACGACTCTGCCACCGTCTTAGCCGAGGCGTCTGTGCAGTTTCCGTAGCCGACCTGGCAGCCCGTGTCGCAGTGGGCAGTGGAGTCACCGCACCAGCCGTACTGCGAGCAGCACGAGCCAGACGTCGAGCCGGTGCAAGTGAAGGTGGTGGACGCGCCGCAGGAACCGTCAGTCGAGGCCGTCAGGCTGGCGGCGTCGACTTCCACGGGGAACGACGACGCCTCAAAGGTGACGGCGCCCGACGTGCCAGTGTCCTGACCCTCGGCGTCCTCGGCCAGCGCGATGGGGCAGCCGATGGGACCGACACAGGTGGTGTTGGCGGCGAGAGTAAAGTATTTGGCGTAAAAGGCAATGCCGAGATTCAGCTTGGAGGCGGTCATGCCGCGCGTCAGGTACAGGTCGATGGCCTCGAGGGAGCCGGCAATGTCGGTGTGGTGCTTGGTAACGTTGTCGCGGCGGTTCATGAGATCGTAGGTCATGACGTTCACGACGTCGACGGCGTCGTTGATCAGAGGGACCGTCTCGGCCGTGTAGGCCAGCATGTCGCGCTCGAGTCCGGGCACGGCAATGGAGAGCTCCTTGTCGCCAATGGCCTCCTTGATGGCGGAGAGCAGCAGCGGGTACACCTCGGCCTCGGTGGCGTTGTTGGGCACCTGCTTGTAGTCGTAACCGTTGCCGGCCGGGTACTCCCAGTCGATGTCGACGCCATCGTAGCCGAGGCGGTCAAGGGTGGTGGCAATGTTGCTGGCGAACAGAGCACGGGACTCAGCCGAGCCAGCACCCTCGCGGAAGCCAGCCAGCTCACCCCAGCCACCAATGGCCATGCTGACCTTGACGCCGTCATCGAAGAGGGCGCGGATCTCGTCGAGCGACATGAAGGGCGTGTACTCGCCGGCAGGGTCAGTGGTGAAGAGCGAGGAGTTGGCAAAGGCAGTGATCACGTGGGTGATACCGGCCGTTGTCGTCTTGTTGGGCAGGACATCCGTGTGGTACTGGTCAAAGTAGAGGGCATAGCGCGGGCCAGTCGAGGCGATAGAGGGCGTGGCAGTGCTGGACGCGATTGTCGAAGTGACGGAGGTCCAGGCGGCCAAGGCGCTTGTGACGGCGGTGATGGAAGAAAGGGCAGGCATCTTGAAAGAGAGTGAATAAAATCAAAAAGGAATGGACAGCCAGTGGTACTTTCCAACTGGACAGTGAAGGAATGAATGGTTAGTATTCAAACATTACAAGAATAACCGGACCATCCTGTTTTATAGTACTTTACCTGTCTGTTCTCTTTCCTCTCTACGAGTACGGCGTACTGTGTACTGTTCATTCACCTGCCCTTCTCATCTTTCCGTGAACTCCGTGCCCGGAACATCCCTGCTCACATTCGTTTCCCAGAGCCTTGGGTTTCATTCTTAGGCAGACACGCCGGATTGGCCGGATGCGACACCAATGGCATGAAAGTGCCGGTCGTTTGCACGAGACGCACTGACATCAAGTAGAATAACCTTAACCTCTTTACCGTCTCACCTGATTTTGGCCTGATGTACGCCAGGGCAGCATGACAGCTCGTATTCTGCTGCATCAAATGCATGGCTACCAGATCCTAGCGTCTCCCAACGGCGCGTGTGGGGTGTGGAGAAGCAAGAAACGAGAAGCGTTCTAGACCCAAAGAATAGAAGCGGACAAGCCTATTGCCAGGGTGGGAAATTAAACCTGCACAATGCAGGGAATTCGGCCTGTAACTGTTTTCCGTATCCGCTTTCTTTTTTTCTATTTTCGACTCCTCCATACTATTTCGTTTATATAGTACTCGTATGCATGACAAATTGCCTCATCCAGACTTTTTTTGGTTGAGCCGTTTTCCCTTTTCCCCTTACCGACCAGTTTCTGTAACAAACTGGAACAGGGGCAAAAGAAAAAGGGGCTCACAAAAGGCGAACTGAAAACCAAAATGGGATCAGAAAGGAGAAGGTAGAGCACGAGTATTCGTAAGCTTGTACAAAGTACTCGTAGAGGACATACTATACTCCGAAGCAAAAACTATACTCCGAAATCAGGGTGAAAAACTGCTGATCTTCTCGAAATGACAGTCTAAAACAGCGATCAACAGCCAAGACCCGATGTTCGTAATTCAGAGTACGGGTAGGATTGTGGAGTATGCCATGGTGTATTCTCCGAAGAAAGAGAAAGGGGAAGGAGAAAACAAAAAGGAAGGAGGACCAACAAGGAGAGAGACGACAAAAAGGAAGGCGAAAAGAAAGAAAGAAAAAGAAAAAAAAACGTACAGCAGCGGGTATTCGCTGGTCGTCACCGACCCAACTACTAATCCGCCGATTACTGGTTTAACTAGGGGAGAGCGGACGGGATCCCGTGCTTTCCAGTATCTATGGCCGTACGTGAAAGACATAGGGGCTGTGAGCCTTCATATACTCTTTACAGGGAGTTGACAACTCTTCAAAATTCATTACTAACTGTATTGCTGACTAATCATTGGTATCAAAGACGGTCCACGCCGTCATCGCAGACGAGACAAACTGCAGTTCCATAAAAAACAACACGCCATCACTCCTCTTGTGTTCGAACCAACTCGCAAAGCGTTCGCAGAAAGAGAGGATCCACCTCTCGGGCCGCCGCATCCAGCCGCGCGTCGTCCTCCAATTGTCCTGTCGTCAGCTTCAGCGTCACCACCAACTGCCGCATGCATCCATAAAGACCCGCCTGCAGCTCCCACATAGACGCGTCCGTGCTGACCGATGGCGGCGTAAGCGGCACGATCTGTCTCTCCTTGATCGGTACCCGCGTGACCGCTTTTTTGACGACCGTTCTCGACCGTTCACCCCTGTCGCCTCCTCTCCCCAGTAGTCGGAACGAGTACCGATGCCCAGAGTTGCCTCCACTCCTCGATGTCTCTGCACTGCGTCGCAAGACACTTCTCATTTCTTCCACTGTTTCCAGACCATCTTCAATCCCAAGCAGAATCGCCGCCTTGCGCGAGACCAACAACCCGCCATCATCGTCTGTCCGCATCGTGCCGCGCGACGGTGGCGGTGTATTCGGTGGTGACAGTGGAAACGGCTGCTCGACGACTGCCTCCAGGTCCACATATGCCCTCACGGCCGGCTGCTTCGGCTTGTTCCTCGACGGACTCGGATCGGGTGTTTGGCCACACAACAGAGTGATATAGTTGAAGGCAACAATGTGCGCATAGAGGGCATCACACAAGTGGTCGGCTCCGGTCGGGAAGATCCGCTTCAGACAGGCACCAGTCCTCTTCTTGTCCACATCCTCCACATCACCATTCAAACCACTCAGGTTTGGCATCGTGCGTGAAGGCATGAGTCGTCGAGTGAGGCCCCAGAAACGTCGCGGGCTGCTCGGAGCGGATGGCGACAAGGGAGACGCTGTCATTAGACTGGTCGAGCTGGATGGGTCCAGTGCTTCGCCGCACCGCCGCACCTTGTGTGCGTAGGAGCAAATAGTTTCGATGCAGAAGCTTGACAGGCTCAGTGTCGTCGCCGGAAAGTTGGCCACAGCCACCCGCAGCATGTCCACTACTTCCTTGGGAAGCGGCATTGCCACGACAGGTGCCGACGGCTGAAAGAACGAAGGAACAGTCGGCTGGCTGTTGTTGTGGACCGTCGGCTGACTCCAGGACGGCTGCAACACTGGACGCACCGGCGCGAAGTCGTCTCCATCCTGCTCAGACACAGCGTGTGACTGGCGGTCAAAGGGAAAGGCGCTGTTTTGTCGGCGCAGAGACGCACGTGAAAACTCACCCTGAGTCTCAGACGTTCGCCGGATCCAGCTTTGCAGCTCATGGGAAGTTTCTTCGGGGTCAAACATCTCGACGTTGTAAGTCTTTCCAGAGAAAGAAGCCGGCGACATGACAGTGGCAGTCGTCACAGCCTCGTCCACAGACACCTGTCGAGACGACACCGAGGCTGGCAGTTGCCTGGACAAAGGGACCATGGTGGCAGTCATAATTTCATCGGTTTCGTCAAATTCGGTAAGGATATCTGTGTCGTTTCCTGTTTCTTCGTAGACAATGAAATTCTGTTCATTGCCATTGTATTCGTTTGTGTCGTCATTATTGTTTTCCATGGAGGAATGCATACCCGACAAGGAAGCAGCCTTTTCGTAAAAATAGAATGCCGAGCGGTGTCGGAGAGAGGGAGCAGATACGGCAGATGCTTGAGAGAGACGCTTCTTATCCGCCCGGGTACTCAGCATGTCCTGGTCACGTCTCTCTCGCTCAAACCAACTCATGGCAGATCTTGGCCGTCCTGCAAAAGGTGAGTAGGGACGCGAGGCCCGTGACACTGCGCTGCTGGGCCGAGTAATAGGCAAGTGGATATCCTGAAACAGTGGCTGCGCTGCCTCCTCTCTACTCTCGTCGTCGCCAAAGTCAATCCAACTGGTCTGACAGAGGATGGAGTCATTGCTCTTGTCCATGACATCCGAACAAGTGGTTTCGCGGCTGAGATTGATAATATCGTCGTCGGACTTGAACTCTACGTGTCGTGGACTCAAAGGCATGGGTGGCGGTGAAGAGGGACCAATGGCGCAAAGTGTGTGTGACAATGCGGAAGAGCGTGAACCAGAGGCCACAGAGGTAGCAGCAGTGAGAATGGAATGCCGCTGGTTCGGCGGAGAAAGCGAGGTGGTCAATCCAAAAGATGACAGACTGGAGGCATCCGACAAGATATTGTAGCCGCCTTCGCTGCTGTTGGCGTTGTCTTCAAAAAAGTTTTCAAAGTTGTGTTGGTTATCGCCGCTCAGATTGGGTTTATTGTTGTCGTTGTTGTCGTCTCGGCCAATGTCACGATGGACAGATGGGACGTAGCAGTCGCTGCGCAATAACTGTTCTTGTGCGGCGTCTTCCTCTCGGCTCTGCCGCAATTGCTGAAACTGTTGCTGCTGGCGTTGCTGTTCCGAACGCACGCAACGAGGTGAGACGAGGTTGATGTTTGGAATTTCAAAACTGTCAACACTTTCGTTATCGCCGTCGTTTGCAATTATGGAGTCGTAGGACGAAAAGATGGGATGAACATTAGATTCGTCGACTTGGACGGTTTGCTGGGAAGTATCACTACTGGACTGTAACTGGTCAAACACGTCTTCGCAGGGCGATTTGCAGCCTCTCTCTTTGTGTAGCATAGACAGAAAGTCCAAAGGGAGCGTCCTTGGTGTCGAGGAGGCGGCTCCGGCAGTCGAGGGTCGAGGAGCACCGGCGGTCATTCGCTTAGCAGCAAAGATGGGCACGGCAGTTTCGAGGTCGAGGGCCAAGAGCTCTGGAAAAGTGCAGGCATCCATCGTATGAGCGATGTATGATGAGAAGAGTCTCGTGGATGATTTCACGTCCTTTTTACGTCCAGGGTTGTGAATTTGTTGTCTTTGGCACGTCTTGATGAAGGCGTATGTCGTGTCTGTGTCTTGTATGTTTTGGCCAGCACTGAGTGCAGGACGAGAAATCCAGCAGCTGTCTCGGATCGTCAGTGACACATTGGGCCCGAGCAAAGGAAATTGGGTTGTTTGTGTTGTGCAGAAGTCGAGTTTGAGACAGTGAAGATGCGTGACAAACTAGTTTCAGTCTGAGGACAGAAGACAATAAAAAGAAAGAAGAGAAAAGAAATGAGACAAGAGAAGGAGACAGGAGACAAAAGACAAAAGACAAAAGGCGGGACACAAGGAAAAGTTTAAACGGCTCTGCTAAGAAGTTCGGCAGCCATCTTGTAAACGGAGGTGAGATGGGGCAGAGCGTGGACACGAAGCAGGCAGGGCCATGGCAGATGACGCGACGGACGACAGAAAGCTCCGTTAGAGGAGGACAGGGAGACAAGAAGCAGTTCCGTACGAGTACGAAGACTCGTACTAGACTCGTACTCTGTCCACACAGTGGCGACCAAGGGTAGCTGCATACGAGTACTCGTACTCGTATGCGAGTGCTGCTGTGAGACTGCGGCGGCGAAAAGTGCGCGAAAAGTGGCGAAATAGGGGTGTCCCCATTCCACAGGATTTTAAGACATTGTCGTCTAGTGGCACTGACACCGGAGAGAGGGATGGGGAGAGCGGTGAGGTGCAGGCAAGACAGACAGCCGTCCATCCCTGCAGGAATTGAATTGAATTTTGGAAGTAAGGCATGCTGCATGGAAACTCCAGGGCTTTGCCGAAACGAGTAAGGTCAAGCAAAGCACGGAAACCCAGGCCGTTGAGAGGGTGGTCCAGCGGTGATCCAGCGGTGATCCATGATCATGACGTTTGGTCTTGTGTACTCGCAGAATCCCGAAGGAGTGCATGAAAAGGATGGCCATGAGTTAGGGTTGCAACAGAGCGGCAGTGGCCCTGGGCTAGAAGCTGGCGGCGGGTGGAGGAGTGGGGGATGAGGAGGAGGTGTGGAGACGAGGCAAGGGTGTATTAGCGAGAAAATGGTCCGAATCCGTGTTGTCACAATGCCATCAATGGCCAATGAAGTGAGGCAGAAATAGATGTAAGGGATGGACAACTCGGCGATCTGACGTTTGGCGTGTGCAAAGTGCCTGGGAGGCCGCATTTCAATGAAGTTTGGGGGGTTTGACTGATTGAACCTTTGGAGTTTGAAATGAAGTTTGAAGCTTTGAAGCTTTAGAGATTTGAATCTGAACATTGAAACCGAAATGGATATTCTGCTCGATTCGATTATCCATTTCATCGCCGTGGTGAGACACGAGAAGAACCGCATAGAGCTCTACTGCAAGAAATCAGGAGCTGCATCTTACATGCATCAAAACAGAGACAATTATGCGCACAACATCGTGAGTGGAGTGAGACAAAGTGGAAGATGGTGAAAAATGCAAGAAAATACGCGTTGGCACATGACCCATACGAACGGCAGAATACGGAAAGAGCGCGTCCTCCGTAAATGATCGGCGTCAGGATGAGCCCCTCAACGGGCAGGAGCGCCAATACCTGCGACTTCCTGCAACTTCCTACGACTTCCTACGAACAGCTTACGGTGTACGCGAGCAGTGCGGGTTGTCGCTTCCTGCACTTTGTATAGACGGATGCTAGCGATGGTGTGGCCTCTGTACGCCGTATAAAGTACGCCCCGAGTCCGAGTCCAATCGCCGGGAACAATGCCTAAAATAGCAGGAGTCGGCATGCCTTTGCTCAAACACGGAGTAAAGGGATGACAAAGCGCAAAGGCATTGATGACAAAGAAAAGAAAGACGGGATCACGGACCGCGGGATCTGCCTCGCCGTTGGATCGACTCGGGGACCCACTCCACTAAATCAGCCAATCAGCGCAGCGTCTGATAACGAAAAAAATATTGATACGAAAAAAAGTTGTCTCCGGCAGACCTCAATGTCAGAATCATACTGAGACAAAAGGAATTGACGGAGGACCAGTGGAAAAACAAACAAACGGACTGAGCGAAAGGATCCTGTGTGGAAATTGCAAATAAACACGTGATCCACAACTTCATTTGCTCCTTTGCTCCTCTGATCCTTTACGGTTCCCCTGATCCTCTCCTCTTCTCGTCTCTTCTCTCTCCCCCCCCCCTCGCCATGCTCACCGAGGACGTCTTCGTCGCCATCAGTGGCCCGCCGCTCACCAGCAACACCGCCATCGCCAAGGACGTCGCCATCTACCACCAGACCCTACAGCCCAGCTATGGCGTCCGCAGTACCTTCAAAAAGAGCAACACACCTCCCGGTGGCCTGGCCGTCAGTCCCTCTCACGTCTTTGCCGCCCAGCAGGACCGTGGATACATCCACGTCTACTCGAGGCTACGCGGCGGCCAGGAAGCTGCCATCCCCGTGCCTGAAAAGGTGCGATGTCTAACACTGGCAGGCGACGTCCTCGTTGCCGGCACCGTCGAGGGTCGTCTCCTTCTCTGGGAGGTATGTGTTTCCCTCTTCTCCTAGCTTCGCTCGTTTCACTTGTTGAGTCATTCCGATCTAACCTTCAGACCCTCTCCGGCCGCCTCATCACTACTCCTCCCTGCCACGTCCAAGCCGTTTCCTGCCTCCAGACGACTCCCCTCCACATCCTCTCTGGCTCCGACGACTCTAATGTCCACGTCTGGTCTCTGCCTCAGCTGCTGGCCCTTGGAACCGATGCCGACGAACCTGAACCCGTCCGCACGCTCGCCCGCCACCGCGCCGCCGTCACTGCTCTCACTGTTTCGTCCACTGCCAGTCGCGACACCAGCCTCTGTGCGTCTGCCAGCCAGGACAAGACTGTCGTGTTATGGAACTACCAGACGGGTGTGGCTCTGCGCACACTGCTGTTTGCATCCGTGCCCACGTGTCTGACCTGGGATCCGGTCGCCCGCGCGCTCTATGTGGCGACGGCCGAGACAAACGAGGCAAATGCAAACGCCAAAACCGACACAGAAACTCCTGTACCCTCTCTCTTTGCCGTCGAGCTCTTTGGCGAGAAACCCCTGCTGGGTGTCCGCGGCGAGGCCACTTCGACGGCTGCCTCCATCACAACCCCCTTTGGCACCGTCCCTATCGACGCCGGCCCGACTACTTGTCTGTCTGTGAGCTACGACGGCACCACACTGCTGTCAGGTCACCCGCGGGGCCAGCTGCTACAGTGGAACCTGGGTGATGTCGCGACATCCAGCCTGCCCGTAGAGCTGGCCAACCTCAATGCGGCCGTGTCCAATGTGGTGTTTGTACCGCCGCCGGCACTGGCAACGCGCGATGGCACAGCACATCTGACGTCGGCCCAGACAGTCGTTCGGCCAACACAAGTGTCCCGAGCACATACTGTGACGGTGAAGTTCGACGAGGCACTTCCAGATCCGGTGCAATACACATCCTTCGCCGACCTGCTGCATGAACCCGGCTTTCCTGGACCTCTTCTGGACGAGGCGATTCTGGCTCTGCAGCAACCGACGGCCGACGCCACAGACGCAGACTCGGCACTCCAGAAGCAGAACACCGAGCTCATGGAGATGCTCAGCCAGCAGCAGGTGCTGTATGAGCAGGCGCTGCAGCGCTGTGCCGAGCTGGAGGAGCGGGCCTGAGCGGACTGATTAGTCAGCAAGAGAAAAAAAGATTGCCAAGCTTTGGGGGCGCATGCCGGGTGGTCCTGCGGCTCTGTGGGTTTCAGCTGGGGCGGATGTGCGATGGCCGGTTGCAGCCGGCAGTCGGCTTGAGAGCCAAGAAGAAAGGAAAGAGAGAAGAGAAAAGACAGAAAAGAGAAGAGTAGAAAGGAAGGAGAAAGAAAAAGGAAACCGTCGAACCCTCGAGCCCAGCGTTCATCCAATCTCACGACAGCAGACCTTCCTCTTGTGGAAAGTACATGAATATGGAGTACGTATTCGTGATATCCCCCTTGCGAGACGCGAATGGCACGCATACGTTGGGCGGGGCTGAAGGCCAAACCTATTTGAGGCAGACAGGCAGAGAAGACAGTCTGAACAGAGACGCGACAACGGACTTGTCTAGCTTGTCGTCGCATATTAGACAGGATGCGGCGCAATGGGTTTGATCCGCCGCATGTCCATAGCGCCAGACAGACCCCTGTCGCGGGAGCTGCAAAATACGAAAGAATTGCCCCGTGCTGCGACCAGGGAGGGGTCCACTGAGATCCATGTCTGTCTTGGGATCTAGATCTTGTGCTTCTGTCAGCGTTCGATAGCCAAGCTTCAAAAGTCGTTCTGGCAAAGAGACTTGGCAGGATATTTCAACAATTTTTAATCTGGTATTTTGCCATCTTGACTTGACATTTTGATTTTGATTTTGATTTTCTTATTGATTTCAAGACTTACTTGCTCACTGCACAGACGTCCATGCATGAAACCCGTTTCACAGGCCTTGCGATCTCCGTTAGACCTCCAGCCTTATCTGTCGGCTTCGGCAAGGCGTCTACGCGTGCAGGGGAGGCCAGCTCAGGACTGCAAGTGCCGGCATAACAGACGGCCTTCTCTTTGATTTCTCTTACTTTCCTTTTTATTCTCCCAACGTCTCTTCTCTCGTTTGTCTAGACGTAGATTGGCCTGGTGCTTCTGTCTTTCAGTCTTTCGTCTTCTTTTCTTACCTTCTTTTGATTTATTCTCTTTGATTTTATTCTTCTGTTCGTTCGTTCTTCCTTTTCTTCTCCTTCTTCTCCTCTTCCTCCTCTTCCTCCTCTTCCCTTTCCCTCTCCCCCCCTCTTCTCCACCCTCTCCTCTCTCCTCCCCCCCCATAATGCGCCTCGCCTCCTTTACTGCCTTGCTGGCTACCCTGGCGGTAGTCCTCGACGCCAAACCTCTTCACCATGTCCTCCACGAACGCCGCCCCGTCGGCGCCCACCACCTCTGGTCCAAAAAGGCCAAGCCACCCCCGACCGCCATCCTGCCCGTCCGCATCGGCCTCACCCAGCAAAACCTCGACCGCGGCGAAGAGTTTCTGCTAGACGTCTCCGACCCTACGTCTACCAACTACGGCCGCCATTGGACGCCCCAGAAGATTGCCGACACCTTTGCCCCCCGGCCCGAGTCTGTTGACGCCGTCCTCGACTGGCTCGACGTCCACGGCCACATTGGTCGTGACCGCATCCGTCTCTCGCGCGGCCGCCACTGGGTCGAGTTCAATGCCACCGTGGCCGAGCTCGAGCGTCTCCTGCACACCGAGTACCACGTCTACGAACACACGCGTCACGGCCGCCACCACGTCGCCTGCGAGGAGTACCACGTGCCGGCACACCTGCGCGACCACATCGACCTCGTGCTGCCGACGGTGCAGTTCCACGTGGGCGACGGCGGCGGCCGGCACGAGGCGGGGGACCTGAAGAAGCGAGAACTCGACGGCAGCCCTCTCCGGAAACGAACATCGCCGCGGCCCGGTATCATGGGCCGGCCGTCGAGGGGCTCGATGCCCAAGCAGGGCGCCATTATCACCAATGCCATGATGGACCTCAGCCAGTGTGGCAACATGATCACACCGTCCTGTCTGCGGGCCCTCTACAACATGCCCGTAGGCAGCAAAGCACACACGAACAACAGCATTGGCATCGTCGAGTACACGCCGCAGGCGTTTCTGCAGAGCGACCTAGACCTGTACTTTGCGCAGTTTGCACGGTCTATCCCCAACACGGCTCCCGACGTCAAACTGCTCGACAACGCCGTCGTCCAGACGACCAACCAAAGCTTTAGTTTCAATGGCGAGTCGGCACTCGACCTCGAGTTCGCTATGGCCCTTGTCGCTCCGCAGAGAGCCACCCTCTTTCAGGTGGGCGACGAGACGCAGGGCGCCAGTTTCAACAACCTGCTGGACGGACTCGACGCCAGCTACTGCACGTTTGCCGGCGGCGACGACCCGACGGCCGATGCCCAGTACAACACGAGCGTCAACTGCGGCACGGCGACGGCGACACACGTGCTGTCGACGAGCTATTCGTTCAACGAGGCAGACCTGACGCCCGCCTACGAACGCCGCCAGTGTGCTGAATATCTCAAGCTGGGCCTGCAGGGTGTCTCGGTGATATACTCGAGCGGCGACAACGGCGTGGCCGGCAACAGTGATACGTGCATCGACCCGACGACGGGTGCACTCAACGACGGCACCTCGGGCCTGTTCAACCCGTCATTCCCTGGCACCTGTCCGTACGTAACGTCGGTCGGAGCCACGCAACTGCGCAATGGATCGTCGGTTCGCAGTGCTGAAGTCGCCTGTGAGACTGTCATTTATTCGGGCGGCGGATTCAGTAACGTCTTTTCCACCCCTTCGTACCAGAAGAATGCCCTCGCTCGCTACTACACCAACTCGCCGCCCTCCTACGGCTCTGACCGCTATAACAACTCCCAGGCCGTTCGCGGCTTTCCTGACGTCTCTGCCAACGGCGCAAATTATCTCACAGCCGTCGGCGGCAGCTTCACCCTGTCCTATGGCACCTCCGCCTCGGCTCCCACTTTTGCCGCCCTCCTCAATCTCATCAACGAACAGCGTCTCGCCGCCGGAAAGTCCCCTGTCGGCTTCGTCAACCCGGCCCTCTATGCCAACCCCAAAGTCCTCACAGACATCACAGCCGGCAGCAATCCTGGCTGCGGCACCGATGGCTTCACGGCCGTCACTGGCTGGGATCCCTTGACAGGTCTTGGCACTCCGGACTACCGCGCCATGGAAGCCCTGTTTCTCAGTCTGCCTTAATACCAGAACGGAGTAATGCTCCGTACGGAGTACACCGTCACATGATTATGTAATATTCATAATGACCTTGGATAGACGTAAACATAATGATTACGTACACACAAATACTACAGAGGAACCAGTAGCAATGCCAAGAGTCTATAATACCACGAAACTAAAGTCCAATACAAAGAGATGTTGAAAAGCAAACTGTTGAGAACAACACACCTCCACGCCCTTCACCCTCGCTCCAAGCAAGAACGGCCAACGCCAACAGTAACACCATGCTCGTGCCAGCCGCTCCCTGGGGGAATCGAAAACGATGAAACAGAAAACGAACCAGAGACCCGACGGGGCCAGACAAGAAGGAAAGAAATCAAAGAAATCAAAGAAAAGGGGCAAGTGAAAACTGAAAAACTGAAAAACGACAATGACAATGACAAAACACAAAGAAAACTCCCTGGCCCTTCCATGCATCCTGCCCTCGAAAAGGCAAAAAGACCAAAAATCCAACTCAGCCCAGACCGAAGCAGGTTCCTTCCATGCATGTTATAACCTTCGCCGTGCAAAGAACCCACAAGAGAAAGAAAATCTCAAAAACAACCGGAAGAATAGGAGAAAAGGAGAAAAGGAGAGGGGAAGAAGCACCACCGAAAAAAAGGAAACCAAAAAAAACAAGAAGCCAAAACAGGGCCCATACACTCAGACCGGCCAGCCCAGCGAGCACTCCGGGCATGTATGCCAACGACCAAGTCTAGTGTCCTTTCCCTCTCCAACCCGCCCAATGCAGAAGAATGGAAACGACGTGGCACAGTCCAGAACCCCGAAATAAAAAAGGGCCGCCAAAGAAGTAGAAACTCCCACGCCCTCCCGCTGTGCACATAATCCCAAAACATGTCCTTTCCGTGCCGTTGTACCAGTCCAGAGTCCAGCGCTGTTCATCGTGTCTGCCCTGTCCCGTCCCTTGCATCAATGGCCGCTTGCCCTTCCAAAACGTGCGTAAAATGTGCCTGCTTTCCCTCTCCCTTCTGTCCATGCATGTCAAGAAGCAATGCTACCTCGCCGTCCCAGTCCCATGCCTGCTTGCCTTCCTAAACAAGAACACCTCCCACTTCCCGCTTTCCACGTTCCACGTTCCACTTTCCGCTTTCCGCTTTCCACTTTTCGCTTTTCCACATTCCACGTCCCTCCATCAAGCCTTGGGGCTTTGTGTCGCTGTGTGTGTTGCTTGTTGTTTTTGTGCTTTTGGGGAATGGAATTTTGGAGTGTATCGCTTCGAAAAAAGAGAAGACCGACCAAATGCAATGTGGTAGGCATCGTAGCTTTTCTTCATGGTGTGCTGAATAATTCAAAAAAGACCCCAGACGTGAGTTGTGGTCTGAAAGCCGAACCGTCTACCAGATAGATCCATGGAAGAAACCGCACATGCCGAATATCGAGGAGTGCTTCGAAAAAAAAGGAAGAAAAAAATCCCACAGCTCGCAGGAGATGGGGAGTAAAAACAGGGCCAGTAGGCCAAAAGAAAAAAAAAAACAGAGTAGCGCAACACGGGGAATCATTCTTGCCGGCAAGTCATTTTATCGAGGCCAGAAAAATCAAAGAGTAAAAAAGAGATGAAAAAAAGAAACCGTCGCAAACGTATTCCCGCATAACGCGGGATGCTTCGAGATCCGATGCGCCAGTCCCAGAGATGATGATAAAATGAGTAGGCAAAAGAAAACGAAGCAACATGAGGCGTCCCCGCGTCTCATCTATTTGCCCATCATGAATGGTGGGTAGCCCGATGCAGGACCGCCCATGGCAGACGATGTGTTGGGGCTCGGCCCGGTTCCGCCGAGCTGGCCGTAGTAGAGGGCTGAACCCGCGTTCCATGTGTTGTTAGTCAGACCGGAAGCGGCTCCATACCCGGGCGGCGGCGAAGCGCCTCCGAAAACAGTACTGCCGCTGCTCGGAAGCACGGTGCTTCCGTTCATGAGTGCGGCCGTATTGTTGTACTGGGTGCGCGCAACGGACAGGCCAGGAGGCGCAGTGAGTCCTGGCGGTGGGCCGCTAGCAGCAGCAAAGCCGTTGCCAGTGAGGCCACCACCAATAGGGCTCATGTTGGCCGCGGCAGCACCTGCAGCGCTCTGAGCCGGGTGTTGGCCGGAGCGAACACCCAGAGGGTTCTTGGAGAAGCTGAGACGAATCCCACCCCGCGTGCTGCCACGGAGCATAGCGCCATAAAGTTCGTACAGCGTCTTGGTGGCAAAAGAAATATCCTCAAACTCGACAAAGCACATGGGTCCGTTACCCTTGGTGCGCACGCTGAGACGCTTGTAGCCGCGCTGCTTGGAAAACAGAGCCTTGAGCTCTTCTTCCGATGTCTCCATGGGAATGTTTCCGACATAGAGCGTATTGCAGGGCGGGTTCTGGTCGGCCGGATTCGCAGGCGGCAGGTTGTGGCCGCGGAAAGGCGTGTGGTAGCCACCGCCAGGCTGCTGGTGCGGAGGGCCGCCCAGAGCAGGAGGCGGCAGGTTTCCGGGGTGTGCCGAAAAGGGGCTGGTTACTTGGTTGTAGCCCGGCAGCGGTCCAGGAGAGCCGGCGTTGTTGGTGTTGAGCGATAAGGCGGCCATGTGCTGGGGAAAGGACAGCTGCGATGTGGTGGAGCGGCGCAGTTGCGGGGGCATGGGGTACATGTTGGGGTTGCCCATAGGGCCAACGGTGCCCGCTGCAATGGCAGCCGCCGCCGCAGAGGTAACAGCAGCGGCGACGGCAGCAGCGGTCACGGCAGCGCCGTTGCTCTCGGCATAGGCGACGGGGTCTTTGAGCAGCTCGCGGGTCTCATCATCAGACGTAGTGTCGTGGTTGATGAGGTCTTTTCCGGTATGCAGGGCGATTTCATTGCGGTGGCTTCCGATGGGGGACTGCGTGGAAAAGATGTTCTGCATCTGCGTAGCCGTGACGGGTTCGGAGTTGGCGAGATCGGAGGTGGGGCGGGTGGCCGTGACGGATGAGGTGCTGCTGGGATTGTAGGCGCTGCCTAGTTCAAAAGACTGGAAAGCGAAGCGGCTGGAGCCACGAGACGAGGCGACAGAGGAACCGGGAGTAACGGCAGCGCTGACGTCGGCCGTGAATCGGCGACCACCGGTGTGAACCATTTCGACAATGAGCGTGGCGTCGTTTGAAATGTTCTTTTTGCCGTCGAGCATAGTCTTGGCCTCAAGGGCGCCTTCGAGAGAGTCAAAGGAGATGACAGCAGCGCGATAACCGGCGTCTTCGGAAAGTTCAGCGGGCAGAAGCTGGACGTCGGTGAGGTCTTTTGAAAAAACAGTCATGAGACGAATGGACTCTTCGGTGGTATTGAGAGGCAGACGGCGGATGCGAATAGAAGAGGGCGAGGCTGCGTTGTTGGAAGCCGGAACAAAAGGGGTGCCGACAGCAGAAGCGGAATTGCGCTCACGGTCGCGATCGAATCCGCTCATGGCGGGGGAGGAGTCTACTGGGGTGGTGAAGGAAGACGAAGCAGACGAGGCTGGGGGGCGAATGGGCTGGGGCATAGTGTTGAAAGCAGACGGGACCATCGCATTGTTCGACGCCGAAAAGGTCGGGGTCGCAAGAAGAGGCGAAAAGAAATGAATATAGTTTCGAGGCAGCGGTGAAAAGGAAGAGATGGGAGCAGTATCGTAGACCATTCCTTGCGGGCGGAGACGATGCGCGCGCGCACACACAAGACGAGGCTCTGGTCGGACAGAATGCGCGACGAGAGCGGTGATGGTTATGGATGCTGGAAGCGAATGCGGGAAATGATGTCGATGATTGCTGGGATGGTAGATGGCAGTAAATGGTAGTCGCTAAAGTGGCGCAGAGCCGATGGAGTGGACGAGTAAGAGTAGACGAGTACGAGTAGACGTAGACGAATAGGCGAGGAGACAAAAAAACAGACGGGCAGACACTCGGCGACGAAGAGGCAACGAAAAGGCGAGACAAGAGTCAGACGAGTCTGCTGTGAATTGCTGCTTTGATTGATGGATATATATTTTTTTGGGTGAGATTTGGCGTCGCGAAAAAAGGCTGTGGAGACGGTGGCGGCGATCTGGGCTGCCCAAAACGTCGGCTCAGGAACGACGGCGATTAAAAAAAAATAGTATAGTAAAGGAAGAGAAGAACTTCGTGTGGACACGAAAAGAGGAGAAGGGAAAAAGGGAGGAGAAGATCGCGAGAAAATGGCAGAGGATCGTGGGATGTTTTGTTTTGGAAAAAGAAGCGAGAGGGAAGGAATGAATGTTTGGGAGGTTTGGAGGCAGGCGCGAATTGGGAATTGGGAATTGGAGGGGGGGGGGGGGGGGGGGAGGGAGGNAGGGAAGGAGCGATGCGTGCGTGCGTGCGTGCGCGGGCGTGGAAAGGCAGTCGCAGTCGGGGAGTGGGTAAATGAGGATGGATAGTGGAACTAGCGCTGGGTGGTGGGATGCGGTTTCCCTGCGGTTTTCCCTGCGCGGGCGTGGATTTCTATTTATCTGTTTTTTTCTTTTTTTTTTCTTTTTTTTTCTTTTGCAGTCTTAGTGCAGCCCAGATAGGGATGAGACGAGACCCTGTTAGCACTGGCTCACAGAAGAGGGAGGGTGGGGTGTGTGCATACTAAATGCTGCAGAGATCGTAAGTCGGCTTAGGGCTGGACAAGAGCGTTCTGGGAAGCCTAGCCCCAGGGCGCTGTGCTATAGGTACACGGAGTCACAGGCGGTCGGAATACGGAGTAGTCAGCACGGGTGTTGGCGCCTGTCAGACCAGGGGGTGCGTTGCGCGTGTTCTTAGTCTGGGAGTTTCACGTGGCGGTCGATCGGAGGGGGAGGTGTTCTTGCGTGTGTTGCGAGGACTCGTATCTCTCATTGTCTGTCCGTCCTCGTATTATCTGTATGTCGTGCTGTCGTTGTCGTGCTGTCGAGTGGATTCGGTGGGCGATGGCATGTGGATGCTTTTCCGTGGGCGCGCCAGCGTCCTATCACCTATAGTTACAGGGGGGGCAGTGAAAGGGGGGGAGGGGTAACAGCCAGTTTGAGTGCTGGCCAGTAGACGTTCGGGGGCGTCTGGGTAGTCACTCAGAGGCCGACTCGCCCGGAGGGAAGAGCCGGCAGCGCGAGCCAGGCAGCAAAGACCGCCCCAATTAACGTTTTACGCTAATTGGCATGTGCAAAAGACCCTGCAGCATGGGTGGAGACGTGTCCCAAGCGCCATTGTCTAGAACGGCCGTGTCGACATTGGGCGTAGAGCGTCGTAAGTCAAGATTCCGAAGGCTTGTACGGAGTACTCCATACAGGTAACAGAGCATCGTACGTTGGCGTCCTGAGTGCCTCGAGGACGCTGGAGACTAGAGACGAGACTAGAGACTCAGGCCAGAGACTTCAGGCAGTCCACTCAGTCACAGTCCTTCACTCAGTTACAAGTTTGTTCGCATATGCATATGTAACCATCATGATAATCAAATAGCCATTCTGACCATTCTGGCCATTCCTTCGCATCGCCGCGATCGCACCATCTCCATGGGCCTCCAAACCGGCCGCTCACTCACGCTGGATCCCGCGCAATACCGCATCCCCGGGTCGCCGCAGGCTCCGATTGTGATTGAGCACGACATTTTCCGAACCAGGGCGAGAAAATTTCCTTTCGCAGCATGGGACCATCACAGCTGGTCCTCGAAACCCCCGTCTCCACACACATTGCTTAGTTATCACACCGTCGTTCAAAGAGCAACCGCTGCTTGTACCGGTACTTGTTTCTCCACTTTGACCAGCACGTGCACCATGTATCCCTACCCGGCCATTTCCGCTAGGCTCATCAGCAAGTTCCGGGCCCACTCTCGTGTGCTAGTGCCGTGCGCGCACAGCCAACCAGCTGCCAGAGCCTGCCTCTTTTCCACGGGACGGCACAGAAGCCTGAAGAAAAGGGGCAACGAGGGAGGGCACCTGAATAATGCGACGTTGGTGATGAGAAGTTCGGCCCATTGCCTGATTCATATGCTGCGAGGAAGGATTGACTCACAGAAATGAGCATTCCCAGACAATGTGTACTATTTGAACCATATTATTCGGACCATATCGCCGTATGACAATCGGCAAATCTCCTTTGGCGAATCAATGCCCCAGGTCCTATCTCCGATGACTCATCCGGAACTATTCGTGGCTGTGCTGTGGCGCATATCATTGATAACAGCATCTTTGGCCCCGCCAAAGCTTTCACGGCCTCATCAACTTTCCCGGCCATAAGAGCTGCAGAGCCGCAGAGCTGCAGAGTCGCACGAGCTGTTGGAATAGACAGCAGCCTGTAGGAAATACCACAAGAATCATATCTTGTCTCGATGGAGAAGAAACCAGACGCCAAGTCGGACCTCCTCCGGCGGCCGCTGTATCTCTACAGCCTGCCAACAGAAGTTCTGGACACTCTCGTCCTCGTGGACATTCCCAACAACACAGTGCCCACCGCACTACCCACTTCTGAGCCAGACGCCTCCGAGAGCTCTCAGGACACAGACAGCTCCTCGGCCGCGGCTGTTGGCGTCTTGGCCTGCGCACTCTGCAGTCAGTCCTTCCCTACGATTCTCGACCAGAGGAGCCATGTCCGGTCCGATCTGCATCACTACAATCTCAAGCAGAAGATGCGAGGTCTCGATGCTGTTACAGAAGCCGAATTCGAGAAGCTCATCGGCAACCTCGATGAGAGTCTCTCGGGATCAGAAGGCTCCGAGAGCGATTCTGAAGAAGAAGAGGAAGGTGACGGCAGCAAGAAGTCTACGAGCCTCGAGTCTGAAGGCAACGTCTTGGCTGCCCTGCTCAAGCGGCAGGCCGTGCTTGCAGAGCGGCAGCGACGGACAAAGAGCGGAGACGACGACGACGACAACGACGACAATAACGCAGACGGCACTACGGTGCGGAAGTCCACAGCCGGCCAGCCACTGCTGTGGTTCCGCTCGTCTCTGCTGCCCGAAAAGACATACTTTGGCGTGTATCGTGCACTGTTTACGCCTGAGGAACTGGCCGAGCAGCCGGCGAGCGAGAAGCTGCCGGCGGCCATCCGGACACGGCAGCTGGCGCCCATCAGCGGCGCCGTCGTTCACAACCCGGCCCTGTACACGGGCCGACATGTGTTTCTGTGCATGATCGGTGGCGGACACTTTGCGGCGTCCATTGTGGCGCTGGCGCCGCGCAAGGCACGCGCCGGATCGGTGCCCATGAACCGCGAGGCCACAGTCCTGGCACACAAGACCTTCCACCGGTACACGACACGGCGCAAGCAGGGCGGGTCGCAGTCGGCCAACGACAACGCCAAGGGGGCGGCACACTCGGCAGGCTCGTCGCTGCGACGGTACAATGAGCAAGCACTCGTGGACGAGGTGAGGGCGCTGCTGCGCGAGTGGAAGGCGCTGCTGGACAGTGCCGAGCTGCTGTTTGTGCGTGCCACCGGCAACACGAACCGGCGCACGCTGTTTGGGCCCTACGACGGCCAAGTGCTCGAGGCACGCGACCCACGGCTGCGCGGGTTTCCCTTTACAACGCGGCGGCCAACACAGAACGAGATGATGCGGGCCTTTATCGAGCTGACGCGACTGAAAGTGGGCGGCGGCGAGGAGACGGCCAAGGTGGACAAGCCCAAGGCAAAGACGGAGAAGCCCAAGGAGAAGGAGAAGTCAAAACCAGAAGTGTCCAAAGAGGAAGAGACTGCACTGCTACACACGATGCAGTTACAGGGTCTGGCCCGGCGGTCCAAGGTCCCGGCACTGCTGGCATACTTACAGGCCAACAAGTTGTCGGCGACTGATTTTCGGTTTGCACCAGCCGACGCGGCTCAGAATCATCATGCGCCCACTCTGCTACACCTGGCAGCAGCACAGAACGCCCCGGCGCTCGTGACGGCGCTGCTGGTGCGCGGCGGTGCCGATCCGACGGTACGCAACGGCGACGGGCGCACACCTTTTGAGCTGGCAGGTGACCGGGCGACGCGTGATGCGTTCCGGGTGGCACGGAGCGAGCTGGGCGAGACGGCAGCGAACTGGGAAGCAGCAGGCGTGGGGGCACCCATGACACGTGCCGAAGCAGAGAAGCGAGACGCACGGGAGAAGCAGGAAGAGGTGCGACGGGAGGCAGAACGGCGGCGGGCAGAAGAAGCCCGGCTCAAGGCAGAGGCGGCAGCAGCAGCGGCAGCAAACAGAGGAGCGGCAAAGAAGAAGGCCGTGCCGGTGGGAGCGGCCAAGACGGCACAGGAGGTGCGGGAAGAGGAGATGCGAGGACTGACACCGGACCAGCGCCGGCGGCTGGAGCGAGAAAGACGAGCACGAGCAGCAGAAGAGCGGATGCGACGTATGCAGGGCTAGCTGGCTATCCAGGAGGTCTACCAACAGCATGCCGTCTTCTATCCCGTGGTCTCAAGCGGCCATTCTTTGGGCCGATTCGCGTTGGGGAAGGAGAAGAGAAAAAAGAAAAAAGAAAAAAGAAAAAAGAAAAAAGAAAAACCCGCAACGGCTATCTGCAAAGCAAGCCAAGCCTGCAGGCCACGCCTCCTGTCTCTTGCCTCCCTTGTCTCCAGACCTCACCGCCTGCTCCCAACCGACGGCCAGATGCGAACGGTGCCGCCGCCATTGGCCGAACCGGTTGTTGGTTGCTGGCTCACGATGCATGGCGTTAGCGCAGATGTAACCTGGCGCTATGGCCTCCGGTTGGGCAGTTCAATGGGGTCCATGGGGTCCATGGGGTGGGTGTGTGGCAGGTGCTCGTGCTCTCGCACGAGGATGGAATGGGGGAAGCGTGAGTACGGAGTACTCTGTAAGGCCTAACAGATGGACAGATCGGGCAGAACTCCGGGATCGAGGAAGCGAAGCCGCGGCTGTTTGGGAAAGGCCCCCTTGTTCCCAGGAAAGAGGCCAGGTGGTCTGCCTATGCACGCCCGAGAATACAACCTGATTTCTGACTCTTTTCGGTCCTAGTAGACCCCCCATATTACCACAATGCCGACTTGCGTCAGCATAGCCGAGTCTTCACACCCCTGTGCCCTGCCAGCCCGTTGCGGTATCGTGTACGAAGCTACGGCAGTGTACAGCAGGGATGCAGCTGAGGCTAGCAGAAAGGATGCGGTGAACAGTCACGGGCACGTATTGCCAACGGATGCCAACATATTTTGATCCATATTCCAAATATATACTCCTTAGACGTAGCCTTTGAGAACAGCTGCCTCGGCATTGAGGATAGAAGCTCCAGCGGCACCAATGACGGCTGACCAGTTAGCGGAAGAGAACAGAAGAAACAAAAATAAAGAACAGAACTCACTGTTGTGACTCAGTCCGACATACTTGATGTCGAAAATGCCGGCCTCGTCTTCCCGCACACGGCCCACAGATACTGCGTAGCCTCCTGACAACTCGCGGTCCAGCCGTGGCTGCGGCCGGTCCGGCTCGTCCTTGACCACAATAGGCGGCCGCGGTGCACTCGGGCAGCCGAGTGTCTGGGCCTCCGTGGTGTAAGCGCTCAGCACGCGCCGGGCCTCTTCGGCAGACGGCGGCGGACGACGCACAAAGCGCAGAGACACGCAGACGACGTGGCCATCGAGCACGGGGACGCGGTTGCAAGCGGCCGAGATGCGCAGCTCCGGACGGTCGGTCAAAGTAGTGGCATCGGCGCTGATGGTTCCAAGAATCTTACGAGCCTCAGCCTCGAGTTTGTCCTCTTCGCCCTTGATAAAAGGGACGACATTGTCGAGAATGTCCATGCTGCTGACACCCGGGTAGCCGGCGCCAGAGACGGCCTGCATGGTGACGACGGAGACGGCGTCAATGGGTCCAAAGGCAGCCACAAGGGGGGCAAAGGGCACGACGACGCCGACTACGGCGCAGTTGCTGTTGCACACAATGAAGCCACGGTCGATGGGACGGCCAGCAGCCAGGGCGACGGGGTGGTTGCGTCGCTGGTGAGGGATCATGGCGAGGTGGTCAAGGTTGACGGAGGGGACGACGAGAGGGACGAGAGGGTCACGGCGGTGGTTCTTGGAGTTGGAGAAGACGGGAAGGTTGGCACCGAAGAATTCCGTTTCTGGGATGTTAGAGAAGAGAGGAGAAAGGAGAGAAGAGAGAGGAGAGAGGAAGAGAAAAGAGAAAAGAGAAAAGAGAAAAGAGAAAAGAAGGACATACCAATCTCGCCAGCCACATCCGCATCTAGACCACTGAACACAATATCACAGTCGGCAAACTCGCTGGCACGACATTCACGCACCACCAAGTCACCAATGCGATCACTGATGGGCGTCGCCTGTTTCCACCGCACGGCATCGCGGTACTTCTTGCCGGCCGACCGCGCCGACGCACCCACAGCCACCAGCACAAACGAAGGATGTGCCTGCAGCAGCAGGATGAAGCGCTGGCCCACCGAACCGGTGGCGCCCAGGACGCCTGTATCGTCAGTCAGTCAGAGGAGGAGGACGACAAAAAAGGACCGAGAAATCATAAAATCCTGGCTTACGCACCGCATTTCTTGGTGGGGAACTGTGTCGTCATGTTGAATTCCTCGCAATCGAGTGTCGATGCTGTACAATGCAAAGATGCCGGAGAAAAACGAGGCAGAAAGCAAGTGGTGCGATCTCGTTGACTCACGATTTTGCGTTTCTTTTTTTATATTTCTTTTCCTGTTTAAATTTTGATTTATTTTTTATTTTTTTATTTAGTATCGTATTTTTGGCAGTCGATCCCCCGCTAGCCCGCAATCGGAGAATAGGGCCGCAAGGCTGGACCAGGCAGGTGCCCCGCCACGTCCTGTCTGGCCGTGCCTTCCTGCAACAGGATACTTGCGGCTGGCTTGTGGCAAGATAGTATAAATAGAAGCGTATATCGTGTATGCAGAGACTTGTGCGCTATGCTCTGTAGTTCTGTCACACTCGATGTAAGATGGGCCGTGACTTCTGCACAGATTTCTGATACCTGTCAATGTCACATGACTTTCAACGAATCGCCTGCATCGTGCATCCAACCGTTCAGCCATTCCCACTCCAACATGCAATCCACGCCTTGCCTCAGCTGACTTCAGTGGCCATCATTGTTGCAGTCTGACGTTCCCGTGGAGGATTCGGGTCCACCCGTTGGGCCCCCAAAGAAACTCAATAGGCCCTTTTTTGGTCATCCGGTGGCTGCTGACCGATGCTCTTCTTACGTGTCCCTGGTATAAAGCATGCTGGCCCCGGCTGCTTCGGACAAACAGGGACTGTCTGGACCTGCAGACCCAACTTTCTGATCGTTCCCATCCATCATGACTTTTAGTGAGGTCAACAACCTTGTCGACGTCGTCCACCAGTCGCCACCCGTCGACACCACCGCTCCTTATGACACGACCAGTCTGGCCGGTAAGACGGTGGTCATCACAGGCGGGGCTGCAGGTTTTGGGGCTGCCTTTGCTCGCCACTGGGCCCAGTGTGGTGCCCACATCGTCGTGGGTGACATCAACGACGCTGCCGGCGAAGCCCTCATTGCCGAGTTGCGCACCACGACGCCCGGCGGAGAACATCACCATTTCCAGCATTGTGATGTGACCAGCTGGCCAGACCAGACGGCACTGTTCCGCACGGCTGTCGAGCACAGTACTACTGGCTGCATCCATGCCGTCGTGCCCAGTGCCGGCATCGTCGAGCACAACGGCCCTGAAAGTGGCCTCGGCTTCGAAAACCCGGCACCACCGCCGGGAAGTCCACCAAACGCCGATCCTGCACCGCCGCAGCTGGACGTCGTCCAGGTGAATTACATTGGCGTGCTCTACTCGGTACATCTGGCCATGTACTGGCTGCCCAAGGGAAGTGAGACCAGCACGGACCGGCATATCCTGCTGATCAACTCCATGGCCGGCATTATTTCGTTGCCGGGCCGGGCACACTACTCGGCGTCGAAGCACGCCGTGACAGGTTTGTTCCGCACGCTGCGCAGTACAGTGCACCGCCAGGGCATCCGCATCAACATGCTGTGTCCGTACTTTGCGCCCACGGACATGATCTCGACCATTGGACGGGTGCTGCTGGCCGGGGGTGGGCTGGCGGATGTGGCCGATGTTGTGGACGCCGGGACACGTTTGATGGCGGACGAGTCGATTGCAGGGCATGCCCTGGCGATTGGGCCACGGATGCTGGTGACAGAAGGACAGGACGGACAGAAGGGACAAGTCACTTTGGTTGGTCTACCGGAAGACGCGCCAGCCGGTGCCGGGCAGGCCAAGGGCCAAGCTGTGTGGGAGTGTTATGCGGAGGACTACGCGAACTGTGACTTGTTTCTGATGCGGTACTTCCGGTTGTTGAACGGAGTGACCATATTGCGTGGTTGGACGGGGGTAGTGAAGGACATGTACAAGGTGTTGGAGAAGCGATGGATTCATTAGAGTAGATTGTTTAGGTTAACTTTGATAATTGCTATTGACTATTATTGATTTATTGATTTGATTTAAATCTTTTATATGTTTTATAGTTAGTTATGTTTTAACTATATCACATATATATATTCTCTTTCTATTATCCTCATCAACTTAATCTACGCGTACATCCAATCCTACGCCGATCAAACTTACCGCCCATACCGACGCGCTCAGGAGGGGTAAGACCACCGCTAGTGAACACGAACAGTTATTGTGGAGACAGTTTAGCGCCTGCACCAGCCACAAACCGTCGCCAGCCCTGACGCAATGGGGGGCAAAAACAGCAGAGACCCGCTGTAAAGATGAAACGATGGTGGGATTCCGCCCTGGGAGGCCCTCCAAGGCCCTGGGAGGCCCTCTGGCTCTGGCCCCGCCATCCACAGCGCGCGACGTGTCGACCCTGGAAAATTGGAGAGCACGGAAAAGGCCTTGATCCGAGTTCCTTCCCCAGCCTCAACCAGCCTCAACCTGACCGGATTTCGCCTCTTTCAGTCAGAAGCCGTCCGCAGCCACGCGCCCACTTGCTCCTGTCCAAGACACGCGCCGTACAACAGTCTCGAAAGGATACACGAGGCAACATTCGCGATTCTTGTCCTCTCTTCACCTGTCGCTCCTTCACTCCTTCACTCTTCACCTGTCACCTGTCTGACCTGACCTCTTCTGCCTTCTCCTGGCCTGTGCTTCGACTCGTCTCACCTCTCCTCTTGTACGACCCGCCATTCGATTCCTCGTCTCGCCTACCCGCCCGCCATGGCGGCTGCCACGGATTACTCCACCAGCACTTTACCTCCCGAGAACCAAACCATGACAGCATCTACCAACAACGACAGCCTGAACTCTCCGTCCGGCGCCATGTCTGGCGGTGTCGATCATGATGGCGCCGCCACTACCGATGCGGCCGGCCTTGCCTCGCCCACGGGTACTACTGGCAGTTCCGAACTGCCAAAACCAGTCCAGGAAGTCCTACAGTCTGAGATTGGTATTCCCACCATGTTGGGGCGCTTGAAGCAGAGCATCACCACAGCCAAGGTACTTTGACCTCTTACCTGATATCTCTTACCTGATATCTACTCGTTCTGACCTCCAGGAATTCGCTACGTTCCTCAAGAAACGCGCCCAGCTCGAAGAAGAATACGCCTCCGGCATGCGCAAACTCGCCCGCATGACCCAAGACAACATGGCTCGCAACGACTACAGCCAGGATACCTTTGGCAACGCCTTCACCGAGATGATGGACATCCATGCCCGCATGGCCGACAACGGATACCAGTTCTCCATGTCCCTCCACCAGATGCACGAAGACCTCGTCGAGCTCACTTCCATTACCGAGAAGAGCCGCAAGGGCTGGAAACAGACCGGTCTGGCTGCCGAGCAGCGTGTCGTCGACCTCGAGACCGCCACTCGCAAGTCCAAGGCCAAGTACGACTCTTTGGCCGAGGAGTACGACCGTGTCCGCACCGGCGATGTCGGCGGTCGTCGTGGCGGTTTCGGTTTCAAGGGCCCCAAGTCTGCTGCCCAGCAAGAGGAAGACCTCATGCGCAAGCTGCACGCCGCCGACGAAGACTACCACGGCCGCGTCGACACCCAGGCACGCGAGCGTGCCGAGCTGTTAGCCACTGGCCGTCCCGAGATCATCAAGTCGCTGCAGGACATTATCCACGAGTGTGACGGCGGCTTGGTGCTGCAGGTGCAAAAGTACGCCTCTTTCAGCGAGAAGCTGCTGCTGAGCAACGGTCTCTGCATCAGCCCCATCAAGTCTGCCCAGAAACCCGACGCCCGCAGCCTGCGCGAAGTTGTCCTGTCCGTCGACATGGAAAAGGACCTGAACCACTACCTGGCCACCTTCCGCACCCGTGTGCCGCCCAAGAGCAGCGAGCCCAAATACGAGCGCCATGCCGTGTTGGGTGGTCCGACCACCAGCAGCACCGGTGCTGGAAGTGGTCCTGGCACGGGCCCTGGCAGCGGCAGCACCACGCAGCTGTCGGCAGCAGCACCGCCTAGACTGCACACGTCGTCGCATTCCATGTCGCAGCCGACGGGTCTGGCCCAGAACCCGTACAATGACTCGCTCATGTCGCCGCAGACCTCAACGCCCGTTCAGCCGCCGTACGGGTCCGTGGGTGCAGCCAGTGGACGATACAGCCCGGCACTGGGTGGACCGGCCTCCGATGCCAACCGCGACCGCAGCTTTAGTTACAGCGGGTTTGGTCAGCAGGGACGGCCGACGGGCAACGGCACTCAGCCGCCGCCATCGCAGACCCAACCGCTGCAGGTGCGCAATTCGGTGCCGCCAGGTGGAACGGGCGGTGCTTCCGGTACTTCGGGTGTGGCTGGTGAGAGCACGTCGTTTTCCCCGGCGCCCATGACGCCGGCGACGCCTGCTTCTCGCTTCTACAACAACACGGCCGGCTCTTCGTACCCGTCGGCCTCGCAGGGTCCACCGCAGCTTGGTGCTTTGCCCTTCCAGTCGGCGGGCAGCAGCATGCCGACGTCGGCGACGTCTTCGTCTCTGGCAGCCAGCGTGCTCCAGTCGCCGCAGCAGTCGATGCCGTCGCAGCCGGCCGGTCTGCAGCCGCCGGTGTCTCTCAGCGGCGGTGGAGCGTCGAAGCCCGTGTTTGGTGTCCCGTTGGAGACGCTGTATGACCGGGACGGTCTGGCGGTGCCGATGGTGGTGTACCAGTGCATCCAGGCGGTGGATCTGTTTGGCTTGACGGTCGAGGGTATCTACCGGCTGTCGGGATCGCTGCCGCACGTCAACAAGCTCAAGAGCATGTTTGACACGGACACGTCGTCGCCGAAGCTGGACTTCCGCAACCCCGAGAACTTTTATCACGACGTCAATAGTGTGGCCGGTCTGTTGAAGCAGTTCTTCCGGGACCTGCCGGACCCGCTGTTGACGCGGCAGCACTACGATCGATTTATTGAAGCAGCTCGTGAGTGAACTCTTGTGACAGGATCCTTGCTTTTGTTCTTCTGCTAATGACCAGAACACGATGACGCCACGGTGCGACGGGACTCGCTGCATGCCGTCATCAACGATCTGCCGGACCCCAACTATGCCACGCTGCGGGCACTGGTCCTGCACCTCAACCGTGTCGTTGAGAACGTGTCGGTGACGCGGATGACCTCACAGAACTTGGCCATTGTGTTTGGGCCGACGCTGATGGGCGCCGGAGGCATGGATGCCGAGAAGGGTCGCTGGCACGTCCGGGTGATCGACACCATCTTGCAGAACACGTACCAGATCTTTGATGAGGACTAAAGGAACAATATGAGGCTGCAAAATCATTTTGGCGTTGGATTTTTTGGGGGTTTCCGCTCGCATTTCTGTGGATTGCGTGTTTTCGTCTTCGTCTTCGTGTCTTCGTGTCTTCGTGTCTTCGTGTCTTTGTTTTTTTCTTCGTGTCTCGTCTTTCTCGCCTTCTTCCGCTGTATGATAGCACCATCTGCAGTTCTCAGGGCGGATCTCTTCGGGGCGTTTCTCTCAATCAAACCCATTTCCATCATTCAGCAGACGGAAATCGAGTGTCGGCCTTAGAGTCGAGGCAGAAATGCCAAACGTAGAGCAGGCAGTGATTCACTGCCTCCAACGTTCCTTCCTAGATGAGAAGAGCCCTCGTCCTGGGGGTTCCTTCCTCTTTTGACAGTCCTCGCTGGCTATTAAAGAAAATTTTGCACCCACTGCCAATTTTCTTTTCCTCTTCTCTCTCTTCTCTTCTTTTTTTCTGTTCTGTAGCCATTATTTACATTCCCTCCCCCCCCCCTCTGCCCCCCTCTCCTCCCCCATTGTATACAAATTCTGCCATCTATATTCTCTTCCATCCTCTCTCGGCGACTCCTCGCCGCCTTTCATCTCCTCCCTCCCTCCTTCCTCCTCCCCCCTTCCTCCTCCCTCCTCCCTCCCTCTTCATCCGCCGTCTACTCTGCTCGAAACCTTCACATCCGCAATCCTCCGTCTCCGAACCTTCATCCCTCCAAACCTCCACAATGTCGCGATACATCGCAGACATTGACTCTCCGGACCACGCAGAGCGGGTCATCGCTGCCATGCAGCGATTCATCGACACCAAGACCGTTGGTGGCGTCTTCCACGTAAGTTTATCCTCTTCTATGCTTTCTATTCGTCTTCAAACTGACTTTTCATCCAGGGGGAGCCCGATGGCCCCGACTTCAATGCATTTCCCGGGCCTGTTGCTGCCGATGACGAGGAGGACAAGATCATTGTCCGATTCGAGTCGGTAGACCAGTTCCGTGAAATGCACACGGAAGCCTCTCGCTTCGAGGACAAGCGAGAGCTCGAAGAAGTCGACATGTTCAACAAACAGAAGAACATATTCCGGGCTTGGTCTCTGGTTGCTCTGCCGTCCGGTGATGACGAAGAGACCTGGGTCATTTTGGTTCAGCCCCAGACTGCGATCACCGTGACACTCCCCAACATTGGGGAGTCTTGCCATCTGCGCATCCTCGACCCGGTCTCTGGGAAAGACCTCTCCATGTGGTGGTTGGCCCGCCGGATGCCCAACAACTTCAGCAGCATCCACAACTCGTGGTCCAAGTACATCGCATTCAGTCTCACGTTGTCGCGCTCGGAAGATAGTGCATCTTCTGTCATTCACGCCTTGGTCCCGCACAACAAGTCTCAGCAGGAGAACCTGGCGGCCCTGAAGCTGACCGCCGACAATTCTATTTGTGTTGGACTGTTCCTCTCCCGATCGAGTGCCACCTTTGACGCTGAGATGGCTGCTCTGAGCAGACTCCATCGGGCGGCTCATGCTCCCGCCACTGCCATTCCGGAAAGAGACGGTGCCCAGAGCCCGGTGCCAGCTCCGCGAAACCCCAATGCGGTTCAGCCGAAGCAGATTTCCGCGTTCAAGTACCTGATGGATTTCAACGACCCGGCCTTTGCGGTGAATGTGTTTGAGCACTTTCCGCACATGCAGGATCCGATCCGTCCTCGATCTGGCATCCCCGAATACATTTGGGAAAAGTACCATCGCCTGAATGAAGATCAAGTGGCGGCCTACTTTGGCCTCCTTTCCAACATGCCCTGCGGCGTGGGCATGCTGCCTGGCGGTCCGGGTGGTGGCAAAACAGAGTGGGCCATGACAGTCATTGGGCTTCTGCAAAGCAAGACGACAGCCAAGGTGCTGTACCTGCTGGACATTAACAACCCGCTCGACGATGCGACGGCCAAGTACATTGAGATGATGCAGGCGGCGGGACTGGTCAAGAAATGTATCCGGATGCGCACCTTTGGCACCGAGCTCAAGAGAAGCGTTCGCGTTGGGCCGGTGCAGAACCGTGCCCAGAATGCCGAGAAGGGCGCCGGCAAACAGCTCAGTACGATTCAGATGGGAAACAACGACGAACCCGAGGTGGACTTCTCCAAGAATTTCTTGAAGCTCTACATGGGCCAGACGTTGGATAGCGTCGAACGGACCATCCATCGCCAGAGCGCCATTGTCACGCTGGACGAGGCGGCATGGAGCCACTACGAAGAGAACAAGGCGGATTTCGAGAAGTTGACTGAGCTGTTGAAGATAAACCAGGGAGATATTATTGCCAACGGGGCCATCCGGCGCGAAATCTACCTCTTGTACAAGACGGTGCTTCGGGAGGCCGACTTCATTGCCACGACGCCTTGCGTTGCTGCTACGGCATTCAAATCCATGTTTGCTCCGGACCTGGTTGTCTTTGACGAGGCAGCCCATGCGCGCGAGCTTTCGACGCTGATTTCCATTGCCAACTTTTGTCCGACGATCGGCTGGCTCTTCCTCGGCGATCATCGACAGACGCAGCCGATGGTCAAGAGCCACAATGAGAATCCATATGAGAAACAGCTGGCGACGTCGGTCATGGAGAGGGCGCACCTGGCTGGTGTTCTCGATTATCAGCTGCTGATCAATCACAGGGCCTACGGCCGTCTGGAGCGTCTGCCGTCGAAGCTGATCTACGACGGGAAGATGAAGTCCGGCATCCCTTTTGCCGACCGGTTCCCTCCATGCGCTACATTTGTGCGGGATTACTTTTACAATCTCTGCGAGACACCACTCAGCGTTCCCCGGTTAATTGTGCACCTGTCGCAGGCAGACCGACCGTCGCAAGTCGGCACAAGCTGGTATCACCAGCAACACATGGACTGGACAATGCAGAGGGTGCTGGAGCTTCTCCAAGACCGGCGTTTCCGGAGCGCCGAGAACATGGCCAAGGGAGGAACAATTCTGTTGCTGGCACCGTACAAGGCTGCAGTGACCAAGTACCAAGAGGCCATTGAGACGTTGGCTGTTGCACACCCCAACTTGAACATTCTGGGCCGCGTGGAGGCGCGCACATGGGACAGTGCACAGGGCCACGAGGCCGACATTGTTGGGATCGACTATGTCCGTGACCATGTGACAGACTTTATGGATGGCATGTATCGATTCAATGTGGGATTGACACGGGCGCGTCAAGGCGAGTGGCATTTGATGCATCCCCGGATGCCGACAACGGATGGGTTCCGCTACACGCGGTACTTGCGCAAGCTGTACGCGGCGTGTCGTGTTGGACTGGATGGGCTTAGTGAAGGCCGTGTAGTCCATTTGAGTCGGAGCAACTGGAGCAACAGCAGCATTGTGACGGCGCCTCCTGTGGATGAGGTTGGGATGTCGTCTCTGATGACGCTGCAGATTCGTCCGGCGGAGGTGGTGCCGGAGGAAACGACTGGAGAAGTACGGATCCTCAACAATCAACTGACCAATGAGCTAACCGGCTCAGTCGAGCATGAAGGAGCCACCAAGCAAGCAGTCTTTGAAACGTCGACGGCGGAAACAGAGAATTCAAGCGGAGGGTTCGGCAAGACGGGCCTCGAGGACGTTTACAACGAGGATGCCTTTGGAGAGACGTTCTACGGAGAAGTCGTCTGGTAAGAGACGGGGCTCTGATCGATTGGGCAGCCAGACTGATGAGCCAAAGCGGTTCGGGATCTATAGAGTGGTATGGAATATGTGCAGTCTAGGGAGGAGTGACGACAGCAGGAATACTAATGGACTGGGTAGCCGGGTCTGGAATATTCGCAGCCGCCGCCGAAGAAGTTGCAATTGCGGTCAGCGGCTGAATATTGTGGGTTTTGTTGAGCCGAATTGTGGCGCGTACATTTGAGCTGTTGCTAATGCAAAGGAAATAATAATACAGATAACCTATAGATTGTTGGCTGCGAGACCAGGAACGACGAGCAGGTGGTCTGTGACACTGGACAGGATCGGGATGCCCGGATGCCCGGATGCCCGGATGGCCAACAGGCAAAGGACAAGGACAAGGACAAGGACAGGGACAGGACAAGAGGGACAAGAGGGACAAGAAGGACAAGAAGGACAAGAAGGGTAAGAGGTGAAAAAAGCAAAAGCAAAAAAGCACATGTCTCATACGGGCCGACAAACGAAAAAGGTGCCGAAGAATGTTATGGTCAGCAGATCTGCGATGCCGGCTACGGCTTGGTGGAATCCTGCGGCTTGGCAAGGCGGGCATATGAGACGAGGACGAGGACGGAGGAGGAGTGAGAGGCGGGAAGTGGTGGGAGCGAGGAGCGGGAAAGGGACGGAGTTGACCGATAATTGCTTTTTCTCTCGAGACCGAACGAGTCTCAGCTCGGGCTGGAGGTTGGGGGTTGTAGTTGTGGGGGGTGAATTCGGGGAAGACGACCGAAAGAGGTCTGTTTCTGCAAGCTGGTAGCGCCATCTTACCGAGGAGGAGGAGTGTTTGTGTGGGAGATGATACGAGTAGGAAGTTTTGTGGTGGTGAATGAGGAGGTAGTTATTGGTGAATTGTTGGCGATTAGCGGTACAGAGTCCGAGTACGAGTACTATTGGCGGTAATGCGGTAATACTGGTGATTACTCATGTACTGATTACTGATTCGTTGTCGGTAGAGTTTATAGTGTTGTCGGTTCTAGACTCTAACAATGCTGAGGACTTTACCGGGCATTTACGGAACGATGCAGGCCGGGCTATGAAAGGCTTTCTCTTGGAAGACGATGAAACGTAAGATATCATCTTTACGGGCAGACCGTAATTGAAGAGGGCTAAATAATGCAGAGCTACTCCGTACAGGGGGCGGACACAAACCTCCGTTGGTACGGTTAACTGGTAAAGTGGGGGGGTCGACCGAGACCCAGAAGAAATTTTCCACCAGATCTGAGATCTCAACAGCGCTGGACCCCACTGACGGCGTGGTCCGGTTGACCGCTGATGCCCTACGGCAAAGCACTGCGAGCTGGAGAGCAGGAGAGCAGCACTAGAGCTGTCCGAAAGTGCATTACATAATCATCACCGTACTATACTTTGTGCTCGTACTCCGTACACCGTTTGAATCCGACAGTTCAGATCTATATAGTATACGGTTTGATTCCAGACTTGACTGGCTTGACTGAACATCCGACACTCGACACCCGTTCATGCACCTGCGTTTTTTTCACACCGAGCCTCGTGGATGCCCAATGCCCCCTGGCCCAAGGCTGGCACAAGGCCGTAGTAGTAGCGTCATTTGCGCCCTGAGGGTTTTTTTTAGCGGGACTCATAAGGGCTCCACGGTAGATCAGCATCGCCAAGCCACACTATTACCGGGAAGACGAGACGGTCTTGTACGGAATACGCGTAACGATGATGACTGAGTGTAGTGAAGGGAGTGTAATGAGAGTCAGCGTGAGTAGTAAGAGTGATGCTATCTAGTCCTCTGCTCTTTCCTCTGCTCTGTCCTCTGCTCTGTCCTCTCTGCTCTGTCTGCTCTTTCCTCTGCTCTATTTTGGTCGCCGTTTCTACCCTGTAGCGTCGGAGGTCCCGTAGCCCCTGCATACTGCCTGCCCGCCCTGTAAGGACACTGGCAAGGCTCCCCCAGTGCCCCAAAAGGCAGGAGCGTTCCAGCTGGCTCCGCCGATCGGGAAGGGCATCTCCGGAAGGAACCCCCCCTGAAAAAAAAAACCAACAGACGAAACCAGAAAAAGAAAAAAAACGGCAGCCAAGCCCGCTCCTACCCTGGCTGCGCTGTAATGCAACACTGCCCCCCTGGATTGACGGCGTTTGGTGCTGACCAGCCAAACCAAAAAAACCCCCCCCTCCCCCCCTCCCCCAAAAAAAAACCGGTCGAGGACGTCTAAATTACCCCTTTAGGAAACGAAGGAGAAGGCCCTTTTCTTCATCTGCTGGCCTCGCCTGGAGCTAGGGCCGGGCTACTGAGCTATTGGAGGGGGGGATCCGTTCTTTCCATTCGATAGAAGAGAGTCCGTACATATACGAGTAGCTCCTGCTGCTGTTGCTGTTGTTGCTGCTGTTGCTGTTGGTGCTTTGTTGCTGAACGGGAAGGCGCGGTGGGCCGGTCTCGTCATCTTGTTTTCCTACACACTACGTCGCTGCTTCCTTCTTCGTCACGCCTCCTCCCCCTCCTCATCCTTCTCCCCCGTAGCTCCCGTCCCCTTTCCCCTTTCGGACAGGTACCTGGGATCTTTTGTTTCTGCAGCTTCAATAAACTTTTCCTCTTCTCGGTTTTCCCGACTGGAATCTCACCTTGACCATCGACCCGTCTACTCTGCTCGCTCGCATACTTCTACTTGTGTCTTCGCCATCTATCTCCATCTACTCAGTAAGATCTGTTTCTTTCTTTTCTTTCCCCCTTCCTGTCTACTCTCCATCCACCACCATGACCAAAATGAACCAAGTGAACCAAGTGAACATACTTTCTTTGCCCTCTCTTTCCATCTTTCGCCGATTCCTCCTCCTCCTCCTCTTCCCCCTCCTCTTCTCAGCTCTTCTCGTCAGCTCTTCTCGTCAGCTGCTCTCTCATTCCTCCTCTCGTCACACGACGCTACCGCCCCTATTCGCTTCTGAATTTCTTCTAAGCCAATCCCCAGTTCTGCTCGCCTCACTCGGCAACAAAAAGCAAAAAACACTCCAGCCCGGCGGTCCACCTCTCCCAACGAGCCCTGCCTTACCGCTATTCCATCCCCTTCGTCTCTCCCCCTGTCGCCTGTTTTGCATGTCTGGCTACGTGGACAAGAGATCTGTCGGCTTTTTCAGAGACACCGATCCCACCAGCAAACCCTGCATGCTCCTCTCCTCTCGCGCCCATATACCCGTTGTCTGGGTCCGTTCCTCGTCTCTGTGTCTTCCTACAAGTACATTGGCTAATTCTGTACTTTTTTTAGATCTCGTGAATATGCTCGAGAACATTCGTTACTCGAAGAGACTTGGTCTAACGGGCATCACGTCCAGCTAACACTGCTATTTTTTTCTTATTCTTTTTTTTTTTTTTTGTTCAGCCTCTCCGTTTTTTCTCGATTTCCTCGTATTCCCCAGCATTCTTTGAAAATGACAGACGATAATGTTCTCATCTACTTGCTTCGCCGAGACTTGCGTGTCACGGACAACCGAGTCCTCCACTACCTCGCTACGCACCAGGAGAGCCATGGCTTCACCCATTTGCTTCCGCTGTACGTCTTCTCGGCTTGCCAGATAGAAATATCCGGCTTCATTCCCACCACTACCTCCTCCTCTTTGAAAAACCCGTACCCCGAAGCGAGAAGCAAGACCGGCGGCTATTGGCGATGTGGCCCGTATCGTGCCAAATTCATCGCCGAATGTGTCCAGAACTTGAAGCAGTCTCTCGAATCGCTCGGCAGCGGCTTGGCTATCCGCGTCGGCATGCCTGCACATGTTGTCGAGCAGATCGTGTTGGGCTTGCAAAGCGACGGACACCGCGTAGGGGCCGTGTGGACGTTTTCAGAGGACGGCGCAGAAGAAGAGCAAGACGAGTCCGATCTTGCTGCGTTGTGTTCTGCGAACGACGTTGCGTTCAAACTTTGGCCAGACGAGAAGCACTTTGTCGACGAGTATGTTGCCTCCCATCGTCTCTCGTCCTTTATGAATAACGCCCTTACCTTGCCATGACAGCTGTGATCTTCCTTTTTCAGACATTAACGATCTCCCCGACGCCTTCACTACTTACCGAAAGCAGTGCGAGCCTTTGCGGGAACGGCCACAACCTTCCCTTCCAGCGCCTGGCCCGGCTTCTCTGCCACCCTTTCTCGAGCCACCACCACAAGCATTGCCATTTGTGATCCCCGACGACCAAGAATCTCTCGAGGCCGCCTTGCTAGCCCCCGTGCAAAACGTCGTATCCGATACTGTGGCCCAGTACGAGGCGTACTTTAAGAAACCGGACACTGAGTCGCCACCCACAACATCTGAACACCAACTCCGTGGAGGCGAGCACGAAGGCCAACAGCGGCTCCTGGACCTGTTTGCAGTGAAAAATGCCAGGCTAGTGTCGGACTACAACACGAACAGAAATGGCCTGTTTGGCTTCGGATACAGTTCGAGACTGTCTGCCTATCTGTCACAGGGCTGCCTGACCGCACGACAGGTCCACGGAGCACTTTTGCAGTACGAAGGCGGATTGGATGATACAATGGCTGCTGCCAAAGGCTTTGGACTCGGCGAGAACAGCGGCAGCCTTGCTCTGCGAACGGAGCTGCTGTGGCGAGACTTTATGCGTCTCAACGGACGACGATTCAAAGACGCGCTCTTCCACTTGCACGGATTCCGAAGCAAGCGCGGCGGCGACGTGGTCTACCAAAACCACAAGGAGAAGAGAGGATCCGACAGCGACACCGTCGAGCCCCCCGTCGTGAAGCCATGCCGGGAGCATTTCACATGGCTTACGGCACAGGAGAACGACAAGACCATTCACCAGACACCCAGTCCACAAGAGGTCGGCCGCATGCTCCAGCGACTCCAAAACGGCACGACAGGGTTGGGGCTCATTGACGCATCGCAGCGGGAGTTGCTGCAGACGGGATTCACATCGAGCCGAGCGCGAACGAACGTGTCCTGTCTCTGGGCGAAGCATTTGAATATTGACTGGCGCTACGGGGCTGAGTGGTACGAGATGCTGTTGGTGGACTATGACGTGTGCTCGAACTGGGCCAATTGGCAGTATGCGGCTGGTGTGGGTAACGACCCACGTGGCACAGAACGCATGTTCAACCCGGTCAAACAGGCGTTTGACTACGACCCGGAAGGCGAATATGTGCGTGCTTGGCTGCCGGAGGTGGCAGGTCTGACCAAACTGGAGCATGTTTTCCAGCCGGTGTCTGCGCCAAGCAATGTGTTGGCACTGGCCGGTCTCGAAGGACATCCCATGGTCGTTGACCCCGTTAAGCGGTTCACCTACGCAGCGCGCCACAAGCCGGGTGGTTCCAAGGAGAACCGGGATGGAGACGGCGGCGGCTATCGGGGGCGCATGGGTGCACAGGTGTCGTATGGAAGTCCACCACCGTCGCTCGAGAGCCCGCCGAACGGGGTGGAGAGCCCGCAACAGTCTTGTCAGTGGAGTCCTACAGCGTCGCACTGGAGTCCGCAGATGGCACTGGATGGGTCGCAAGCCTCGTCTTGGGGATACCAGACATCGTTTCACTGCGAGTATGCGTCATACTCGCCAGTCTACCAGCACGCATACTACTATGCACAGGGCCATCCCGTGCCGCCTGGATACATGCAAAGTCCTGTGATGAGTCCAATGAGTCCACCAATGGGAGGATATTTTCCGTCGCAAGGACCGTATCCAACATCGCCCATGTATGCAGGGCCGAACCAGGCAGCAGCATACTTTTCGGCGGGTGTGCCGATGCCGCAGGAAGCGTTTCCGTTGCAGCAGCAGCAGCCACGGGTAGTGCCACCACCGACGGAGCCAACGACGTCTCAGACGACACAGTACACGACATGAAGGGGTTAGTTAGAAGGAAAGGACCAGGATAAAGATGAGGATGAGGATGAGGATCATAACAGTCATGATTGGCCATTTATTCCACTCATATCCATTTCTACTGGGGATATAAGATTATCTCGTCATGAAACAGTCTGTCCGTAGGATGGTGTACACTCTAAAACCGGCTCGTTACCTGGCCCAACTTGTATCCACGGGGCACGACAAAGAGGCCACGGGCCTCGACACAGGTCTTGCCGTCGACGGTAGTCAGTTCGGCGGCACACCAGACCTTGCGGAGTTCCGGGGCGGCCGTGTTGGTGGGGTCGTAGTTGGGAGGCAGTTCGGGATGGCAGCGGACGACATAAAAGTCGGGGACGGAGACAGGACGACGGTATTGGAGTTCGAGACGAGCAGTGACGCCAGTACGAGCGGGTAGAGTCTGCATGGCGCAGCGGCCGAGGGCCTCGTCGAGGAGAGTAGCGAGGGCGCCGCCATGGGCGCGGGTGGGAAAGCCGGAGAGGGCGCCGCCGAGGTGAACGACGCTGACGAGTTCGCCCGTGGCAGAATTCAGAAAGACGCGATGGTAACCGGTCATTCCGCGGACGCCGCCGAGGGCATTGCGAGTGAGACGTGTGCGGGGGGGAACAGGATCATCGTCCTGGGAGCCCTGAGAGCCCTGAGAGCCCTGGGAGCCCCAACGACTGCCGACATCCCATTCTACCCACTTTGGATCAGAGGTGATTTCGACGACAATGGGCAGCTTTGCAGCGCGGGCTTCGAGTTTGGCACGGGCGGCATCTTCGGCAGGAGATCCAGGAGTGGGAAAAGAGGGAAAGAAGTAGGCGACTTGGCGGTAGACGGGAAGGGCGAGTGCGGCGCCGAGGAGGAAAAAGACGATGGTGGATCGACGAATGCGAGGAGAGGGAGCAGTCGAGTAGGGTCTGTAGGGTGTGGCTCGAGAGAGTTGAGGACGAAGTTGAGGACGAAGCTGAAGTTGAGAAAGTTGAGAAAGTTGGGAGGGTCGATTCAACGTCGACAGACGCGATGACGACAAACGCAGTGGATGAACACTCCCCGCAGTTGCCGTCGCCGTCGCCGGCCGTATTATCCGTGGAATCATCGTTGCTCGACAGAAAACAGAGTAGAGTAATCCGTGGACTGTGGTAGATGCGAGTTGTATTCACCTCGGCTCGAAGCGAAAAGCCCCACTGTTTGTTGAAGGATGAATAAGCATGATGACGTAATGTGACATCGATCGTGAGATTCCATGTACTGTGTAATATGCGAAATGAGTTGTACGGAGTAGCTGTACGGAGTACAATCACTCCGGTTGGTCGTCCCCTACGGAACTCTCCGTCGCTCCACGGCAATCTGCTACGTCTCATTTCGCGTGCAATGCCTACCCTGTCCGATTAGACTTGCCGAGGCAAATACGCGGTTGCATCGCGCCGGTCACGTGACTTTCACGACAAGCTATCAAGTCTACTTTACTCTCTTCCATCCCCCATTCGACTCCTGAACCTGCATCTGTCTCAAACGGTATGTCGCATCCTACACTGCTGCGGCCACAGCCGCCCGACCCGGCCAAGTCGCCTATTGAAAACGACCTCGAAGTCATCGAAGTCTCTGTTCTCGGACCAGTACGTTGAGTCTTTGTTCTTCCATTCTTTCGTTCTTCGTTCTTCGTTCTAACCCTCAGGACATCTATACCAATGCGCGCAAGCCCTGGCATCCTCCCGGTGCCCGCGGCATCTATGGCGGCTCTGTCATCGCCATGAGCCTCGCTGCCGGCCAACGGACCGTCGATGCTGGTTTTGCTCCCCACAGCTGCCACTGCTATTTTCTCCTCGCCGGCAACGGCGACGTTCCCATCTTCTTCCATGTCGAGCGCGTCCGTGACGGTCGCTCGTTTATCACGCGCACCGTCCAGGCCCGTCAGCGCGGCCGCTGCATCTTTACTATCACCATGTCTTTTGTGCGTGTCGGCGCAACACCGCCGCCTCTGCCGGCGCTGCCCTTCCGCACCGTCCGTCATGCCGCAGCCATGCCGGCTTCTCGTCCGCCTCTGCCGCCGCCCGACTTTGACGACGCCAACAATATCGCCCACCGCTTCGAGCGCGCCCTCGCCGGAAATGCCGCTGCCGCTGCCACGCTGTCCGACAAGAACGGCGAGTTCGAGCTGCAGCCCGTCATGGCCGGCCCCATGCGCATTGTCGGCGGTCCCGACGCACCGCCGCATCTCAAGAAATCGCAGCAGTGGGTGCGCATGCGCGGCAAGATCTCCGAAGCCGGCGGCCGCGCCGCTCACCTCAGCGCTCTTGCTTATCTCAGCGACCGCTACTTTATCGGCACCATCTGCCGCATCCACCGGCTGTGGCGGCTGCCCTTTTCGCTCGAGAGCGTCCTGGACGAGCCGGGCGCCGACGCTGACGACGTGGCGTTCCTGCAGGCGAATCCGCACCTGAAATCGCTTGTGCGCGAGTACATTGAGACCGAGGGCTGTGGTGCCACCATGGAGTCGTACCGTGGTCGACCAGCTGCCGGCATGGTGGTCAGTCTGGACCACACGATCTACTACCACGAGCCGGACCGGGTGCGGGCAGACGAGTGGATGCTGGTGGAGATGGAAAGTCCATGGGCCGACGAGGGACGCGGTGTGGTGACGCAGCGGGTGTTCAATGCCGAGGGCATGCTGCTGGCGACATGTCTACAGGAGGGGATTGTGCGGTTGGCCAAAGAGAAGAAACCACAGTCGAAGCTGTAGGCAGAGGTGATGTACTGTAGAGGGCTCATAGACGAGGAAGGCATTTTGATTTTAGGATATCTAATACACCACATACCCCGGTCGATGGAGCTGTTCCGACTCGAGCCAATCCTTTGGAATCCTGCAGAGTATAAGTAGTTGCAGCGTTCACTTTCATAGCTCCTGTCCATGTGGATCTTGAACAGACATGAGAATTCTGTACTCCATACTCTGTACTCCATACTCCGTAACGAATAGGATCTTCCAAGAGTGTCGGAGCCGAATAGCCGTCTGGGATTCCATTTTCAATGCAACTCTATTCTCCAGAATGTCAGCACTTATACATTGGCAGTAGTCTAGAATAATTTCGTTTTCGTACCGGCCTTCGTCTTCTTCTCATCTTCTTTTACTCCCCCTACTCTTCTACTCACCATGAAACCTGCCGTCCTCATCATCCCCGGTGCTTGGCAGCTGGCCTCCGCCTTTCAGTCTCTCGAGCTTGCTCTGCTCGCTGCCGGATTCCCTGCTGCTCACTCCGTCAGCCTGCCTACTGTCGGCGCCTCAGATTGTGCTGCCACTACTTTGGCTGACGATGTGGCTGCTGTCCGGACTGCTCTAGCTGCCCTCGTCGCCGGCGGCCATGCTCGTGTCCTTATCTACGCCCATTCGTACGGTGGCATCGTCGCTAGCAATGCCGTCGGCCAGCTGCAGAAAACGTCAAAAACGTCAAAAACATCCAATATGCCTGTCGTCGGCATCGTCTTTGCCAGTGCCTTTGTCATTCCATCTGGTCGCAGCCTTCTCGACATGTTGGATGGAAAACCGCTGCCGTGGATGGTAGTCCAGGTTAGTCCCTCCTAGTCGCTTCCCTCATCTTCTCCGCCTCTTCTCATTCCCAGCCTGATCGCATCGTCGGATCCGCCAATTTCATCCCTCAGGTCGCCTTCAACGATCTCGACGACGACGAAACTGAAATTGCCCTCACCCAGATGACCTGGACGGCCCTATCAGCATTCACGACCCCCTCCGAGTACGAGCCCTGGACAAACTCTCCGTTCGTTCAAACTGACTACCTCTTTGCCGCTCTCGACAACGCTCTGCCGCTGCCTATGCAACAAGCCATGGCCGCTATGTTGCCAGCTGGCTCTCGCACTACTCGAGAGAACACCGGTCACTGTGCCCATCTCAGCCGTCCAGGCCGTGTCGCCGAGATTCTAGCGAGTTGGTACGACGATGGACTGTAACTGGACTGTGGATTGTACAGAGTACGAGACTCGTCTACTGAGAACATTGATTATATAATCGATGTTACATAATCAAAGATATCACGTCGTCTCGTCAGTAGCCAACCCCCTTGCCAGCAGCCAGTGCTGCCTCCTCGGACCCGGCAAAGATGGGCTCCAGCTTGTTCCACACGCTTGTGTCACCGTTGCCGGCCCGCTCACGGTCCTCCCAGTACTGTCCGTTGAATTTCCAGTATGTCTCGCCCGTAATCTCGCAGACCGTCCGAGCAAAATACGCCGGCACAAACTCTTCGCCATGGGCCTCACGTTCTTTGCGTCGCGCCCGCTGTTCCTCTTCGAGCCGGTTCTTCTCGGTGGCGGCAAAGTCGTAGCGGCCCTCTTCCATGGCACGCTGGTCAGGGCGTAGACGCGAGTCAGTCGGCGCCAGCCACGGCCGCAGCTGGTCGTCAATGTGGTTAAAGGTCAAGACGAAAGGCGTCAGGTTGAACGGAATGCCCTTGGGCCGTTCGTTGGCCTGCCACACCAGATACGCCTTGGTCTGGTCCGAGATGCCGCCCACGTTGGCTGCTGCTGCTGCTGGCGTGTCCACGGCCGCTGTTGCGCCACTGCTGGCTTCTTCGGCTTCGTTGACTGTCGTCTGATATCCTGGAGTCAGACGGGCATACAATCTTGAATTCCAGCGTCCGCCCAACGACATGCGCACACGTCCTGTGCTGTCAACGACCTTGCCCGAGATCAGATAGGCCGAGGCAGCCGTCCAGCCACGCGGCTTGAATTCGACAAGAGCCACTTCGCCCGTCGTCCAGTTCTTGATTTCCATCGGTCCATAATTGTCCACTGTTGGGTTGCCCGTAATGATGCCGACCACTGACGACGTCACCTTCTTCCACGTGTACAGATCCTCACGTCCACCGCCTGTTGGCCGCAGCCGCAAAAACCATGTTCCCAGAGGGTTGATATCAAACGATTTGCCGTAAAATTTGGACTTGACCGCCGACTCGCCATAGTAGGTCCAGCGAGGCGACTCAGCCCACGCAGCACCCACGGGCGGGTGATGGCTGACCTGTTCAATGAAGAAGCGGTAGTTCTTGTCGGGCCGAACGTATTCAAACGTCTCGCCCAGCAACGGGTTGAATGGTTTCGCCACACGGCCAATGGTCGATGCATATTCGCTCGCAGCAAAGGCGGCCACATACAACAGCCGCTCGATGGAATCCTCGCGGTCGGCCGCCAGATCCAGCAGATCTGCATATTCCATGTCCTCGCCACAGCGATACAGCAGCGATGTCGGCTCGTTGAATGTCACCGGCAACGTCATCTTGGTCATATCCTTGCCCACCATCGATTTGAGAATACTCTGTGCCGTTAGTTCTGCTCTGGCCAGAATTCAAAAAGTCACTCACCCATAACGACAGCCGTGGCCGGTTGTCCGCGTCAATCTTCAACCGCGTCCGGATGCCGTTTTCATAGCCTTTAAAGGACTGGCTAATGTCCACACCCGTCGACACCACCACCTCGGCACCACTGATTCCCTCGCCTGTCCCGTTCTCTCCCTTGCTCTCTTTGCCTGGCAGCTTGGCCACCTCGACCTCGCCAGCATCCACAGCATCAAAGAATTCCTCGTCCTCCGACTCCGAGTCCGACAGTCCTGCCGCTGCCACCTGCTCCTTGACCGTCTGCCGCCGCGACACCGGCCGCACCAGTGACTTCTCTTCGGCCACGTCACCCACATCCGTCACCAGAGGAATGTCTGACACCGCCAGTCCACCCTCACCAGACGGTCCGGCCATGGCAGCTCCGCCCATGGCTGCACCCATGGCTACACCCAAACCGACGCCTCCTTGGCCCATGACTTCTTTCAGGATGCGCCGTGCCGTCTTCTTCTTCTCCTCGGCCTCGCCCACACGCGCCTCCAAGGCCTCTTGTTCCCGTGCCACCTGTGCCATGCTCTCTTCCCACATCCGCCGCATCTCCACCTCGCGGTCCAGCCGGTACTGCCAGAATGCATCCCGGTCACGTGATATCCGCATCAGATCGCCCACGAGACCGGTCAGCGACCGGATGGCGGCGTCGTACGTCGCCAGCGCACCGGCCGTTCGTGGATCCGCCAGTGTCGTCGACGGGTTGCGTGCCGCCTCCGTCACCAGTGCCTGCGTCACCTGGGCTATGGTCTCGAGCTGCAGCCGCGCCGACTGTGCCGTGATGTTGAAGGCGTCCCGCGTCGCCGTCGGCACTTCTCTGTCGTGACCCGTCGACACGTCGTCTCGGTCATCGTCGTCATCGTTGGCCTCGTGCTCTTCAATGTCTTCCATATCCGCCGGCGTCACGTTGCCTCCCGGAACCAGCGCTGCACTGACACCTTCGTCGTCCACGCTGCCGGCAATGCTCATACCGACACCTCCAGCCGTCGGTGGCATTCTGCTCGTCGTCGATCGTGCCGCTGAATGCACCCGAGACAACTGCGAATTGCTTTGCCGTGCCGGGTTATTGCTTCCACCACCACCGCCACCACCAGCACCGCCCGCGACACTGCCCCCAATGCCGCCACTCGCATCCACCACGCTGGCACTCTCACTCGGCGGCACCGATCCCAACGTGTGCTCTGCCTTGGCCTGTCGCAGCAGCTCTGCACTGCGCGCCCGCTGTCGATCTTCCTCCTTGGCCTGGTCCTTGGTCCACTGGATCGAATTGTTGAGCGCCCAGAACCACCGCTTCGCCTCCACCTCGTGGTTGGCCTTCAGTGTATACTTGACCGACGACTTGCCAATAATCTCAAACTTGGTCTTCTCGTCGGCGCTCATGTGTAGCTTGGCAATCCGCATGTTGATCGCACCCCGGCACGCCGACCCGGCATCGTCTTGGTGCTTGTAGTAGCTCAGCACTCCGTCTTCCAGCACAAACCACCGTAGCTGATACCCCTTGCGGTAGTTGGTCCATTTCTTGAGATATCCCTTCATCTCGCGGGCCTCTCGCCCGGCCAGCGGATCTATCACCAGTCCGTAGCTTCCGCTGCCAGTGCCAGCCATACTGCCAGCTGCGGCCGCCCCGGAACCGCTGCCGCTGGACGACGTACCGCCACCACCAATTCCGCCCGCCGCACCTCCATTGCCGGCCACCACGGCCACGCCCACGCCCTGTGCAGCCGCTCCCAAAACGGCCTTCTCCTGGATGCCGCGCTGAGCGGCAACGGCAGCGGGCGACTTCTTGAGCATAGCCCGCGTCACGTCATCTTTGGTCACGTCCTGTGGCAGCCGGCCCTTGCGATCACGGCGGAAGGGGTCGGCGCCATGCAGCAGCAACACCTGAATCAGTTGGGAGTTGCGTGTGCGAGCGGCGTCGTGCAGCAGTGTACCGCCAGCCTCGACTGTGGCCGGGTTCATGGCAAACTCGCTGCTGTTGATATCGAGGACCGTCTTGAGCCGCGGTTCTTCAAGTACCTCTGCCAGCTGCTTGTACTCGTTGCGCGCAATCAGTTCCTGTACCTCCTGCACCTTACTCTCAGCGAACAGCGACCGAGACAGCTGCAGCAACTGAAAAATCTCGGGGTTGCGTGCCAGGTCCAGCGGCAGGCGGGCCTGGTTGTTGGCCAGGGCGTCGTTGATGCCGCGCTGGTCGAGCAGCAGCCGCACGACTTGGGTCCGTCCCTGAGCCGCCGCCAAGTGCAGCGGCGTGTTGCCATCCTTGTCGCGTGCATTGACATCAATGGCCGAGGCCCCTTCCGACAGCACGTATTCCACCACAGGGGACTCGGCACACTGGATGGCGAGGTGCAGGATGGTGGTGTCGTCGAGGGTACCGCTGCCGTTGGCGTCGCCTAGTTCGCGAATAGCTTTGGAAATGGAGCCGGTGTCGCCACTGCGCAGCGCTTCGACGATGCGGAATTTGCGCACCGACTGCTCGAGCGTGTGGTGGCTGACGCTGCCACTAATCATGCTGGCCCGCTGAGCCACAGCACTATAGGAGGCGACCGACATGCGTGGGCCATGGTTGCGGTTGGCGGGCGAAGAAGACAGCGGCTGCTGCTGGTAGGCAACAGCCGGGGAAATGGGAGTGGTCGGCGTGCCGTCTTCGGAGACGCCCTCATCGTCTATGGCACTGCCGGCGCGGTCCTTACGGCGGAGAATCGACAGGGCCGTGCTCTTGCTGCGCCGGTGTTGACTGTCGGTCAGTATTGAAAGACAAATGAAAGTCTATCCAGTGAAACTCACCTGTCACCGGTTTCCGACATTATGAATTTTTCTGTATGTCTTGTTGGATGTTGGGAAGTTGTACGGAACAAATTTGAAGGACAAGGGGGATTTGGCCAGAAGCTGAAACTGAAACGAGCTGGGGAGCTGAGGAGCTGAAGAGCTGAAGAGCTGAAGAGCTGAAGAATGCGGAGCTGAGTGGCGGACAAATGTCTCAAAAGTTGTCGAGTCGTTCGATTTGACCGCCTTCTGACTCAAGCGAACTGACGGTCCATGGGCAGCTAGCAAGCCCGTCTTGTCTGAGCAGAACGAGGATGACACGATAAAACAGGGAAAAGGGAGGATGAAAAGCCAGAAGAATCCAGATGGAGAGGGGGAAGTGGGAAGTGGGAAGAGACGGTGCCAGCTAGTTTCGGATGACGTCGCACTAAATGGAGGCTGAATGGCATATGTGTTTCCTGCGCTCTCGTTGGCGGGGTCGTGGTCACGTGATGTCACGCCTCTTGATATCTACCGTACAGACTACAGACTACAGACTACAGACTCCGTACAGACTTCTTCAATGCATAGTCTCGTCGTCTAATTGGTCAATCCGTGGTCATCCTGTGCAAAATCCAAAATATCCTCTACAGCCAACACCTCGAATGCCCCCAACTCCAGACCCAGTCCCACAGCTGGACAGCTTGGCGTTCGTATGGCTGTGCCCACCATGTAGTCTTCCCCCAGAGCCCGCAGACACACCTGCACGTCATCCACTGCCCGTCCGCGGAACTGGATGTCGTGTACTGTCACCGTGGACGCGTCGTCTTGTCGCAGGTCCGTGTCCGTCGACGATGAGGGCAGGGCCGCCTGGGGGGGCTGAAACCGTCGGAACTCGAGATCGGCCAGCCACGGTGCCAACAGTGCCTCGCCTGTCATCTTGATGTATGCCTCGCGCAGACACCACAGCGTGTAGAAGCAGCGCAGTTTCCGGTCCACCAAACTCTCGGCCGTCGTTCCTGTTGCCCCTGCCGTCCCTGCTACACTCAGCACTTCGTGCTTGAGGTATCGTGTCTCACCTGGGGCAAACACATCTGCATGCATGTCCACAAACTGTGGCCATCCCTCAGCTCTGATCGTCTGGTGGTCCCGCGTCCTCCGTTCGCCCGGCGACACAATATCGACGCCCACCTCAAAGAAACCGCCAATGTCCGCACCATACACGTCCGTGCCGCCGTACACGGCTGCCAGAACTACCAGTCCCGCCTGGTGACTGACGTTGAAGGCCAGGGGGCGGGGCGGCAAGCTGGCGGCTCCATCGCTCGGTGGGTCGGCCCGGCCGCCCCGGAACTCCGGCTTGCCGTGTGTGTCACGTGTCAACTGCGTCTGCGTCCAGGGAATGCCCACACAACGTGCCACCACGAGATGTTTGAGCAGCAGAGAGCCCAGCGCCATCTTGGCATCGCGCACGTGGTAGTACCGCAGTACCGAGGTGCGGTCGTCGTCTGTCAGCAGGGAACCGAGAGCCCGCGCAGCCTGGCCAGCAAAACATCAGCCTTTGTCCATAAATCCGTTTACTTTCTTCGTACCATACCACTGTCGCAAGTTGCTGCGTCTTTGTGGCCTCGGGCCACAGGCTGCGGGTGTCTAACAGCCACTGGACCACGACCGGCCGCGCAGGAGACGCCGGGAGGACATCCATGATGAGTTGGCCACACAAAAGGACGCACAAAAGGCCCAAGTACGGAGTACTTTGGTGTAAGGATTCGGACCGTCGCAGGAGACGAGACGGACTTTATATTGCTTACTAATACGGAGAGCGGAGGAAATGGTTCACCAAGATATCTCTTCGCTAAATACGGTCACGTGATACTTGGTGTCATCACATCTTCTAGGCATCCCATTGTTCAGATGTATGGAGTACGGAGTATTACGAAGTCCGGGGTACAAAGTATATTTAAGTTTTACAAAACTAACGGTTATAACTAACAGCGAACACTTACAACTTAAATAACCACCGCAAGTTTTCGTGGTATAAATATTCTTATTGAAGAATTAAGTATATTAACTGTATATTCTGAATTAAAAATGATTTGCATTTAATATAATTTGTTATTTTATTACTGTCTTGTAGAGTAGAAGTAATGGAATTAGTATAGGGACATATGGGACAATACGAAATAAAAATAAATAGAGATTATGAAGAAATGTTTATAAAATCCACTCATACTAAAACAACATCTTGAAATCCACGATACCATGTCCAATCGAGGACCTCAGGTCTGTGGCTGTACCAGAAGCCAGGCACATAGGCTGCCCCAATAACCTGATACTGGGGTTCTCCTCTTATAGACGTTTCTTTGCAAAGGACTATGGGTACGTTAACACCTTCTAAACCAAAAATGACGTCTCCATCTTGCATGCCAGGCGGCCCGAACCGATGTGTCTGCCTGCCAGGAACACGCTGCGGCAGTTCGTAAGCTAGCGAATGAGGTCGGTAGTATACCAAAAGACAAAGGGACGATATTTTATATCTGGCCTCGACTTATAATATGCTTAAACTCAGCGACCTCCGCCTCAGCCATGGCCTGTCTCAGCTGTCTCGCTGTGTCCAAGCTTTTATTGTCTGTTCAGCTTCTTAATGGCATTTAATTTCTATCATTACTGCATAAAATGGATGCAGATTCATATACACATCAGGGGGAGTAATCATCGGAAATGAAGGTTTCTGTAATACTATATAATTTAATCGAGCTCCGGAGTACAAGCACAACAATAAGGTAGAACTATAGCAATGATTTCAGCGATTGGTGGTGATTAGGGCCAACAAAGCAGGGCAGATATATGGCCGTTACATTGAGCCAGATCTATAATTGATTGGTACCGTTCCGTTGGCTGAGAGTGCCCGAAAAACTGCCTTGCCAATATGTCAGCTGGTTGACATGCGGGTTGAGCCAACCATTATTGCATAAGTTGTGACATAGCTGTGTTATTAAGCAATCGTACTCTGCCCTGGCAATTTGGGCACTACTACGTGGCGCAGCGAGATGCAAGCACTCCAAGGCATCGAGGCATTTTTAAGAACTCATCTCCCAAATAGTCTTGAAACCAACTATGAACAACTCTTATCCCATTTTCACACACCTACCAAATAGAGAAGGAGTTGTCGAAAAACTCCGACTCTCGTGGAGACGGGCTTCAAGAAATGGATGCCATCACGGCTGTGGCGTTGGCTGGAAACATTCTCCAGTTTATTGAGTTTGCTGGCGGCCTATTTAACGATGCACGCAAGCTCTATGCTTCTGCTACTGGCACAAGCGATACAGTCAATCACTTCCAGGACATCTGCAACATGCCCATCCAGTTCCATACGGAACTCCAAAAGTCATCTACCCCGTCTACATGCCCAACTGGCAATGCGTCCAAACATGGCATTCCGCTCGCTGCATGTGCGGCTGCCTGCAGGAGGGACTGTGAGGATCTCCTCGACATTACAAACAAGCTCAAAATCATCGGAACCAAGGGCAAGCGGTGCTGGAGTAGCTTTCGTGTTGCCCTGACAGAGGTCCGAAAGAAGTCCGAAATAGAAGATCTGCGGTCGCGCATCGCTGATCGTCAGAGCCAAATCATCCTCCTGCTTTGCGCAGCATCTAAGTATGTGAGATCCAACCTCACCGTCTTGTTCACATGCCAATAATCTTAAAGCGAGAGAATAAAGGAACTCGGCACCCATGTGATGGATATTTGTCGAGGTATTTGGAGACTCCGGACCGACTCAAGGCTGGATGTCATCATCACCGAAGTCAATAGCCTCAGAGGACGGATTCGAGAGCAAGAGAGAAATAAGAATGCTACCGCCGCCGATATCACCAATATTTGCAACGATTTATCCAAGCTGTCGCTCGAAGCTCGCGACTTAGAGAAGGAGGCCAATGTACTGTCCTCGCTCAACTACAAGGATAGACCGAAACGCCACGAAATGATTCCAATGGCCTGTGGGAAAACATTCGAATGGAGCCTTAAGCAGTCAGATTCGACAACAGAGGCCAAACTCAGTAGGCTACGAAACTGGCTCAGGGCTGATGACGCACTATTTTGGGTTTCCGGCAAGCCTGGCTCTGGCAAATCGACCTTTATGAAATATATTGCAGACAACAAAGAGACAAAGCAGTACCTGAAGGAATGGGCCGCAAAGCACGAACTCATAATAATCAGCCACTACTTCACCATCTACGGTTCGCCCATCCAGCGGTCACTCAACGGCCTCTTGCGTTCACTCGTGTTCGGTATACTGGTCCAAAAACCATCACTCATCGCAAAGGTCCTAAAGGACCGATGGAACCTTTCGACAGAGCAGCCGAAATGGACACAGACCGAACTGGAGGCTGTACTCCGATCTGTTGGGACTGAGACGGACAGTATGCCGTGCAAAATGTGCTTCTTCATCGACGGTCTGGACGAGTACGAAGGCGATCACATGGATATATGCCAGACACTAAAGCAGCTGTCCCGCAGTCCATTTATCAAAGTGTGCATCGCCAGCCGGCCATGGAACGTTTTTGAAGACGCACTGGGTAACAGACCCGACGCAAAGATATACATTCACGAACTGACACGCAAAGACATCCACTATTATACAGCACACCGTTTACAAGAGCATCCCAGACGGAGCGTTCTGCAAAACGAGGCGGGCTCCATTACTTCATCTCTCATTGATGAAATCGTGTCTAAGTCCAATGGTGTCTTCCTCTGGGTCACACTGGTCGTCAAACAACTGCGAGAAGGATTCACAAACGACGACAGTCTCGGCGATCTGCAGAGGCGGCTTTCCAGCTACCCGGCCGATCTCGAAAAGTTTTTCGAACACATTTTATCGACTATCGACCCCTTTTACAACGAGAAGATGGCCGAATCGCTATTGCTCACGCTTCATGCAGAAAAGCCGTTGCGGTTGGAGATATTCTACTGTCACGACATGGAGTTCGACGACGAAGATTACGCCCTGAAGGAGCCCACGCGCTTGATGCCCACAAACAACGCAGAGTTAAGGAAGTTGCATGATTTGGTGTCACGGCGCATCAATGGACGATGCAAGGGCCTCTTGGAGCGCAACGGCACCCGCATAGTGTTCCTTCACCGCACTGTCTACGACTTCCTCCGCACTGACGAGATGACCCGTTCTCTTAATAAACACGCCAAGAGCCACAACCACCACCTCTCTCTGTTAAAAGCTTTCCTTGCATGGATCAAGCGCTCCACATTTCAGTACTACGATATGCAAAACATTGGATGCTCCATAGTCGAGACCCCCGATTTCCTCACTGAAGTGGAGGATGCTCTTGCCTATGCCCATCTCGCCGAAAAGCAAAGCGAGAGATCAGCTGTGCTTGCTGCGATGCTCTTGGACAACATGGAATGTAGTATCCCACGGATGCTCGATAATGGCCAACTCAAGTTGACAAAACCTTATCTCACGATAGATATGTTCCGAAAACGCTTGCTGGACGCTGGTGTTGGCAACTATGTCTGCAAAAAGCTGGACATGGATATCAAGTTCTTCAATGGACCATACGCAGACCAGCTTACATCTCCACTTGATGAATTGCTCTCCCGGTCATGCAAGTTCGCCGACAAAGACAGATATTACGTCATCCAAAAGCTGTTGCAAGGCGGCTGTGACCCGAAATGGATCTCCGTGGATAATTCTGATATCGAAAATAAATGGGAGTTCGACAGTCCTTAGTCAAGTCTATTCTCCTAGAACGCACGGAGCCAAGGTATGCTCGACCACTTGTCTATGCTCGAAGAGAACAAGATCCTGCTCCTCCTGATTGAATACAGAGCCGACCCGGCTGCTCTCGGGATGATTGATATGACACCCTTCCTTAGTTTCCGTATGCCAGTCTGGCTAATATTCCTCTTCATGGCTATGAAATACGCGGATTCATGGACGCGCACAAAACTATACGAAGAAACCCTAGTCGCTATGTTGGATCGGCGCGGGCCTCTTGAAAACATTGACGTCTACAAGTACATTACCAAGTACGGAAGGACCTCGGCTGGTATTAAACACAATTTTTGGGATGTGTGCCATGCCGACTTTACGTCGTCCATCAAAGCGAACCAGAGTAACGGGCAATTGTTGATCAGGATCTTTGCGCGTGTTCTGTCCAAGATTTCTGTCAAACTACCAGAGTTTGATACGGCTGAAAAATGGGCCGCGACGATACTATCAGGCGACGCAGCCAGTCAGTTCAGGGAAACTATTGCTTCTATTCGGTCGAAGGCCAGCGCAAAACTTCTAAAGAGGCATATGGACGACGAGCAAGTTCCTCCCACGAAGAGGAGAAGAGGCCCGGCAAGAGCAGCACGTATGAAGCGCAAGGGTAGATAGTTTATGCGGAGTGGTAGAGGAAGAGAAATCACGAAAAAGTAATCGCACTCATAGAAAGGAAACATCGACCATTTTTAACTACTAATTGACTAACTATTTGAATGGCTGAATATTTAACTCATATAAAATCGTACATTCAATTTCTAGAAGTATCATCCTGTTTTATTTCTCAAGTATCTATAAATCGTTATTTTATCTTAATTGTCAGATGAAAGTCATAGAGTTTGGAGTGTTGATGCTCGTAGAGTCGGCTTTGTCAGTTTAATAAGAATGTCATTTGCTTTTCATGTTTATCCTCGCCCGTTTTTTCTTCCCTATAACGCCTCAATAATGCACCTCGATAATGTCCATCTCCGTGGGCGCCCGCAGGGAAAACAACAACACGTCCTCTTCACTCTTCGGCTTCGTCTCCTCTTTGATTTCCTCGTCCTTCTTCTCAATCGGCTTGCCGTCCGGCCCCACCTCCACCACCACATCCTTGACATCTGCTGACTCATCTTCTGTGTAGGCCCACATCTCGTGGAGCTCGCCCGTCGCCCAGGCCCATCCCCACGTGCCCAGCAAGATCGTCGGCACCAAGTAGAACAGGGCCGGCTGGCCGCGGCCCGTAACAACAACAGCCGCAAATGCCATACCCAGGCCGACAATGTAGGAGAAGATGGCGGCGCGGAAGAACGGTTTGGGAAAGGCGACGGCACGTAGGCCAGACGTGGGCGGCATAGCTCTGGAAAAGAGCAGGCCCCAGAGACCGGCGGTCCACAGGCGGTCGCCCCAGCGGCCTTGGGGGTCGATAAAGGGGGTCTTGACGGCGCGGGTGGCGGTAGTTGTGGTCGTGGTCGTCGTTGTGGGTGCATCGGCCGAGTTGCTGACTTCTGTCTCGAGCTGAGTGGTCACGTGCCGGATCTGGCGCGCATAGAAGCGGTGCAAGTCGTAACGCATGCACATGCAGACAAAGATGCCGGGGACCACAATATCGCCGAGACCGAGCATGCTAGATTTGGCATGAGCACCGGTGCCGGACGTGGCGACGAGCTTGATAGGAGCATCGATCTTTGTGGCGACGGTGATCATAAAAGGACTGGGGGTTAGCGGAGGAGAGAAAAAGGAGAGAAAGACAGAAAGACGTACGTGTAAAAGACCATGATGATATCGTAGACAAAGAGTCCGGCGAGGATCAACGACCCAATGGCAAAGTCGATGCACGAAATTATCAGCAGGCCACCATAACAGAAGCCGAGACCCTGCAGGTTGGCCAAGAAGTCGGAGCGAGAAAAGGCCGGCGAAAAGTAATAGAGAGCCGTGACGCCGACCGAGAGCAGCGCACCGATCATGGTGCTGAGGGTGACACGCAGCTTGGCATTGCCGACACCGCAGACAGTCGCCCGGACAGTCCACTCCTCGCGGACGAGACGGCGCAGCGTCCAGGCAGCGTGGGCAGCCGCAGGAGTTGGAGCCAGCAAGACGGCCAGACGGTCGGGGAAGGGCGAGGGCCGGGTAGTGTCGATGGACCATTCGCCATCCGAAGAAGACTGACGCATCTGCTGGCAGCTCTCGACAGCGCTGACGCGGAAGAGCACCGGCTGACCATTTTGCATGGTGGACCAGACGTTGGGAAAGACGAGACTGGTGATGAAGTCGAGAGAGTCAGCGAGCAGTTTGCCGGTGCTGGCGAGGCCGATGACGGAGGTGTAGGTGCGCATGATGCGGTTGAGCAGAGTGGGATCCTGTAGGTACTGGATGAGGTAGTAGAGGCCGACGAGAGTGATGCCGGCCATGAAGGGCATAAGAATGGCATCCGAGACGTAGATGCCCTGCTTGGCGGCGGCAGTGGAGGCGTCATGGTGGCGACGACGACGACGTTTCTTCTTGTTGGGGTCCTTCTTGTCGTCGTCTTCGTCCTCCTCATGCACGGGCAGAGCGGCCGAGTAGGGCCGGTGCAGAGAGCCATAGGCACTGATGCAAAGGATGGCGATGCTGAGGGCGAAGAGGGAACCTTCGGCAAAGAAGAAGCCGCGGTAGCGGTAGATCAGACGCAGCAGTGTAGGCATCGACACTGCAGACGAGACGGTGTCCTGGGCAGCGTCGGCCAGGGCCGTGTTGGCGGCGAGGTCGGGGGATTCGTCCATGGCTGTTGTCCAGTTGATGGTTCGAGTTTGAAGCAAACTGTTCGCTCGGGATTAGTAATGAGAGTACGCAGTCGTATAATTTGGGACCCTATAATTTAGTGCTGTAAGCGCTGTAACTGACAACTGTAGGGTACTTCGTACTCCGTACGTACTTCATATTGCGCCTTGCTTTTATTCGACATGTGCTTGGTCTATGGAGATTATATGTGTTACTCCGTACATTTGAGCGCCGTGAGCTTGTTCAACAACCATCATTAACTCATATGGTATCACCCGTAGATCTTCACACCGTTTCTGACTCGTCCAGGACACGTGCCCGGATTAGTCGCACCGGCTCCGTTGGCCGGTCGTCCTTGTCGGTGCGCACGAGACCCATGCGACGTAGCACAGCCATGCCGGAACGCACACGGCCAAAGATGGTGTGCTTGCCGTCAAGCCAGGGGGCTGGGGCCAGGGTCAAGAAGAACTGGCTGCCGTTGGTATTGGGACCGGCATTGGCCATGCTGAGGACACCGGCGCCAGTGTGTTTGAGAGTAGAGGGAGCATTGGCAAGGTTGATCTCGTCGGCAAAGGTCTTGCCGTAGATGGACTCTCCGCCGCGGCCGGTGCCTGTGGGATCGCCGCCCTGGACCATGAAGTCGGGGATGATGCGATGGAAGACGGTGTCGTTGTAATAGCCGCGACGGGCGAGAGCAGCGAAGTTGCGGCAAGTCTGGGGGGCATGGTCGGCGTAGAGTTCGACCGTGATGGTGCCCTGGGTACAGTTAGAGAGAGAGAGCTAGACAGATAGACAGATAGACATACCATGCTGGTATCAAGAGCCACTGCGGTGGCCATGTTGAAGAGAAGAGGAGAAGAGAGAACAAGACCAGAGGTCGAGCTGAGGCTGAAGCTCAAACTGATCAGATCAAGGCTGCAGCTATTGTTCAGCTCCAAAGAACTGCCAAGTACGCCGTAGAATGACAGCTCAGAATGACAGCCTCACAATTCCCAGGAGCAGAACGCCAATTGCCGTGTCATCTCCTGCTTGACCAAGCTGGAAGCAAAATGATCGAAGCTCTGGCGAATTCACGTGACTCGGCCGACGGCAGGGGAATGGCTCAGTCAGGGGGCCACGGGCTCCCGGACAGTGACGAAATAGGGCGTCTGGGCGTCTGGGATAGGAGACGCCACCCAAAACTGCCCTAAAACGAGCCTAAAAAAAGCAAAAAGGGCCCCAAAAAAAAACTAGAAAACTAGAAAACTAGAAAACTAAGAAGACTAAGAAAACGAATCGCCGGCTTAGCGCATCCGGCGAACAGCCGCCGCTGTGGCCACCACTCCTTTCTAGCGATGCTCCATTTGCAGGGCGGCCCCAAAACAAGACCCCCCAAGACCGACCATTTGACAACACCCGCCCGTTTGGAGAGTTTCTGGCCAGCGCAGACGGCTGAGCGATTGCGTCTTGTTGCTGCCTCGTTTTGTTCCCGGCATCGATTCCCGGCCGCAGCCAAAAGGTAAGGTGACGAGATCTTTTTTCTTCGGCCCATGAGAAGCTCCTGACTTTTGCCTTTTTCCTTCTGACATTCCGACAACTGACAGCTTCAGCAGATTGCTGCATACCCAGGGCCGACCCTTTCAGCCTCTGTCCAAAACCCACCCGAGACGTACAGATGATCTCTGCATAACAAATCGACTATCTTTGTTTTTTTCTTCATTTTCTTCATTCGTCTTCTCTTTTCTCTTTTCTCTTTCCTCTTTCCTTTCGCCTCTCGTCTCTTTCACTTTCGCCTCACTTCTCACTTCTCGCCTCCTCTCCGTCAGCCCATTTCGGGCCTGCACGCATGGTGCCCTCGTCCCCTCGAGCTTCCTCTTCCTCCTGCGCGCTGCCCGTGGCCGTTTGACCTCGGCACCATGTCTCAAAAGAGCACCGGCAAGGCCGGCGTTGTCACGGCCCCTGGCGATGCAAACAGCATGGACAAGCTGGTATGTTTCTCCCCTTCCCTTGGCCTGTGGGTCGCTAACCAAAATCCAAAAAGGCCACTGCCGTCCTCGACGACCTGCTCTACAACGTCGTCCACGACCTCCTCATGAAGACACACCGGGACGAAAAACAGGCACGGGCGGCCACCGCCGCCATCCGCGTCGAAACTCTCGCCGCCGAGGCCGCTCAAGACCTTGCCGGCGCCACCGGCGAATCAAAAGCCGGCGGCGGACACTACGATACCGACGCCGCCTCCTACGACAACGGCTCTGTCAGCCTCAAGGGCAACCCCCTCAAAACTACACACGATATCGTCTGTCCCCGCTGCCGACTGCCCCGGCTCCTCTATCCGACCGACGGCCGCGGCGCCCGCAAACCCGACCCGGCCGTTACCTACTGCAAAAAACACCCCTACATCGACAAACCCGGCTGCGATATTTACGGCCAGATGTGGGTGGCGCCCGGCCCCGGCCGTGGCAAGAAGAAAAAAGACTTTGACAAGAAGGTCTCCGCCGCCATCCACGCCGCCACCACCGGCATCGAGACCCCGAATGGCAGTGGTGGTGTTTCCATTAGCGAACAACGGCCTCCCAATGTGCTCTCTTTCCCCTCGGCCACCTGCAGCAAGTGCAAACGCTGCATCCTCGTCTCGCGCTTGAACAATCACATGGGCTCGTGCATTGGCAACAGCGGCCGCAATGCCAGCCGCGCCGCCGCACAAAAAATCAGCAACGGCAGCAGCACTGGCGGCGCTCACGACCACACGCCACCCAACAGCCAAAAGGGCACGCCGCTTCCTAGTTCGCAGGCGACGAGTCCACGGAAACGAGATGCCGACGACTTTGACGAGGCCGGCGATGACGAATCGGATGCCGGCGCTGGTCGCGGAGGCAGCCACGGGAATGGCCACTCCGGACACGGCAACAGTCACACGAAGAGCGGCAACGGCAACGGCAACGGCCATAGCCATGCGCACAACCTTAGTAAACCCAAGAAGAAGCTCAAGTCGTCGGCAACCAACGGCATGGCGACGTCCAACGGCACCGTGACGCCGTCGTCGAGCCAGTCGAGCCAGGGGCTGTCAGGATCGCTGTCCAAGAAGCTGACGCTCAAGATGAAGAGCAGCAGCAGCAGCAGCAACAGCAATAGTAATAATGGAGGAAGCACTGGTGGCATTCTCAAGAAGAAGAAGATTAAGACGAACTCGCTGTTGAGCTTTGAGCGGAAACTCAGCGCCGGCGACCACGACGACTACGCCATGGACGACGACGACGGCGACGACTACGAGGCGGGCGGGACCGTGGACCGGGACGACGACGACGACGACGACGACGACGATGAGGATGCCCGCAGCAGTATCAACTTCAAGGCGGCGACATCTGCGTCTGCGTCTGCGTCCTCGACATCGGCCCCGATCCACAAGAAGAAGAAGCAGATTGCCGTGGCTACGGGGTCCGGGTCGTCGTCGACGCCGCCAAAAAAGACGACCAAAGTGCCCATCCCTATACCGGGCATCAAAAAGGTCAAGCTCGTGAACAAGCCGCCGCTGTCGCCGCCGGCTTCCAAGAACGGCCGGGCACGTGACCTCGACGCCGAGTCCGAGTCGTCAGGCACCATGTCGTCGCCGCGCGCGTAGGGCGAGCGCGGCACGAAACGGAAGGCCAACGCTAAGCCAGAGGGAAAGGCAAAGCGTGCTGCGACTGGGAAGCGCAAGGCACAGCCCAAAAAATCAGACACATGACCGTCTTGTATTTCCAGAGAAGAGAGAAGGCGGCGTCACGGGGATTGATTTTTTTTTTTCGCTTTTTTCATTCTTTTTTTTGCATGCGTGTTTTTGGCTTCGAGCTGCTTGTATTTTTTTTCCTGCACGGCTTCTGTCCTGCCATGGACGCTGGACACGACGGTGGGAAAACGAGCACAGAACACAATACAAGTGTTGACAGTAAGATACGAATACGGAGTAGCCCTGTAGATTGCTTAGTAATCAATAGCATAATTACTAAGCATTGACAGCAGTCATTGGCTGATTGGGCCCCGCTGACCAGCTCCCTGGTCATCGCCAATGCCTGCGCAGCGCGTTCACCAGCACCAGGAGTAAGGAATGTCCACCGTCCACAACAACCCCTTCATGGACCACTGCCTCTTTTCTCCTGTTTCTTGAATCTTTAAGTCTTCTTATCATCTTCTTACAATCTTTCAATCGTCTTGGCATCCTCAAAATGCCGCCTGCTCAGCGCTCCATCCTCTCTTTCTTCCAGTCTTCTTCGTCTTCTTCGTCTTCTGCTCCTCCGACTTCGAACGCAAATTCGTTTCGTCCTCTCGCTTCAGCACCGCCGCCGCCGCCGCCACCGCCACCGCTCTCCAAGTTCGTCCCGCCTCCCTCGGCCAATGGCGCCGCCCTGCGCTCGCCGCCTCCCGGCACTACTCTGCGTACCGGCGGCAGTCCCGATCCGAAGCTCGAGCTGCCGGCCGTGACCGCCGACGAGTTTGCCCAGATCCTGCAAAAGGCGGGTGCGCAGCTGTCGGGTGACGAACTCGTGTTCCCGTCGTTGTCGACCTCGGAAAACGTCGTCCTGGCTGTCCCGCGACCAAGCCACATCCCGGACCTCGTCAGCGTCAACGCCATTTTGCTGTCGGTCCGCTACCCCGACGCCTTTTACCGGCCGCTAGCCGACCGCACGCGCGTCGCCTCGCTCTTTAACCGCGTGCTGCTCGACGGTGACAAGGTCGTGGGCGGACTCGTCTGTCGACTGGAGCCGTGGCCCTGGACTGCCGAGACGGACACCGACAAGGGCAATAATGGCAATAGCAATGGCAATTGCAATGGCACGCCCTCGCTCGTCCTCTACGTTCAGGCGCTCGCCCTGCTGTCGCCCTACCGGTCACGCGGTCTCGCTGCTGCTGCCCTCGACAGCCTCGCAGCCACGGCAGCTGCCCTCTCTTCTTCCCTCTCTCTGCCGCCTGTCCGCGCCGTCTACGCCCACGTCTGGACTGAGAGCGACGACGCCCTGCACTGGTACGAGTCCCGTGGGTTTGCGCGCTACGGCGGTGCCCCCATCGAGAATTACTACTTTGCCCTGCGGCCGGGCACCGCCTGGGTCATGCGCAAGGACCTGCCCCTTGCTGAGTCAGCAGGCCCCCCAATGGTTACGGTCACGACTTCGACTTCAACTACAACCACAACCACCCGTCCTGCACCTCCTACGCCTTCCCTCTCCTTCCAGAATGTCCGTCCCAATATGGAGTGGAACGATCTGCCCGCAGACATGGTCTCCACGACATCAGCCTCGGCCTCTGTATCTGCTTCGGCGGCCTCTTCCCGCAACGCCTCCCGGCTGAACTTGGCCGATTCTGACAGCACAGCACCGCCATTGCCTCCACTGTCAAGCAATGGTCCACCAGCTGCACAGGCGGGATCTCGCGGTACCTCTGGTGCACGCAAGAAGCGTGACCGTGCCTATCCAGCAGCCATGTTTGGACAATAAGAGGATAGCGAAAGGGAAACGGTAATGGAAATGGAAATGGAAAAGAAAAACATAGAAACAATGGAGTATGGATGGCAGGAATGCCCAAAACATACGGAATACATATAATACCAGGGGATTGGCTTTTAGATTTAAACGAAATAAAATATATACACACCGTGTCCCAGTTTTGCGAAACTCGTAATCGACCAAAAAGAAAAAAAAAGTCAATAATCCTTCATAAACCGAAATAATGCACCGTTGCTCGTAAACAAGTATGTTTCGAAATCCAATCACGGTTGCGCCTAGTCCCTTTCTACTCCAAAATTTAGCACTCTTCCGTCACCGCCGTCAGATGTGCTGTGCCGTTGGTGCCGTTGGTGCCATTTGCGCCATTGGCTCCATGGAAGCCATTGCTTCCATTCGAAACGTGGCCATTGGTGATCTTGACGCCGTTAGTTCCATTGACACCATTGACACCATTGGTCCCATTGACACCATTGGTGCCGTGGCCATTGGTCTTGACACCATTCGACTTGCCGTTGGTCTTTACACCATTCACCTTGGCCTGATAGGCCGCCTCCTTGCGCACTTCCTGCAATGCCTCCGCTAGCGTGTGCTTCTCCATCCCCGCAGCCACCAACGCAATCAGTGCCGCACCCACTCCAGACCCGTCCTTGGCAATGCCAATGCGGATGCGCTTGGCACCCTCCTTGCCAATGCCCTCGACCGCCTCCAGCGCCTCAAAGATCATGGTCCGGAACTCGGGGTAGTGCTCCACTAGGCTACCATCGACACCAATGTCAATGGTCTTGCCCTCCCAGGCAGGGTCGGACAGGTTACCCGACTTCAGCACAATGCCACCCAGCGCCACCGCAGACAGCCGTGCTGCCCGCCGGCCCACTGCCGCTGCGATAGCCTTGAATGCCTGCGCGTCCTCCAGCGACGGCGAGTACACTTCCAGCTGGTCTTCCAGCTCTTGCCGCAGCGTGCCCAGATCCGGCGTGTTGTCCAGGGCAGCCACCGACATGATGGCGCTGTCAAGACCCCACATCTTGTACATGCCCGAGGTGGGACCCACACTCGTTGTGGACTTCCAGTCGTTGTTGTTGGAGTTGTCGTCACGGAACAGTGCCACCTTCTTGTTGTCCATCATCGAACGCAGCGCCAGGCGCACAATCTCGCCCAGGAACATGCCGGACACGCGCTTCTCAAACATTTGAATGCCCGGGTTGACACTGTCCTGGTCCAGCTTAATGTCAAAGGTTGTGTTGGGCAGAACGTTGAGCTGGTTGTCAAACGAGCCCCACTCGGTGTTGACCACCATCTCACCCGTGGTGGTGTCGTACTCGCCCTCCATCGACTTCTTGACGTTGCTGAGCTTCTCGACGTACGCGCCGTTTGTGCCCGTGCCGAAAATGGCACCCAGAAGCGTGCCCGTCTTGGTCGGGGACGTGTACGACCGTGCCATAAGCGTGCCGACGGTGTCGTTGACTAGTGCTGCTACCTTGACGGGCAGGCGAAGCGCGTCAATCTCCTGTTGCAGGAGGGCGCAGACGTCTTGGCCAATGGCATCGGGAATGTCAAATCCCTTGGTCCAGCGAATGAGATAGCCCTTGTTGATGCCGACCTGCCGGACGGGGAAGCTAAAGGTGAAGCCCAGGCGGAAGATGTTCTCATCGCGGAAGCCTTCGGGCGTGCTCATGGTCTCTCGCCGGCGCACGTGATGAGCATACCGGTCCGAGTGGTGCTCCTTGAGGAAGTCATCGATGCGGTGAGCAATAAAGGTGAAGAGCTCCTTGGACGTCTTGGCGACCATCAAGTTCTTGGGAATAGCAGCCTTGCTGTAGGTCAAGTTGAAGGTGTTGTCTCCATTCAGTTGGACGGAGCAGACCCGCAGGTTCGTGCCGCCAAGATCAACGGCGAGGTACAAGCCCTACGGAAAAAAATTAGACGGTGTTTCTTATGCAAGAGGCATACGACTTACCTTTTCGGTGCCAGTGGGCACAGCCGTGACGTAGGTGGGAATCTGGCTCAAGGAGCTACTGTGGCTTTCGAGCCCCTCCGCTATGCAAGTTAGCACGTGTGCATGGTGCATGGTGCCTAAAAATCGCCCCTCTGAGGCCCCCAGATGGTCCCAAAGGGTCCAAAGGGTCCAAAGGGTCCCAAATGGCGAAAAAAATGCGGAAAACGCAAAAAGAAAGGCGTGGAATAATGGGGTTGTGGGAAAAGGCCAATCATACTCATCTGACGCAAGAATTCCTTGACGCCGACATTGATGTCGGCATCGGTGTATTCGAACTGCGCGACAATGTCCTTCGTTTCCTGAGCGAGCGCCATGTCGAGGGGAGTAGAAACCGGGGGAGAAGTGGGAAAAAGCTGATTTTGGCAGACAGGAGCGGCTTCTTCGGCAGCAGGCGAAAAAAGAGGTCTGTGGAAGGGGGAGTAGGAGTGATAGAGATTAAAGTCGCGAAACAGAGGACGTAGGATCTGTGGCGAGAGGAGATGTTAGGATGTTAGATTGCCAGGGAGGACAAAAGCCGGACAAAAAAACATGAAAGGGAGAAAGAATGCGATTGTTGAGTTTGTCACGGCGCAGCGTGATAAAGGGTGTCCGAAAAAGGAAAACTAAGACAGAGACGACGGGGTAATATATTTGCGGGGTTTCAGGCAACCGACCCCACGGGAAAAAGAGCAATGAAGAGACGCCGTGACTGAGATTGGAAAGCCAAGAAAAAAGGCAAGTGGATGGCGTGGTGGAGGGCCACAGGATGAATAAGTAGCAAAAGGAAAAGCCGGCGCTGGCGCCACACTCACCAAGAGAAGGGCAAAGAGAACAACGGAGACGACATGAAATAGGGAAAACCAAGCCGGAGTGGGCAGTTTCCGGCCCGACTGCGTTTGGCGTGTGCTGCGCGATTTCCCCATAGGGAAGTGCGTGGAGTGCGTGTGACTCGGTGTTTCTTGGGCATCGTGAGCACTGCTAGCGGGGCGCCAGGAGGCGCCGCCTCGAATCTTGGTTGGGGACGACAGCTTTGCTTGCTTTGTCGGACGCTCCTCGGAGCTTGGGGTCATGGATCTGCTGTTTCTCTCGGGGAGAGATTGAGGCCGAGGCGAAGGGCTGGCTGTTTTTCTGGGTATGTTGCGTTACCTGCAGCCAACCATGGAAGCCGAGAGCGTCTCTGCGCGGGACGAGCGAGGGAGAGAGCGAGGCCAGGAACGGGGCTGATTTGTGAAGGGGCTGATTTGTGTATGGTTCGTAATCCGTGACCAGATCCGTGACCAGTGATCAATGATCAGTCAGGGGCACCGGGATGGACGGACGAGAAGGGCCAGCGCAGCAGGCGGTGGAACCGCGGGCGGTTGTCTAGAAGTCGTGGTCAGTTTTTGTAATATTTCGGGATAAAATTTCGGAGAGACCTGGTCAGTGGAGCCGTCCCTTGGGGGTAGCTCCACAGCAACGAGGGGCAGCGGTCCGGCTTGCCTTCTTGATCGTGAGAGACGGGGAGATCTCAGGGCGGATGGTGCGTGTACATAAGCAGAGAAAAGCGTGAATTGCGTTGATTGCGGCAATTGGCAAATCAGGGTCGTTGTGACGGTGGGCCAGAGGACGAAAAAGGAGCGAGAGAGCGGCCGAGCCGTGGAATTGTGCCGAGCAGGCCGTGGGCGGAGATAGCAGACGCAGGGCAAGATACGAGGATCTTGCAAGGTATGAGTAGAAGAAAGGGAGTGGGAGGTGGAGAGTGACGTCGAGTGATGCTGATTTGGGGTCAAAAGAAGTGGAAAAGGCGGTAGAAAGCTGGAGAGACGCTGGGGAGGTGTTGGAAACGATGCAGAAATGGTAGGCTTGCCGAGGACGATACGGGGAGACAGGAACGTTTGTAGAAACAAGCTTTCGATCGGTGGAAGTTGAAGAAAGATAGAAAAAAGGCGGACAACGAAAAGAAAACAATGGTAAGTTGACAAGAAGGTGGAGCTATCGTGGAAAAGTAGGTCCTTGGTGGAGGAAAAGGCCCGTTGGGCCTGGGGACCCCGTGATCGCTGCAGAAGCACGGGATCGTGCGTCGTAGCTTCCTGGAGTGAAGGATAAGAAGGGAAGCTACGAGGAAGCTACGAGGAAGCCACGAGGAAGCCACGGGAGATAGGAAAGGACGAGCAAGTGCGAGAAAGTACGAGGGAATTACTATGAGAACTACGGGAGACTATGAGGAAGCTACGACTGGTCGTGCATCCTTCGGTTGACCGCCAGTTGGTGGGAGAACTGAAGGAGAGTGAGGAACAAGAACAGAAACAAAAACAAAAACAAGAACAAAAACAGATGTGAAGAAGCAAGAACGAAGAAAAGAAAGAAAAGAAAAAGAACACTCGTAGAAGATGGTCAAACAGGAGGTGCAGTTGAGACGGTTAAGAGGGCTGAGACGGCAATGCGGCAAGAGTGGGACAGAAGACGGAGAAGACGGAGAAGACGGAAGGAGCTGGGGAGGAGGCGCGGAGAAGGCGGGAGGCGGAAGGAGACGGGGAGACGGGAAAGGAGACAAGAATGACGGAAGACGGAAGGAGAGGAGGAAGACGGTAGGCGGAAGGAGAGACGGGGGACAACGACAGACTGACCGCCCCTGACGGAGCCGATCCTACGCAGCCACACCGGATCCTTTGATGGAAACCCATGGAACCGAGATGGGGCTGTGAAGAGATCGGGGCTGAGCACGCGCCAGTTGCGGTCTACGGGGGTCCTAGACGAGGCAGTGCGTGGCTGAGCCCGTCGGACGGCGGCACAAACTCGAGGCGGCACGGGATCAGCGATACGAGCAGTGATCTTGGCGTCCACTAGCAGTACGAGTAGGACCCGGACAGGGCCTACGAGAAGAGCCCCAGGGCACGAAGCGATGCTGTAAGCAGCCAATCCGAGCAAGCGATATACGGAGTATGCGCATGGCAAAAAGTCCTACGGCCCACTAGCGAGTCCTACCCGGGTTAGCGGGCTGTACGAGACGGTGGGAGTGCGTACGAGTAAGATGGGCCTGTGTGACGGTGAGTAGTGCTACGAGTCTACAAGTACGAGTGCTATGAGTGCTGCGAGTGCTATGAGCGCTGAGTTGTAGACCGAGAGGTCCGTAAACGGTAACTACATGTCAGACGTCGATCACCGTCTGTTGCGTTTCGTCCTGGAACGCTTTACGAATGATTTCCGTCTCGTCCGTCTTGTCTCTGTCTTCTCCGTCTGTCTCCGTCTCTCTCTCTCTCTCTCTCTCTCTCTCCGTTTCCATCTCTCCCTCTCTCCGTCCCGTACTCGCACTCGCACTCGTAATCACAGGCTACTCGCTGCTTTAATGAACCCACCCTCAAATACGACGTAATACGGAGTAATCCGTCCAGAGCGGAGTACGCGTGCACTTACGAGTACGGAATACGCAGTGCCAATTTCGACCTCAGCCTTACGGTAGTAGCAGTAAACCACCGTTACAGGTCCTAACCGCTGCCAAACTGCTGAAAGGCCGTTACAGCACTGGCCACCACAACCACTGCTGCCAATGCTGTCCACAACCCCGCTACTGGCCCCTCTGCCCCATCACACCATCCTTTGTTCGCTGTCCTGCAGTCCTTTCCCATCGCGTCTGTTCCTTCGCATCTTCCTACAGCCGCTACTCCGTCCTACTAAAATAAACACTGCCTGAAGACGACGCCGCCTCTAATCAGCCTCCAGTCCTCCAGCCCTCCAGCCGCCAACCTCCAGCCGCCAACCTCCATACACTCCCTATTCCTCCATTCCCTTCCCCTATTCCCTCGTCTTCTCTCTTTTTTCTCCCCCTCTGCTTCTCGTATCCTTTCCCCTGCCTGCGTCCTCGTCCGCCTACAACGCCCTGCTACGTCCGCCTTGGCTTCTGCTCTTTGGTCTCTTTCACGATTAAAACAGTTAGTCAGTGACAATACGAACCCACACCACTAATCCTTCCTCCAAAACCACCACCCCCCCTCCCCTCTTTCCGCAGCAAAGCCCAGGCTTGGCCCGTTGGCTCTACCCGGGTTCCGTTTCCAGGTCCCTCTGTCTTTTTTTCCACGCTTCTCAACNTCTTCCCCTTCTCTCCCCTCCCTTTTTCTCTTTCGCCGGCCTTCCATATGAGTTCTCTGAACTCGAGATTCAAGGCCCTTGGTTTTGGCAAACGCAAGTCCACCGCCAGTGTCACAAGTTCTTCAAACTATCCCCAACAACAACAGCCATACATCTCCAATACTGCTCCTCAGATCTCAACACAGTACCCCCAGTCCCAGTCGACTACCTCCTTCCACCAGCAGCAGCAGCTCCAGGGTCAGGCTCCCTCGCCCTCCCAAACCCCTCAACCCCAACAGCTGCTTGCTCAAGGCCAACACGGCCAACCGCTTCCCTCCCCTCCTCTCGCTGGTCCCGGTCCGCCTTCTTCGACTTCTCCTCCTCCTCAGCCATTTGGCGCTGCTCCTCTCGGCATCCAAGCACCCTCCCAATCGACTCCTCCTCCTCCTCAACAACAGATTGCCGGTATGAACCACAATATCCCGGGCGCCATCCGTCCGCCCAGCTATACCGCCGGCTATACCCAACAGGGTGGTCAACCTCCTCTCGGTCGCAGCAGTCCTAGTGCTCGGGCACCGCCCAGCCAAATGGTTGGTGGTCCGCCGCCTATCAATACCGGTGCCGTCGGCGGCTATGGACAGCCGATGCACATGGGTGGTGCACCACAAATCCCCGGCGGTCCGCCAAGCTACACTGGTGCCTCTGCTGGTTACGGTGCCCCGCCACCTACCCAGGCCATGCAGCCTGCCGTCTATGGACGCGGTGCGGCCGAGGTCGAGGGCAACAGCCGGAGTAAGGCTCAGCTGATTGTCGGCATCGATTTCGTATGTCCCCCACTTTGGCCGCTTATGCTTCTATTTGCTTCTTTTTTTTTTTTTTTTTTTCCTTTCTCATTTTCCCTTTTGCTAACTTCCTAGGGAACCACCTTCTCGGGTGTCGCCTTTGCCTTTGCTACTAATAATGAGGCAAAAGAAGACATCATCACCGAGTGGCCCGGTGCAGGCTCGTACACGAAGCAAAAGGTAAGTGGGTGGTAGGGCCAGACCAGAACCATGCATGGAAAAATATGGCTAACCGCTCAGATCCCCACCGTCCTTTACTATGACCAATACCAAAAAGTCGTCGGCTGGGGTCCCGACATTGCCGATGCCCTCGCCCCTACCGGCTACCCCAAGGCCGGCGTGCAAAAGGTGGAATGGTTCAAGTTGCAGCTCATGCTGTCTGGTAACACCTACATTGACCCCATCAACCTGCCGCCTCTGCCCCCTGGCAAGTCCGAGATCGATGTCGCCGCAGACTACCTCTTCAAGCTGCGCCAGGCTATGCGCGCCGCTCTGCAAAAGACCCTCGGCGAGGTCTTCAACCGTGAGGAGCGCAACATCCGCTATTACCTCACCGTTCCCGCCATCTGGAACGACGCCGGCAAGGCCGCCACTCGTGCCGCCGCCATCCAGGCTGGCTTCCTGCGCGACGAGAACGACAACCGTCTGACCCTTGTCAGCGAGCCCGAGGCTGCTGCCCTCTTCTGCTCCAAGACTGGCCTGCTCAACCTCAAGGTCCACGATGCTCTGCTCATTGTCGACTGCGGTGGTGGTACCGTCGATCTGATCGCCTACGAAGTCGAGGAGGAGAGCCCTTTTACTGTGGCCGAGTGTACCGCCGGATCCGGCGACTCCTGTGGTTCTACTGCCCTCAACCGGAACTTTAGCAATATTCTGCGCACCAAGATCCGCAAGATGAAGCTGCCCGACGGCTCCAAGATGGCCGGCCGTGTCTACGCCAAGTGCATCATGGACTTTGAGAACCGCATCAAGGCCGATTTCCGCAACAACGGCCAGAAATGGGCTGTCGACGTCGGTATCGAGGCCGAGTTCCCCGAAGCCGGCATCGAGGAGGGCTACATGACCTTTACCAACGAGGAGATTCTGCAGTGCTTCGAGCCCGTCGTTAACCGCATTCTCGAGCTTGTCCGCAACCAGATCATTGCCATCCAGGCCCAGAACCGGACGCTGCAGAACATTCTGGTCGTGGGTGGTTTCGGTGCCTCCGAGTTTTTGTTCCAGCAGATCAAGCTGCACGTCCCGCCGCAGTTCCAGTCCAAGGTCGTGCGGCCCATGGACTCGGTGGCGGCCATTGTCAAGGGCGCCGTCACGGCCGGCATCACGGAGCGTGTTGTCACCCACCGTGTCGCCCGTCGCCACTACCTCATGGCTACGTTGCAGCCGTTTAAGGAAGGCTACCACCCGGAGGCATACCGTGTGCCGTCGCTTGATGGCAAGGACCGTTGCAAGTTTACACGGCAGATCTTTGTGCAAAAGGGACAAAAGGTCAAGATTGGCGAGCCCGTCAAGGTGTCCTTCTTCCGACAAGTCGCCCCGGGCGCCACCCTCATGTACGAAGACATTCTGTACGCCTGCGACGAAGATGTGTGCCCCGAGTATACCAAGGATCCGAGTACGTTGTGTCCCCCGATCGCGTATAGAGTATGCATGCTAACCAAACGCAGGAATCAAGGAGGTTGTCACGCTCACGTCCGATCTGTCGCGCAAGAACCTGGAGAAAGACTTTGAGCGGATGGATACGCCACAGGGCACCTTTTACCGGGTGTACTTTGATATCTACCTGACGTTGGATGGATCTGAGTTCAGTGCCGAGTTGGTGTGCCAAGGCGAGGTCATGGGCCGGTGCCGTTCGCGGTTCCGGTGATGGAAGGCCTCGATCTGTACGGAGTCGTTTTTTATATTTCCAAGATACCTTTTTTCGCTGCCCGGCTGAGAGCGTGGCGTAATGGAGGAGGCCGGAGAAGAGAAGGGACGAAAAACAACAAAAAACAAAATGTACAGGACGACTGCTATGCCGGCCGCCTCTTCGCTCATTTGCACCACAATAATAAAGAATTAAGCATGCGGCAAAGGCGTGCGTTGCATGCAGGCGTGATTTATATGAATTTGCTATGTGCTTACATAATCTCCCATGATCCTTTGTTTTGCCTAGTCCTTTTTTTTTTCACATGAACGGCGCTAGCACGTGCCCCGCGAGTTAGCGCATGCATCCCCCAGTCGCGTCTAAATTTTTTTTATATCCTTTTTCGGTATGTGATTTTTTTTTTTGGCGATTTTCCTCTCTTTTTTCTTCCCCCCCCCTCTCCACGCTCGTGTTGCACCCCGCCCTATACAACATAGAAGCGTGTGAGAGGCGCTGGCACAGCAAGGAAAAAAAGGCCGTCTTCCCCCTTGAACTCGAATTGTTCCGTTTTCCCTTTTTTCGTTCTCCGCTTATCGCTCGACAAGATGAAGTACGTCCTGGTTTCGGGAGGTAAGAATTTTCGATCTGGCTGCCCCCTGTGAGAAGAGAAAGGAGACAAAAGAGATACTGACCGTCAGGTGTCATTTCCGGTGTGGGAAAGGGCATTATCGCCTCCAGCACCGGCCTGCTGCTCAAGAGTATGGGCCTCACGGTTACCAGCATCAAGATTGACCCCTACATGAACATTGATGCCGGTACCATGGCGCCCACTGAGCACGGCGAGGTCTACGTCACCGACGATGGCGGCGAAATGGACCTTGATATTGGCCACTACGAGCGCTATCTGCTCACGACGCTCACGCGCGACCACAACTTGACGACGGGCAAGATTTACCAGCAGGTCATTGAGCGTGAGCGCCGTGGCGACTACCTCGGCAAGACCGTCCAGGTCGTGCCACACCTGACCAACGCCATCCAGGACTGGATTGAGCGTGTCGCCCAGGTGCCTGTCGACGGCTCCGGCACCCAGCCGGATGTCTGCGTCATCGAGCTCGGTGGCACCGTCGGCGATATCGAGAGTGCGCCTTTTATCCACGCTATGAGCCAGTTCCAGCGCCGCGCTGGCAAGGGCAACCTCGTCAAGATCCACGTCTCTTACGTGCCTGTGATCCCGTGCGTGTTTTTTTCTTTTCTTTTTTCGGCTTCTTATAATGCCGAAAACAAAACTAACCAGACAGGCCTGGCCCGCACGGCGAGCAGAAGACGAAGCCTACGCAGCGCGCCGTCGGCGATGTGCGCAGCGCCGGTCTCAACCCGGATATTGTCGGTGCTCCTCGCCTATCTTGGCCATACATCGCGTGACTGACCCTCCCCTTTAGATCGCCTGCCGCTGCGAGCGCCCCCTTGAGGACTCGGTTATCCAGAAGATTGCCAACATGTGCCAGGTCGAGACCAAGCAGGTCGTCACCGTACACAACGTCTCGACCACGTACCATGTGCCGCTGCTTCTGCGCAACCAAAAGTTCCGTGAGAACATTAGCCAGCTGCTCGAGCTCGACGCCATCTCTATCCCGCCGGCCCTCGCTGAGCGCGGCCAGAAGATGTGGGATCGCTGGGTCGAGTTGACCCGCGGCCAGGACCACAGCGTCGACACGGTTACTATTGTCCTTGTCGGCAAGTACACCAAGCTCGAGGACGCCTATATCAGCGTCGGCAAGTCTCTCGAGCATGCTGCCATGTACTGCAAGAAGAAGCTGAACCTGGTTTGGGTTGATGCCTCGCATCTCGAGGACGCCACTCTCGAGGACTCGCCCGCCGAGTTCCACAAGGCCTGGCACGCCGTGTGCACGGCCGACGGCATCCTGGTGCCCGGCGGCTTTGGTGTCCGCGGTACTGAGGGCATGATCAAGGCGACCACGTGGGCGCGCACTAAGAATGTGCCCTTCTTGGGCGTCTGCCTCGGCATGCAGATGGCCGTCATCGAGTATGCGCGCAATGTGTGCGGGCTTTCGGGCGCCGGCAGCGAGGAACTGCACCCCGACTGCGAGAGCCCCGTCATTGTGTACATGCCCGAGGTGGACCGGTCGAAGCTGGGCGGCACGATGCGCCTGGGCAAGCGTCGGTGCGTGTTCCAGCCGGCGACAGCCGAGTGGTCGCGCTTCCGTGCTCTGTACGGCGACGCTGCTGAGATCCAGGAGCGTCACCGTCACCGCTACGAGGTGGCACCCGACATGTTTGAGCGCTTGGAGAAGCCGGGCGAGCTCGTGTTCGTGGGCAAGGACGAGAAGGGCGAGCGTATCGAGGTCATTGAGATGCGCAACCACCCCTTCTTTGTGGGCGTGCAGTTCCACCCCGAGTACCTGAGCCGCGTGCTTGCGCCCAGCAAGTCGTACCTGGGCTTCTTTGCGGCTGCAGCCGGCATGCTCGACGAGATCACGACGCGCTACAGCGGCCAGGCCGAGACGATCTAAGTGTCACGTGACGGAGAGGAGGACCTGAATAGGACATTCGACACGGGAAGACTGCATAGGGCTGGAAGGCTGTGGACGGGCATTGTGAGGATCTGGGGGGGGGGGGGGGGGGGGGNTGGATCTTAGACAGGCCCTCTTTGGTATAGGGATTTCATACCATTTCATAACTCGGGGTGTTTGGGCGCCAGGTAATGAATTTGATTGCATTTGCTGCCGAAATGCTCTCCGCATGCACCGCTCACATATTAGTCATCACAACTAGCCCCGGCGCCAAGATCGCCAGCAGTGTGCGTATGCTTAGTAATACAATCTACGGCCGGTAGACAGTACAGACAAAAAAAGAAGAACCAAAGAACGACCAAAACACAAACGCAAACGATGCGGATCCGCTAACGCTTCCCCCTCCGTGCCTTGTGTCTACGTTCCCACTCGGCGCGCTCCTCCTCGTCGCTGCCGCTGAACTCGGCATCGTCGTCGTCGTCGTCGTCCTGGTGGTTGACCGGAGCGGAATTGGAAGATTTGTTGCCCTTGGATGCCGACGTGGTGACGTCTTCGGGAGTGACAAAGTCACCGGCGTTGAGCATGGCGTACTCGTGTTTCTGGATGAGCTGGCGCATTTCGGGGTAGCGGGGGTCGACGAGCTGAGCGGCGGTCAGGCCGGAACGGTTCTTGAGACGGGGGTTGGAGCCGGCTTCGAGCATCATCTCGACGAGGGCCTGGGCAAAGGGCTGCTGAGCCGGGGGTTCCTTGTTGGACCAGGCCACGACGGTGTGCAGGGGGGTGTTCTGGTCGCGGCGGCAGACGGGATCGCACTCGAAGCCAGGCTGGTCGAGAAGCATGTCGATGATTTCGTCTGGGCTGTTAGTAAGAGAGAAGAGAAAGGAAGCAGGCAGAGAGGCACGCACAGTTCCCTGCTGCCGCAGCTTCGTGGTACAGGTGGTTGCCCATGACAGTGGTCGTCTCGTTGAGCAGACGGGCAATGTCGTCTTCGGAACGGCCTTCGAGGACTTCGCCCAGCAGGTCGGTGTTGTTGCGGCGGCAGGCCTCGATCAGCTGCTCCTGGGCGGAGGCGCCCTGGCAAGTTTGCGTCAGCGGGAGCCGGAAAGAGGACAGAAAAAAGCCAGACCGAAACTCACATCGTGTTCCTCTTCAGGCATGACCAAAGGACAAAACGGAGTTGTGTTCTTTTGGTGGAGGTCAAAAATAGTCGCAGGCGCGGCAGAAGCTTTCGCAGTCGGAATGCAGCCAGCTGTGCCGTCAAGATGCCGATAGGGAGACGCGTTTCCGTCAATGGGGAAGGATTTGTCTCGGTGGGCTCAGGACTCTCTCTGCTGGCAGCTCCTCTCCTCCCTGGTCGTATCGGCAGGCGTTGAGGGTGTGTTTCACGCCAGGCGCTAATCACACAGGAGGCATTGCGGGTTTTAGTGAGGGGCTCGTTGGGTGGCTCGTTGTATGGCCCCGCTCTTTTGCAGCGGGTCGTGTCTGTTCATTTCTCATAGCTGCATAATTCTTCTATCCGAATTCCTAGACCTGGACTCCATGGCTCCTTGGGTGCGCCACACCCTACCACTACAAGTTATCCGTATTCCGTACAAGGGTACTCCGTACACCCCACCCTTGTCACCGGGGTTCTAGCGACCAGCAGCCCAGACCGGTCAATTGTGGCAGCCTTGGACTTGGCACACGCGTCGCTCGTCCGTCGTCACCTCCCTTGCTCCACAGACTGCGGAAAGGCCGCGCCAGCAGAAACAGCAACTCCTGGGCGATACGCGTGTGCTCGGGTCCGGCCGTAGACGGTGCCGTCAGCAACAGGGGCACGCTTTCGTCTCCGGCATAGCTGTGTCCATGGTGTGCTAGTCCCTTGCCTGTGCTGCCGCAGGCCAACTCGCACAGCTCCTGGTAGAGCGGCGACAGGTGGCCATGGAAAATGCGGCTGTTCTCGTCGGTGGCACTATTGTACCCCAGCAGCTCTACACACGCTCTGCACATGTTGAGGTCGGCCGCCCACGCGTCTTGGTGGAAGCCGTGTAGCTGTTTCTGTGCGGCCACGTGCAGTAGAACGATGCTACAGGCATACGCTTGAAGGCTGTGTGTGTCAGTAGGCAGAAGGAGAGGAGCGAGTAAAAAAAAAAAGTAGACATACATGACTACACTGCCCCGACGAGGAACGGTCTGTTTCTCCGATATCCTCGCAATCACCTGTGCAGACATGCGTGCGGCGTGAATGCCTTGGCGCAGCAGGTCGAGAGGAATGCGGTCAAGGCTTTGCGCAAGCATCGGACGGCTCGCCTGGGGGGCAGTGATGCAGCTAAACTGCGAGATCATGCGGCGGTACACAAGAATGATGGCACCCTGGTGGAGGAGGTGGAGATGGAGGATCGACCGAGCGGTACTTGGCGACAGTGAAGGGTCTCGGGCTTGGGTCATGTGAAGGCCGGGAGGTAGCCGGCCATGCCAGCTCTGCAGATCGTTGAGGACCGACTCGAAAGACAGCACGGTGATCTCCTTGAAGGCGAGGTGGACGCGGAGAATCTTGACGGCAAGCACAGAGAGCTTGGCCATTTCGGCCTCGATGACTAGTTTGTGTAAGCAGGACAAGACAGCACAGCAGAAGGCGAGTTGAAACCTACCCTCTTCAAAACTCGGCATAACGTCGAATTCCAATACGACCGGCTAATGCAGGTTAGCAAAGGCAAAATTTGGACTCGGCACACACACACATACACATACATTGATCTTTTCAAACTCCACTTCTTGCTCAGAGAGAGAACCCATGGCGAAGGAGAGCCAGCAGGACAGGAAGACCAACAAGCGCCAAACGCGTCGGATCTTATTCCACTCATCTATGCTCATGGAAGGGTTAAGGGGGGTTTTATGTGCCAGCTTATGTTCGCGGCACAACTTGAGGCCGAGTCCTAGACAGTCAGCAAAAATAGAAAATATAGAGTCCAGATACGGATTAGAAAACACACCGATCCACATGAGCGCCACAGTATTCCGCGTCAAAAGATTAAAGGTAGCCAGGGTAGCCGCCAGCTTGATGGCGACAAAGGGCGTCGTTTCCATGGCCAGTTCAAAGTGTTGTCGGGCGAAGTCGTAGGCAGCGCGGGCCTCAGACGGACCATAGACACTGGGTGCAAACTGCATGCCTATGGCGACGATGGAGGCCATGTATGCAGCCGCAGGACTGTTGGCGCTCGCTTCGGATGTCTGTGACAAGGAGCCATAGGTGGCATGGTGTAGTTGATGGGCCTCTGCTTCGGAAAAGGTATGGAAGATGGTGCCGGCATGCTTGTAGAATTCTTGGATGGCATGGATAGAGACCGGGGCTTCGGGCAGGGTCAAGACGATCACAGCAGACTGCCTGCTCGGCGTCTGTTCGGCATCTTGCAAGTCCTGCATTTCCTGCATCTCCTGCATCTCCTGCATAGCCTGCCGCGGGCTCGTGGCGTTTTCGCTGGCAGAGCTGGAGCCGGGACTGATGCCGCCGGCAGCTGCCGAGGCCGAAGTGCTGGTGGCAGAGACGGACATGGTGGCCGCTGCCGCCGTGGCTGCCGGGATGCCCTCCTCGCGCAGAATAGCGACGGGGTCGTCGGAGAGGCGCATGCGGTGCAGCAGCAGGTCGGCGTCAGCCGGGGCAGCAGTGCGCAAAGAGGCGAAGAGTGCATCGTAAGCGGCCAGACGAGAACGCATAGCGGCCTGACGCGACTGGCCGGCCTCGCCCTCATAGCCACAGGGACGGTCGCGGTCGATGCAGTTGCCGCAGCGGGGGCGGTTACCGTCGCACTTGGCCTTCATCTGGCGGCACATCTGACAAGCCTGGGGGACACTGCGGATGCGTTTGGGCAAAGTGCGCCGCTGGGTGACGAGACCACCACTGCCGCCGCCATGGCTGTCATCCGGAGCGCCGTCCTCGGAACGATGGTCGATACGGGTGCCGGGGGCAGGTAGGAGTGTCCGGAAAGAGGCCATGGGAGGAGAGGAGAGGAAAGGAAGAAAGAGGTCCCAAATAAGAGGTCCGAATAAAATAAAATAAAAAAAAGACAAAAGACTAACAGGGGAGATGGGAGAAGGCTGACAGACAGCCGAGGGCAACGCTGACAACAATGGATGAGAAGCAGAACCAACAAGAGATAGCAGCAGGGGTCCGGAGATGGGTTTCATAAAAAGAGAATAAAAGTGAAGCCATGAACATCATGTGTCTGGCATCGGCTGGTTAGGTTTCCCATAGTTTCCAGATTTCACAGCCCCTGGCTCGGGTGCTCTCGGCCTTCCATCCAGGGTCTGCCGTTGGTCCCATCGTGAGGAGTCAAGTAGGAGATGCAAAATAGAAAAAGGAAAAAAATAAAGAAAAAAGAAAAAGAAAAAGCAAAAAAAAAAAAAAAAAAAAGGAACAGTCTCAGTTCGCAGCGTGATCACTGTCCAGAACGAGAGAGGGTGCGTGTGCCGGGCCCGATCCTCCCTTACCGTACGACCAGCCTATCGGGGCAGGTCTCTCCAGACCTGGCTGGCCCATAGGGTGCCAATGGAACTGTGCCCGGAATACGGAGTACGGCGGGGTGACCAGTACGGGGGTACTTAGCAGTACAGGCCATGTTGGTACTGTGTATAGCGGTTTTTCGCCTAGGCTAAAGAATCTTACGAGCGTTGCTTTGCACCACGGATCCTTGTCTGCCATGCGTCTAAGCGCTGTGAACGGGTCCAGGCGGAGCGGTCTAGGCGCTTTTGACCATGGTGCCAAGGTTTAAGAGTCTAGGCTCAGGTGGCCCGTCGCCTACTCCGTAGGCTGTGAATGGGCCTCTTGCCAGCAATTGCAGCCGAGCCCGTAACAGCCCGTAACATTCCGTGGTGGGTAGTGGGCTGGTGGGCGCTAATGGTGCTACCTGTGCTCATATTACAGGGCAACAGGACGGCAGACAGCGGCAGGTAGCGGCAGGGCCGCATTATAGGCCTCATTACGCTGTACTGCCTCTACGAGCACGCCAACCCTTACCAGTCTACAGTGTAGCCTACAGCGCCTACTGCATCACAGCACCATCGCGCAACTCGTGCCGCTCTGGCCCGCTGTTCACCTGATTCGTATTTTTCTTCCGCTTCCGGCCTTTCCTGTGTCTTGAGCCTTCTCCCTCACGTCAACGCGTACGGAGTAGCTTACTCATTTCTCATTTCTCATTTCTCGTTCCTCGTTCCTCGCTCCTCGTTTTCTTCTTTTTCCTGCTTTTTCCATTCGCCTCGGCTGATGCCCTCGCTTAGCGGCTATCGCCCGCTGGTCTGGATCCCCTCTAATCCCTTTCATTAGAGGCGGCCTTTCCCGAAAAGTGGTCAATTCCGCGCTGTGGCGATTTTTTCCCGGCACAATTCTGTCTCGGTCTGCTATCTCGCCAGGTCAGGCGCTTCCCACGGGGCTGAGCCGCCATGCGAGTATGGCCTGAGCCAACGGCCAATAAACTAGTGCTAGATCCTCATACGATGTCTGCATGTCAGTCTTCACCGGTTTCCATTGTTAATGTGGCATTTGCCGATGCTAGATCTATCATATTGTCTATTTGCTATTTGTCTACTTATCCACTTGTCTATTTCTGCCTGTCCGCATTCCAGCTGTCAATCTGTCCATCTGTCCACTTGTCCTCCTCTTCTCCCCTTGCCTCGGCCTTGGCCTCACCTCGCTCGCTGTCCGTGGCTTCGCTCCTCCACGTGGTGGCGTGCTCGTCTGGTACTGTGATCGCTTCGTCCTTGGCGTACTTCGGTTCTATAGTAGCAGCGCCACGTGTACGGAGTAGTGCCTGTGCTCTTCTTGATCGTCTATTTCTTAGTCGTGACCAAAAACGGAAATGCGGCTCCGCGTTCATCCAACACACACCGCAGGCCGAGGTCGTTGTCCGGTTCTGCCGCCAGCGAATAGGCATGGCTTCGGTACACTGTCCGCCATGCTGTCTCTCGCGTGTCGATCCGGTCCACATGTCCTGTGCATACAATCTCTCCGGGACAGCCACCCGGCAGGCCGATTCCAGCCAACACACCCTCGTACAGACTCCGTGTCTTACACATCGCACAGTCTGGCATCTGGCGCGCGTCTATGAACCGCCGATTCTAGCCGCGATGTGAACAACAGAACTACTGTCACGTGTCTCCAGCTCGGCGTGGCTCTTCAATTTATACGCTGATTCTCGTCACCGTTGCCTGAAATATATGCACAGAACGGAACATCCCGCGGTAAATGTGGGCAGTCAACATGGGCTGACTACGGCCTCGTCATCTCGTCATGTGTATCTGGCGCAGGCACGTGCCGTTCACAATCATCAGGCCATGCAACTGTTCAGCATCGAGTCAGTCGGTTCGTACAGCCCCCTAGATCGTCCGAGAAAGTCTGTTGACCGTGACCATTCTGTTACTCGTATAGAAAGGATCGTGCTTCCATTGGCTTCGATCACAGAGTTTCGGCACCAATATTGGATGCTCAGACCTGCGGTGCAACAAGGAAGGCTTGCCAACCTTTGCTTGGAAGAATCTGGTTCAGCACATAGCGCATGCACTCTGCTGCCGCTCTATGGTCAGGGTGGACCGGATTTCAAGCGGACACTTCCGATTTGACTAACGTACTGCTCTGGCTCAGAACAATACTCTTCTCAACGATCCCAAACCAGCATGGTTCTTGGCAATAAAACTTGATATATCTGCAACAACTCCCTGCATAATCTGCAAGTTGGGGGCCAAAAACATGGGTACATGGTGGGATTCCTATCCCCGCCACATGCACTCGTAAGATACTCCGTATTGCTCTGGTCTTTTACGCCGCACAACGGCCTTTCAAAACTCCCGGGCAGGTCCACTTTCATGCCATGCTACACACAACAGCCAAGTGGAGCAGACACTTTTTCCATTGCGCGGTCTGAAAATGGATATCACGTGATATTATCACTACGGCACGATCACCGCGAATGGCTAGAACACTTCCCATTGCCAATCATTCCTCTTTACAGAGTCAACTCGTTTACCTTTTCTGTCGTATAATTCCCCCATGGGGTTACGCAAATATACCGGAAAAGCGGGTCTATACTCTGTACGTCTTGTGTATCAAGCAAGGAGAGAAGGCTTTGCAAAGTTAAAAATAGAATTACGCAGAATACGAGTGGCTTCGGATTGTTTCCTCCGTAAATCGCTTCATTGTGGCTGATTCTCTATTGGATTATATAATCATCACGTGCACTCCATTATGTCAACCGTGCTCGTTTTCGTGACCATCGTTCTCGTTCTCGTTTCAGTTAGTGTAAGCACTAGCTTCAAGTTTGTCCGAATGCTTGTTTATGCCACCCAAAGCTTATTTATTCCCTGTGCCTGCGTCGTAACAGCCCTCATTCTCTTGGGGGGTTCAGTGTAGATCATGAGGCGACGTTTCATCTGTCATAACTGACAAAGACCTGGGATTGGTCACCCGTAAATGATCAGCAAGAAACCATGGCGGACATGCAGAGTCCATGACGACGACAACATATCTGACCCGACGGACACATAAAGATCAGAGGTCCTCTCTGGTCATCTCTGAACATGTCTGGATTCTCTTTCCGCCTATCCCTCTCGTCTTCTCCGTCATGGGAATCATTGTCCGAGCACTGAGTGCCAGCATCGGCCTGGCGTCGGAGGCCATTCATCATTCCCGAGAAAAGAAAGAGGCCAACTCCTCATCTCTTCCTGTCTCCGAAGAGTCCCAACCAGAAGACTATGGCTCCTCCGATGAAGCGGCATGGGAAATCGACGACATGGCCGAGCGCCTCAACCCGCCTACCTACACGGATGCCGACCCCCGGACAGGGTCTCTGTCTCTGGAAACTGCAGCGGCCGATATTCCGCAACCTGGCGATTCCGAAGAGGTCAAGGCCAGCAAGGAAAAGAAGCTCATCCGCGAGCTCGTCTGCATGGCCGGCCCGGTCCCAGTTCCGCCCAAGCGCCTTCAGTACCCCGTGATCCTGCCTCAGCGCCGGCCAGGCTCCAAAGAGCGTGGTTTCGTGCGCGCCTATGCACCCGATCTGGCCGACTGTGGCATCCAGCAGGATGTTTTCCTGCGCTTCCTCAAGGACTGGCAGGCGGCGAGCCGGGCGGCTAAGTGGATCGATGTCGTGGCGATCGCCGGTGGTATCGTCGGGTTTGTGCCCTCCCCCAGCGCCCAGATCACCAGCATCGTCGTCCAAGTGACGGCCGGTGTGGCGCGTGAGGTGCAGGAGCGGCAGCGGACGGGCTCGTTCCTCGACCAGGCGAACCGGGAGCTGTTCATGCCGCGCGGGCTGTTTGCCGTAGTCATGACGTTTCGCGAACGGGGCGCGACGCGGCTGTCGGCTGCCAACGGCATCGCCCGCATGACCCAGGCGCTCTTTTTCCGGGAGAAGGTGCCCTTGGATAGCGAGCAGCGGGCCATACTGCAGGCCGAAGCTGCTGCGGTGGCGGCGCAGGACCGGAACAAAAACAGTGACGGCAGCTTCCGGGAGCGGACTTCTTCGTTCAAGCGCAACATGGCCATCTCGAGTGGCAAGACGTACTCGGAGCTGGAACTGCCACAGTCGGCCGAGCTCGTGTACCCGGGGTTGGACAGCGTGGCGGCGCACGACCTCGAGACGGTGACGGCGACAGAGGGCGAACACAACGAACAGGAGAAGGCGGGCATCAAACAGAAATGGAAGAGCGCCGGCAAGTTTGTGACGGACTACATGGATCGGCGGGCCCAGGCAGATTATGTGCGTTAATTTTTGTTCCAGATCTTTCCAACAATGCTGACTATGCAGGAATTCAACCACAAAGGATCTGTCTTGGCTGTGCCGGCAGACTCCCGTAAAGCGTTTGCATCCCGGTACAGCGATCCAAGCCACCCGGCCAATAGTGGCTCGCTGGTGGCACTGTTGACGGGCGGTGCTGTCGTACCAAACATTCGTGGTCGACGGAATCGACGAGATCGACGGGCCAGTCCACAAGAAGAGTCCTCCTCGTCAGTTTCGACATCTAGAAGACAGCAGAGGCCAAGACCGGTACTGATGGCTCGGAAGATGCAAAAGGATGTGCTATACTTGTTGGTAGTGAATCTGCCGACGGATGAGGAGGTCGAGGCTTTGGAGGCAGCACCGAGCGAATGGGCGGTCATGGAGAATAGTTGAGTTGTGATTATTTGCTTTGATTTGATTTGATTTGCTTCAACGTATCATCTCCCCGGCTCGTCGCCATCTTCTGCTCCTGCGATGCCACCGTCAAGAAGAATGGCCTCATTATCGCTGAGGTCGTCCTGCACGCGTCGCCACAGCGTTGCCGCACGCTCGGCTCCCCTTTCTTGGCCTTTGCCCTTTTCCTGGCCCTCCGTCTGTGCCGCATACACCGGCTTGATCAGTCCACCCAACAGCGGGTTCTTACTAAACGTGCCACCACTCCCTGTATGCGTATCCACAGCAAGAGAACCGCCTCCCGGACCCCATTCGTCCTCGTCATCCTCGCTCTCGTCCCGCGGTCGCTCGACTGCCATCGTCTTCCGGAATACTTTGCGGCCTGTAATGTCGATGCTGAGGACCTGCTGCCGCTTCTCGTACTCGGGCCGCGCGTTCCACTCCATCTCCCGCAGTAGTTTTTGCTGTCGTTGCAGCTCGCGCGCCCGCTCCTCGGGTGTCGCCCACAGGTTCCGCCCCGATGTGCCGCCTGCAGCCGCGGCCACGGCCTCGCTCACGTCGAAATCGGCCGCCTCATCTCGCACGGTCGTGCGTTGTGCATTCTGCTCCTGGTACCCCAGCAGACGGTCGCGATGCTCGCGCGCCTTGGCCTCCGCGAGGCTGACAAAGTTGGCATCGTCGCCGCCCCATTTCATGGACCCGGCAATCATTGTTGGCTTAGCGACGCCCCCTCGGCCTCGGCCTCCTCCTTTGCCGTCTCTTTGGTGCGCGTCCCGGTCGGCTTGCATCCTTTCACGTCCGCGCTCTTCGCGCAGCTCGCGGATCATCGCCTGTACTTCGCCCGAGGACAGCAGCGGTCGTCCGCAGACCGTGCAGGGCCCCAGCCCCTCCTTGACGCAAATGACCTTGCCGCAGCCCAGACAGTTGGGAGCCGCCGTTTGAAGCGGGTGCCGTGTGGCTACGCAGTGGCATCGCCGAGCCGCGCGCTCCTCAACGCTCTCGGCGCTGCTCCCCGACAGTGTAGGGTTTGTACTCACTTCAAGCGTCCGGATCGCCGCATCCAGGTCGGCAAGCGCGGTCGATGCGCCGTGCATAGCTGTGCCACCCGTGATGGTCACCTTGGTCGTCTTGACTGCTGTCTTGGCCGCTGTCTTGGCCTTGTTCTTGGGTTGCAGGGCATCCTGGATCAGAGACCCCGCAGACGACTGCTGCTGCTTGGACACGGGAGGAGGCACATTCTTGGTGCGGGGCGGCGGTGTCGAGGAAGCAGACGGCGTCGCAGATGGCGCCGCAGATGGTGTCGCAGATGGCGCAGTCGAGTTTGGCCGGCTCGCAATGTACTCTTCGTGCACATTCTTCTTGTTGTAGGCCGCGCCGGGCGGTGGTGCCGTCTGCGTGATTTGCCGTGGTGCCGGCGTGTGGAGAGCTGGCTTTTTCTTTCTTTTTCCTTTCTGTGGCCGTGGTACAGCACCGGCTGGTTCTGGCGATGGCACCGTTGCCGCTCCTGGGTCGTGGCGCCGGGCGTTGAAGTCGGCAATGAAGGTGATAGCAGCCGGCGAATCTCCCAAAAGATTCTTCAGGTGGTCGACGGCATCGGCCTTGGACAGCGTCTGGGTATAGTCGAGGACCTGCTGCAGCGCATCGTCTGGCAGGTCGATCAACCGTGCAAGCTGTGTCCTCGACATTGTGCGGCTGGCGGTGGGTCTCGTTGCGTTGGGTGAAGTTGCAAAAAGTCGCCTGCGCCTTTGCTTGCGTAGATTCGTGGGCCTTTGCTAATATATGATTATGTAATGTTAGATTAGTCATGGTCCTGGATCGCATCCATAAGCAGAAAACATGAGTCTTCTCGTAGTAGAACAGCGTAATTAAATCAGAGACCGCCAAATAGCGATAAATTAGACGGCTACGAGTAGCAGTATTTGAAAGAGATGGTATAATATTCTCAATTGCAGAGTATTTAGAAACTAAATTTGAAAGATGTCGCCGAGAAGACATTTGTCGTTGGATGAAAACACGGACAATACTGTTACGACGTGGCATATGGTTGAGAAAGAAGAAGTGTGTAAGTGAAAAATGAAATTATTGGTGGAACATGAGATAGAAAAGCCTTACCTTTCAATTTTTATAGTTACATTTCCATTGTACATCCCATAAGTTCCCTTCTAGCCTAGTTGTACTGTAGATGGCGTTCAGGAGTTGACGAACATGTTCGACTCCTGGCACATTGCCCACAGGGACGTGCTCTACAGTACTCTGGTGATCGCTGGTGTTTCCCTCTTGGCCGCGACATTCACGATCGTAGCCATCAGAATACTGAACTCGCCTATGAACGGTTCAGCCTTGTTCAGCTGATCATAAACCGCCGTCCATCCACCCTCGTCCCGGATGCTGAATCGGGCTTCTACACGCTTGGGTGGTTCACGAACAACTGTTTGGCAATATGTATAAATGAGGTATGGCACAAGGAACAGTAAGATAATATTCCATCCCATGTACTCAGTACTTACCTTTTCTCTCTCTACTCAGTTATTGCCTGTGACAGCTCCCCAAATCCAGGCCACCCAGCTGCCTAGTACATACACCAATAGCGCGGCGAAACACACTTTGCTAATCGTCCTACTCTTCTTACCAGAAGGCCCGTAGAATTTCGCTTTCCTCTCATTTATCAAGTCTCCGAATTCAATTCTTTCCTTGCGTGTGAACTGCAGCATTTGGAGGTCGGTGGACCAGAAGCAGCCAACCAACATGGCCAAGGAAATAACGGTGGAGGCGATGGCAAGAAACACATAGACAACTGTGACACGACGATAGGAATTATCATCGGCATCCTGAATGACACCGGTAATAATGCGAACGATGATGTTCGTTCTGATCAAAGGGTTAGTTGAACCTTCTTTTTATGGGGAATCCTAAAACCACATACGCATTGTTCATCATCACTTTGGCAGCATAGGCGGTGCCAAAAACATCTTGATGCAGCATACTGGTCCGAATCCCCTCGATGATTGTTACCGGACCGAACGTCTTGAAAATGGCGTAGAATGCATACGAAGATGCGGCGGCGCTGGTTGTCGCGCCCCAGTTAATAAGTCCCATTGATAGCAGCATCCCAATGCCACAGATGGCCATCTGCGTCACACGATGGCCATAGATATCGATGGCAGCACCAATGAATGGGCTGAGGAAAAAGCCTAGGATATCGAGTTAGTCTTGCTAGGCTTTTTATATTACAATAAGAGTGCATATCGCTTACCAGCATACTGAGACAAAGATGCGTACCAGCCAGCAGCAACAGCATCCACTCCGAAGCGATGCTCAGCAAGCTCGGTGGCATTCTGAGAGTAGATATTTGAACAGCTCGTTTGCACCATGGAGAAAAGCATAATGGCCCAAAATACCCAAGGTAGTTCGAAGATTTTGCGAAGCTCAAACTTGTTGCTCTTCTCGACAAGCTGCTCGCCCGTGGCCGGATCAGGTGGTGCCCGGAACCGTTTGCGGGCAATCTTGGTGAAGAAGAAGAAGACGAGTGTGACTGCATTTGTAAAGACAGAGACGCATGCTCCGATCCAAAAAACCCAGGAAAAGTTCCCGGTATTCTGAAAGGTCAATCAGGCTGATGTTATCAAACAACATAATATAAGGTGATCAATACCTTGGAGATGACATTGGCTGTGGAGCTTCCAACAAAACCACCGATTCTAGCGATGCCAATCTGAAGACCAATAGTGGTTCCAAATCCACCGCCAGGGGCAAACCATGATGCAAACACTCTATAATAGGCAACTTGTGTGGCGATGTCGCCTAATGCTGCGGCAATTTTTCCAACTATCATGAGTGGATAGGATTTGCATGTTGCTGCACCTGCGATAACAAGTGCTCCCGCAGTCATGATTAAATTTCCGTAGAGCATAGCCCCTGTCCATCCGTATGTTAGTTTCAAGTAACTTTAGCTCACACCCTGAACGTACCAGCGCCGCCAATCCGGTCTGTCACAATGCCAGAGACCATGATCAAGATAGTAACCAAAAACTCTTCACTGGCCTCTAGCAATGCAAATTGCGTATTGTTAATGCTCAGTTCCTTCTTTATCGTGCTCTTCAGCGATGAGATCAGCCTGGCTGACCAGGAAGCGCCGAAGCTAATAAGGCAGATTAGCAGGACCGATCCGAGCTTCCATTTCATTGGAATTAACGGCCGGCTATCGCCATCGTCAGAGTTCGAATCTGGTGATACATCTGCATTTTCTGTGTCTTTGCAATCAATTTTGAGAGTTGCTTCATTCGAAGCTGCAGAGAGCCTTTCCTTGGGTTGATCCATGACGGTCATGGTAAAAGTAGCAACGTTAGATTTTGAAAAAAAATGTAAAATAAATCAGAAGGAAGCATCTCAACTTCTTATATTCGAAGAAAATGCAGCGTGTGGTCTTTTCGCACGTAGGATTGTCTTTAACCGATACCGGAGAATTCTCGTATGAGACAGAATATATTCCGTCTTTCTCCCGTATCCAAGAAGACCGTAAGGGCTTGGCGTACCATTTTTCTCAATAGTCATTTTGATTGTACTTGGCAGACTTACGCGAGCATATCAAATAATCCTGCAGACAATGTACCATACCTGTTACGGCCTCCTGTCCTGCAGGAAACCTTCCCAAGGGATGAAAGGGTTCTTGGATGAACTCACAACGATATCACGAGTACACGGAGGTAGGCATTGAAACTGTTAGCTGTGGCAACTCACAAAGCAATTGATTCTGTCCCCAGAAAGCTTGGTGCCATAGTGCTTCGCTTAATTGTTTGAATTGCTTGGGTGATTGTTTGTCCTGCTTCTCCCGATCTTATTCTTCTGCACGGAAATCTGATTAAAACTCTTAGCATAGACAATTGCGCAAAGTGAAAAGGCTAGCCGAACTCACAAATTCGAATGTTCCTAGACCGCTAAACCATTATCTAGCTCATCTTAGCATCTTTAGTCTCTATAAATAAACGAATCGTACGTTGTTATTATATAATATTTGACTCTACCGAGCTATGTTTACATGTCTCACATAGACAATAGTGTGGGGTTAGTGTTACTACAGCGAACAAGATCTGAGGTCTGAGCGGAAAATGAAGAATGCAGGAGCGAGTGTTGCAGTAGAGAAAACGTGGTGAATGGCAACCTTATACAAGGTAAACGCTATGCTCACTTTACCGACAACACCATGGCGCGGGTCAAGGCCAACCCGCGCGCACTGCCACCGGCCTACCTGTTTTCACGCATATGGGAGCAGCTTCACTGAAGACGACCTGTTGATAATTGTCAGAAGGTATGCATTGATCAGTGCGGTGCACTGTAGGGAGTAAGGTAGACCAAAAGGGGCTAGATTAATGGTATGTATCGGTACAGAATTGTCTACATATCTGTGGCTAGGGGAGGCTGGTATTTATGTGCGGATTCTCCGTTTGCACCAATCACAGGTAAGACATAAGTGGAGACACTGTGTGCAGCATTCCGAGACCTGACAATAATATCGTATCTTGTGCCTGGTTTGTTCTGTGAAACCAAATTTAGGTGAGTCTCAATTATGAATTATACTCCATACTCGGTACTCCGTAGAATCTCGTCTTCCATCTGCTGACTAATCACAAACACTCTACAGCCAAGCTGGATCTCACCTAACTCAACGACGCCTCCATATCTCGAAAAAAGACGGAAACTACGCTGGTGAAGATAGAAGTGCTTTTGGACGCCTTGTTTTGAGTAAAGAAATCAAAGATGTGGTCCTGTCATCCTCCTTCATGGAGCACCTGGCATGAGAAAGACAACTACGGCAGAGGGAGTGGCTGAGAGGTTCCGCAAGTCGCTGTTTCAGTAACTACAGCGATCTCGAGTTGACGGCCAAGGAGGTGGAAAAGACATTGGCCACAAATATGGCACTGGTCAGTTGCTGGGGTGTATCATGCTGATGGATGAGGCTGACGTATTCTTGGAATGGAGTCAGCCTGAAAAATCCATGCGCAACAGTCTCGTGGCCATTTTTTGCGCTTGCTGGAGTACTATCGGGCGTTCTGTTTCTTACAACCAACCGTGCTAGTGACTGACAAGGCTTTTGCCTCACGCATCCAAATGAATCTTCACTGCCCGCTAGGCAGCTTTGGCTCTGGCCGAGTCTGCAGTGCTGCCCCTGGAACGAAGGTATGATCTACAATAACAGTTGTCCGTTCCGGTGTTTTTTTCAGCATTCCCATATTGACGCCGTCTCGAATGTTTACCTCGATTTTACCAAGTACGTGAGTGCGAGCCAGCCTCCCATACTAAAGCTATTGGCATCCGGGCAAATTATCCCACAGCACCAACACATCTCCCTCCGATGTCCCATAGCAGCAGCGAACACCCTCTCAGACTCAGAACGGTCGTAATTCAAGACGGACTTTAACATATACCTATCCAGAAAGTTCAGTGGATCTGGACTTTTCGTCTTCTGCTGCTTCTTGTTCGAGAGGAACCGTAAGTCGTTAATGGAGTAGCGCCGTGTTTTCTGCGTTCTGGTAATATTCGGGGTTGTTGGCAATTGGACAAATATAGATTAATGCTATTAGAATTATGGAGTATGGCAGTTTCAGAGTAGAAATATATTCCATGACGCCTGTCGCTTGTGTTATCGCCGGTTGAGCACGTCAGCTCCATATGGCCTATGGCGTCTTCGCAACGCCTATAACGTCAACAGCTTTTGCGGATCTTGATCCACGTCAACTTCAAGAGCCCCGCGGACTCGGAAGAATGCGTAAAATTTCCCATGGAAGAAGAAATACAAGACGGCCATCATGTCTTATAAGCGCCTCACTTCTGATGATCCCGACGACACAGCGAGTTATGGCTCTGTGACGCCTTCTGAGTTTAGCATCGCCAGCGCCGAAAAGTCAGAAAACCCCTTCGCCGACGATGTCACGGCCCAACACTGGCGCCAGGTCTACGAGCGGTGTCAGTATGAGTGCAAAGACGCATTCGACCCGAAGCTGACCTGGTCGCCGGAAGAGGAGCGACGTCTGGTCCGCAAGCTGGACGGCCGCGTCTGTCTGTGGGCGGTAAGCGAGCCAGGGACAGTACACTGCTAGAGGCTCTTGCTAATCCGCTGGCCAACATCAGTGCGTCATGTTCTTTGGGCTGCAGGTGGACCGTGGGAACCTCAGCCAGGCCGTGTCCGACAATATGCTCGACGACCTCGGCCTGAGCACAAACGGTGAAATCTTTCTGCATCGCGAATAACACAAACGCTTTGAAAACTGACTGTCCTAGATTACAACTACGGCCATGCCGTCTTCCTGCTTTCCTTTCTGGCGGCCGAGCTGCCGTCCCAGCTAATCTCCAAGGCTCTGGGTCCTGATCGTTGGATCCCTCTGCAGATGGTGGCTTGGTCGCTCGTGGCCATGTCCCAATGTGCCCTGACAGGCCGCCGCACCTTTTTCTTGACGCGCAGTCTTCTAGGCCTCCTCGAGGTTAGCACTACTTGCTCTTGTTTCCATGTCATCATCTCCTCTTTTGACTTCTCTGCAGGGAGGCTTCATCCCGGATCTCGTACTGTGGCTGTCCTACTTTTATACCTCCCGTGAACTGCCCATCCGTCTTAGCTATTTCTGGACGACCCTCTCCATCACCGGGATTCTTACGTCTCTTGCCGCATTTGTCCTCCTGCACATGCGCGGCGTCGGTGGCTGGGAAGGCTGGCGCTGGCTGCTTCTCGTCGAGGGTCTCGTGACTCTCCTCGTCGGCCTCGCTTCCTTCTTCATGATGCCTGCATCTGCCGTACAGACCAAGACCTGGTTCCGTCCCCGTGGCTGGTTCACTGACCGCGAAGTGGCTATTGTCGTCAACCGCGTGTTGCGCGACGATCCGTCCAAAGGCGACATGCACAACCGCGAGGCCCTGACGCCGCATCGTCTGTGGGAAGCACTCAAAGACTACGATCTATGGCCGTTGTACGCCATTGGACTGGTTGTGCATGTGCCGCAGAGCCCTGTCAAGACCTATCTGACACTCGTCCTGCGGTCCATGGGGTTTGGAACCTTTGCGACGAACCTACTGACGATCCCGGCTGACCTGGCACACATTTTCAACCTCATTGTGTCGACGCAGCTGTCGGAGCGGTGGAATGAGCGGTCCTTGGTGGCCATCCTGCAACCGCTTTGGACGCTTCCGTGTCTGCTGGCCTTGCGCTACTGGCCAGACGTGTATGAAGATCGCTGGGGTACCTATGCTTTGGTCATGGTCCTACTGTCGTACCCTTATTGTCGTATGTCTCTCTTGTCGTTTTCGCCTGCAAATCGAGACTGACCGTGAACTGTGCAGACGCCATCCTCGTCGGCTGGTGCTCCAAGAACTCCAACACAGTGGGCACACGCACTGTTTCGGCGGCTCTCTATAATGCATGTTCCCTTGTATATGGGCCCAATACACTTCACTGTTCTGCTGCTAACAGACGATGCAGATGGCATGTCAGGCTGGTGGCATCTTCGCCTCTACCGTCTACCGCGAAGATGACAAGCCCTTGTACCATCGTGGCAATTCGACGCTGCTGGTTATCAACATCCTGTCCATCCTGCTGCTTGTTTTGGCCAAATCGTACTATGTCTACCGCAACCACCAGCGCGAACGCATCTGGAACGCCTTGACATCTGAGCAGCAGATGCACTACCGGAAGACTACACGGTTGGAAGGCAGTCGGCGCCTGGACTTTCGCTTTGCTCATTGATGGGAGAAGATTATGGCAGGCGATGCCATTTTGAAAGTCTCGAGACCTTGTTTTGTCTGATATGGAATGGCATTTGTGATTTGCATCTCGACTCATGGCATTTCCACTCACCGCCTAACCATCGGCTGTGATGCTCATTTAGCCGTAGTACCACCTTGGGTTACACCCACTTAAGTGGGACATGTGCGGGTAGACGCCCCAGAGACTTATTTCCTCGTGCTTCTCGCGTGTGAAAAAAATCAAATCCACCATGACCAGGTTGAAATCGAGATGGCCTGCCTGGTCCATATGGCTGCGGTCCAACATCGCGAGCTGATCCATTTTGTGCGCATTTCGCCCCTTTCACTGACATTTGCCGACAATATGGTACCTATCCTTGATTTGTATCTGTTGTTTCATCCCGACAATCTCGGGACAATTACAACTGCAACCCACAGAGGGGTACTTCGTATTATTTGAATTGATCAATTTTTATGAAACACTGAGAACTGACAAAATAACAAGGACTCGGGTATACCTCAATCAGTTGGTGCATGCTTGCTGTGCTTTCGGAATATACGGCCATAAATAAAGAACACATAGGGAATGGGGAGGCAGGCAGCAGCAATACTGCCCAGAATGGTCAGGGGGTAGTGGACGCCCATATTCTGGTAGAATGGGACACCAACAATAATCATGCCGCCAGAGGCAACATACCGAATAAGGCTGACCGATGCAAGGGCGCTGGCAGCGTACATTTCATAGCTGTCGATGATGTACTGATAGCACGAGATGAAGACTGTCAACATGCCAAAGCCAAACAGGACAGAGGCGCAAACAGGCGACCAGATACTGATCGAGTCGTAGGCCGTCCATCCCATCCAGAAAAGCGATATGGGAATACAAGGTGCACCCCACATGGCAAAGAAGAGACGGTCTTCTGGTGGATGACGGGTGCCACCGGCTGCGCGAATCTTGACCATCCTCTTGGCATTGATAGATCGGTCAAGCGGCACCAGCGGCAAGGCAAAGAACAGGCCCACTGCCATCCCCAGGAAAATGGTACCTTCGATGCCCTGGCAAGATAAAAGTATATTAGAAACGTCTGTGAAAATGTAGATTTGAAAATACGCACAGACGAGACTCCGTAGGTCTGACCAAATATAAAGTCATAGGAATCAAGAGATGTAAACAGGATAATGTAGATAACCGTCAAATAGACAATCATGATATCCAGAATAAGCTCCGTTGCTGTCATCAAGATTGGTCGGACCATGCTATGTCGTAGGCGGGCCGAGAACGATTCCGCGTTCACTCCCGACTTGGACATATAGCGGGTGTCTCCCGTCATTTTATTCAGAAGCTTGGCCTTCCATCCCTGTAGAGTGGGCGGATAGGTCTCGGGAAGGACGAGCACGGCCAAAGTGAGAGAAACAGCCCCGAAAAGAAGAGCCGTCTAGCCCGTGGAATAGAAATTGTCAGAAATCTGCGTGGCATAAGGTGGAATTCTACGTACCCAATTGACCCATCTCCAGGACACGGAGGACTGAGAAATCCAGCCACCCATCACAGGTCCGATGATGGGTCCCAGAAATACAGCGACGGCAAAGAACGGAAAGATAAATGTACGCTCTTCTGGGGTAAAGATATCCGACATGGATCCTCCCACACACGATATGGGTGTCCTAAGGGACCAGTCAGTTTTAAGAAACAGCAGAATCCCAAGGGATCCAGCAGGGTTCCATACGCGCCAAAAAACCCAGCCAGGAACCGAAAGACAATCTGGGCTCCGTAGTTTGGGGACAGTCCGCTAGCCATGATAAAAATAGAAAATACGGCGAGCGTGCTCAAATAGACAGGCGTTCTGCCAACTGTTTCCGAGAAGGGACCGGAACAGAAAGCGCCGACACCGAGAGCGACGACGTATAGACCTAACATGCATAAGAATGGAGTACATGGCCACAAAGGTTACCTTTCTTTTCTTTTTCCTTACCCGTTTCGAGGCTCTCTGCAACCAAACTCACATGGAAGTATGTTGCCATCTTGGACATAGCCATGCTGTCTATACTACTGGCTCCACCAACAGTAAGACTGATAATTACAAACTAAGCTTCTTGTCAGCAGATTGGTTGCCCAGAATGTTACAAAAGACGGCGTACAATGGATATGATGCCAATCCTGCGAGCCCAACTAAAGTTCCGGGCATCTAGGCGATCATCCTTTCCGAAGAACGAGACGAGAAACTGCAGCTTTCCATCCACTTCGACTATCTCGATGCCACGCAACGATCGGGCCAGTTGGATGGCTGCATTATCTTTCTCGGAACCGGCTGCCGACACGGTATTGTGTACCGTTCCATCATGCTCCTGTTCTGAAAGTGCTGGCGTGCTTGGGTCGGGTCTCTGTTCGTCCCAGCCATGTATCGTATATCGCTTCGCGTTGACCTCCTCTTCCAGGTCGCGCTGCAGTTGTCGATATTGAAAAAGACACTGCATTTTTCATGCAATTGGTCGGACAAACCCGTAGCTAAGAAGATTGGTGTATTCTTGTCCGAGAAGAAGCCAAGACACGAACACAAGTCAACATTTATAAGCATCTGTCTACTGACAGTCAACGGTTGTACACGGGGTAATAACCCCAGTTGGTGTTGCAGCCGGAGAAGCCCAACTCAAGTGGGGACCTGGTGATCAAGGCATTGCTCGGGGTATAATCTCGCACGCCGGGTATCACGTTAATTCACAGAGCATGGAGTACAAACAGGCGACTATACGAATTCTCAGGAGATGTATTCTCGCAATGTAGGAAGATTTTAAACTTGTTGTTAAATCCAAGACCCACTGGAGCATCTCACGTGTATCAAAAAGAGTCTCCCTATCCGTACACTCATTTTCCCCTAGCGTGCACAACCCCTGTATATGTAAAGTAAATAGAATACTGTGATTGGTCAGAACAGGTTGCATAGCATAGTGGACTTTTATGCTCCGACTCCGTATTCCAACCCCATTATCGCACCTATGACGGGGTAAGCTGTCTTTATTTAGGCTATATAAACTTGGCTATCCTTATAATATATATATCTTTATTGACTCATGTTTTTCAATACAGGTTGCTTGTAGTGCACAGGCAAGATGCTTTATGGCTTGGCATTCGATGCTTTGTAATCTGTAGGATGCATAAAGAAGGTTCGGGCAGACAGCCGAAAAAAGGGGAAAATGACGCGCGCAACGTCATGTGACCAGTGGGTCGCATGTCGAGGAAGTACGGAAATAGCGGAAACTCCCACTGTTGGTAGTTCGGAATACTGGAAAAAGGAAGCCGGAAAAAATATCGTGAGTCCAATCAAAATGTTGGATGCGGGTGCAGGTACGGGTGCAGGAGCGATAATTTCTTTTCCTGTACGGAGTATTCCGAAAACAATCCTCTTTTACTCTGTACAGAGTATCAAAGAATTTATCATGGATCCCACACGATCCCCATAGTCAGCCCGGGGCCCCGCTTTCTATGCACGGGGCAATATGGAGTACGGAGTACGGAGTACAGCATAGAAGTATTATATAATCACCGTCCTGTGAGACTAGAGGTCCATACTGTGAGTTAAAAGACAAGAAATGGCGGAAAGTTCCTTTACCGGTGGTGTCCCGTAGCACAAGTAGTATTTTATTGGTTCTATAGATATACAGACCCTATATAGCTCGGTGAAAGAGCGTGTCACCATATATGCTCATTTTATTTGAATTTGAATGGGCCGTTTACCCGTAAAGTGTTTATTGTTTGTTTTCTAGACATAGAAGACGTCAAAATATACGTTTGAAGCTAGTGGTGTTTAGTGGTGATTTTAGTGAACTGTGGGGAGTATCTTACAGGGGGCGGGTAGAACCGTTAGCTAAACTCCATAATGATATATTACATAATCAAACATCGCCTCCATGCGGCGCAAGGAGTATTACTCCGCACGTCGTATGGAGTACTTGTACTCTGTTATGTCTCACCCCCAGTTTCAGCCCGCCCACGCTAATGTCTGAAAGTACATGTCGTTGATCGGATCTATAGCTGCTGGCATGCGAATTAGCCTCTCTCAAAGTTTGGTAGAAGAGGAGCGAATATCAGTACCGTCTATTGTTTTTTGCGTTTCATCACCGATATTGGACGGGGTAGGCACTGGAGAGGTCAAGGTAGAAGTCCCCTGCACCATCCCCGCCGGGGTCACCGACCAGTTCTCCCAGGCCGTCGAGTTCAGTGCTGAGAAGGGAACAGTCATCTCCGTCCAATAATCTACATCCAAGTTAATTTCGAGGTATCTGGAAGCAGGAGCCAAGGGAAGATATATTCGTATGTGGAGTCAACATATGGGACATCCATACTCATGCTCGGGCGAAGGTTGTCAATACCCATAAAGTCACTGCTGGTGGCAGACGCAGACGGCGAGAAATATGGCGTAGTCGCAGCGGTGGCACTGGCCCCGGGATGGATGACGTCTGGGCTTTGACTTTCTCGGCCTTGCTCGGACCCAAGCACGATGCTCACGGCTCTTGCGGCTTTTTGAGCCTCTTTAGAAAAGCCACTCGAATGCACCCATATGTCGTGTGACTGCCGGAGAGACGTGCGAATGGTTTCCTCCATGTCTGTGTCTCCATCTTCTCCGTCTTCTCTGTCTTCTTCATCGCCACGGTCTCTCTGTAGATAGAAGCACAAAATGCTGGCTGCCAACAGAAAGATGTGGTTGACCAAAGAGTGTACTTTCCAGCGCTCGTGGTAGAGCTGGCCAAATGGAAGCATTTTCTCGTGCAGAATGTGCTGGAAGTCCAGAAGTTTGAGCGCTGCATCCACGCACTCTTTCTGCGAGTGTTGGCGGTGTTGAGGGTCAATATTCTTGGTAGAGTTGCTAAAGTACTTCCGACGCAGGATGATCCGGGCCGTGTGGTAGATGATCTGCAGTACGATCTTTTGTAGGACTGTCTGGGAGGAATCAGCCATACACTGTGTCTTGGACCGCCATTTGAGACACTCGGGAATGGAAGTGTAGGCGTGCTGGAGCTGCACATCCACTTCCGAGGTCTCGGCGTAGGTGGACGGTCTGTTGCGGATTGTCAGGTCCCAGATGTTCCCAAAGACATGGAAGAGCCGAGCCTTGACGAGACGGAAGAGCATGGGTGTCTGGTCGATCTCGGGCCGCGAGGGGGGCATTTCGGTGGTCGAGGGGCCAAAATCGCAGTCTTCCAGATTCAGAGGCTCGTCCGTGTCTGTCTGCGAAGGATGGATGACGCGTGGCAGGCCCATCTGCATGGCCAGAGCAATGTCTGCCTCGACAAGTGTGGCCCAGACCCGGCGCTGCATCTCACTGGCAAAGGGCGTAACAGACGGAAAGTACTTGGGGTCACGGTGGTATCCCATACGCATGGCCAGCTGAATGATGGTACCCAGCAGGACCCAGACGCCGACCTCTGCGTCCTGGTGAAAGAAGAGCTCCGTAAAGAAGTAAAACACCAGTGTCTCGACCACGCCGGAGCCACCCTTGATGTAGTCGGCTAGAACGAGGCATTGAACGACCTTGGTGCGCAAGTTTTCGGCCGATTTCTGGAGCTGGCGGTCCTGTTCTGCCAGCGATGTGTCCGAGGATATGGCACTGCGGTCAAGCTTATAACGCCGGAATTGTGTCGCAAGACACATGATGGCAAACAATCGGCCGAGCCATATGACAGGTGCTGTTTCAGGGTGGTCCCAGAATTCTTCGTACTGAGAGTTCTCGTTAGTAAGGGACATGGCAGTCTGCATGACAGGAAAGAATTACTTCTTGCAGAAACTGAAGGCTGTGCAGAAATGCTGAAAGATTTTAGTCGGAGAGGAGTCTCCAAGGACAGAAGTAGAGGATACCTATTGAAATCTCAAAAGAAGCAAAGTATCCCGAGACGAGTTGATCGACCACTGGCCGTGCAGGAATGGACGATAGCAATTCTTCCTTGGTAGCGAGTTTTGTGCATCCGTACAGCAGTTGAGGACCGCCAAGGGTTAGAAGAGGCTCCGAGGGCGGTCGAGTGACCTGCGCCTGTTCGTCCTTCTCCAAGTGCATTTTGAGCACGGCAATGTCGTTCAGCACGGCAGCCCAGTGTGCACTGCTGACGTATCTGGTTCCCGAGGGAGTACGGTGCATCGTGCCACAGTCCGAATCAGGCGGAGAAACCAGATCGGCTGCATTCTCAACAGACCCATTGGACTGGGCCGAGCTTGGCGGAGGATCTGGTGTGGCTCCCGGATAAGGAGGAGCTTGGGGACTCTGGCCATTCTGGCCTTGCATCATGTCCACGAGGAGCTTTTCCAGATGCTGCACGCGGTCTTGTACAGAAACAGGACGCTTGCGGACCTTTGGCGTTGCCTCACTCTCTGAAGGATAGGTGCATGAAGCACTCAACTCCCGCCTGGCGCAGTTGTTGCAGGGATGTTGGCGATCGCAACGTAGTCTAACGATGATCAGCAGGAGACAACTGAGATAAGAACACGAAAACCGACTTTCTTTGCCTGCAAAGGTTACAGGACCGTTGAGGCTTGGTTCGACTCCTGCTGGACAGCGGACGAGCCCTGCCTCGTGGCGTCTTTCCAGGCCCGCATTCAACAGGAATGTCGTTGCCATGGCCGTGGAGGTCATTCGCTAAAGAATTGTCCTCCATCTTGAAAGTTGCAGGTTCGATGGGGGATGTATTGGTAAAAATGAGAGTTTGTCGTCGAGAGAGCGAACGTTATAAATTTCCGATGCTCCGTCCCGATCGTCCGATGCTCCGTTGCTGAATCTCCGCTGAAGCCACGCCATCGAACCATGAGCGATAATTACTACGGGGCACTGTCACGTCATATCCAATCAGATACAACGGACTCGTTACTATCCCGACTCCGCACACATCTTACACTGTTGAAAGACAGCCGTGTCCGATAGAAGTTCCCGAATAAGTACTTCACCCGGAGTGGCGAAATTTCAGACTTCTTTTTAAGAGCTTTGAATTCCTGTCCATCCTTTTTACACATCTTTGGCTCTACATGCATTGAATTCCAACTAATTCTGATCATGTTCACTCGTTCGAGCCCAGAGATGGAGGAAGGCGTCATGAAGCCTCCGTTAGACATAGGAACAGATGGCCAAGACACAAGTTACTCATCCAACGAAGAGACAGAGACAAACCCCAATATCGTGGACTGGGATGGCCCTGACGATGTTAACAATCCGCGAAATTGGTCACCCAAGGCCAAGGTCCTGCACGTCGCCATCGTCAGTCTGTTCACTCTTAATGCGTACGATTCTCTGTCCTTGTACCTTTTCTATTCTTTCAACTAATGGATGGCTCAAGAAACTTTGCTGCGACCATGTATGCCCCGGGGGCTCTCGAGCTGGCCAACAACTTCGCCATTACCAACGACACTGTCATGACGCTGACCGTCAGTCTCTACGTGATGGGCTTTGCCATTGGTCCCATCTTCCTCGCCCCGTTGTCGGAACTCTACGGTCGCCGCATCATCTACTACATCTGCCACGTCTTCTTCATTGGCTTCACCTTTGGCTGTGCTTTTAGTACCAACGTCGGCCAGTTTTTGGCCTTTCGGCTTCTTGCAGGCTGTGCTGCCTCTGGGCCCATGAGCGTGGGCGGTGGCTCCATTGCGGATCTTTATCCCGTCGAGACACGAGCACAGGCCATGGCACTGTTCACTCTGGGGCCTCTGATAGGACCGGTATGTCTCCGCTGTATCTCCAGTGTCTCAGTCTCGGCGTCTCGGTGTCTCAATGTCTCAATGTCTCACAACTCCCTATTAGGTCATTGGTCCCATCATTGGCGGTTTCGTGTCTCAGTATATTGGCTGGCGATGGACCTTTCGTCTGATCCTCATTATTGTGAGTTGCGTTTGCAGTGTGCCCAACTCACAAAGCCGTATTCTCTTCGAAAAGCTAACAACTCCCAGGGTGGCTTCGTCGCCTTGGCTACTTTCGCTACCTTTCGCGAGACTAATGCCGCGGTGCTGCTCCGTCGCAAGGCTCGGCGCCTGCGTGCAGAAACCGGAAATGAAAAGCTCGTCCCTCTCTTCGATCGCACCGAAACCCCTGCGCAGATGCTGCGTCGCGCCATCGTCCGTCCCATCAAGATGCTTATACGCTCCCCTATCGTCCTGCTCATCTCGCTCTACGCGGGTATCATCTTCGGCATGGTCTTCCTTCTCTTTGCCACCTTCACGTCTGTCTTCCGTGGCACTTACGGGTTCAGCGTCGGCATCGCTGGTCTGGTCTACCTTGGATTGGGCCTCGGCATGGTGGCTGGCCTCGCCATCTTTGCCAAGACAAGCGACAAGCTTATCAAGGCCAAGGGCGACAAAGCCAGGCCCGAGGATCGTCTTTTTCTCATGAAATGGCTCGGCCTCGTCACGCCCATCGGTTTCTTTTGGTATGGCTGGAGCGCTCAGAGCCACACGCACTGGATCGTCCCCATTCTTGGTACTGTCTTTATTGGTGTGGGCTCTCTGGTAGTTATTGTGCCCGGGCAGCTCTACCTGGTCGATTGCTTTGGCGCAGAGGGTGCTGCTTCTGCTCTCGCTGCCAACCTCCTCATCCGCTGCCCCTTTGGTGCGTTCCTGGACCTTGTTGCTCCCGTTCTGTACGACAAGCTGGACCTAGGCTGGGGAAACACCGTGCTAGGGTTCATCTGCCTGGCCTTTATACCTGTTCCATTCCTGTTTTCTGCCTACGGAGAAACCTTGCGAAGGCGCTTTCCGGTCGACCTGTAGGAGGAAGAATTAATGCTTATAGAGTATACTTACGGGGTACTCCAAAGAGGTTTATATACGGAGTACTCTTTCTGGCATAAAGTATAGATTAAAGGGTAAGAACTTTCGTCTCTTTATTACATCCATCGCATCTATTTATCTTACAAAGTACGGAGTACAGATGTTTTTTTATTATGGTTCACACAATGTATTTATTTCTCATAAGTGATTTATGGTGTAGATAGCAAAACATGAATACAAATAGCAACTCTTCTCAATAAATACAACAACACCTGATGACCTAATCACCACCAGGTGACACCGTGCAAGGTGACTTCCCCAGAAACAATATTCGGCATCTTGGCAAAGATGTAGAGTACCATCCGCATTTGCTGCGCATCACGGAGATTATGTAAGCGATATATTATGCCTCGAGTTTCCTCTATTCGACCTTCTTGGTAAAATTGGCCATCGCCTCCGGCGGCGCACCTGCCATTGCCATGAGTATATAAAGGCCTCCAAGTATTTCCACCAAGTTTTTCATGTCCTCATCATCATCGATGCTACCTGGGTCGTTCTCGTAGGTTTCGTTCGTCGGCATCTCTGTGTCCGGCACTCGTGAGCCACGCTGCCCGCCCTCGGCGTGATTAATCAGCGGCGACGTGTCCGTCCTGAGTTGCTGATTCTGCTCTGCGAAATAGAATGTCTGCATAAAGACAGACAATGGAAACGTGATGTGTGCCACCAAGATGGCAGCTCTCATGCTTGTTTTTAGAAAAATAAGAATAAAAAGAAGATGAAAGTGGAAAATAAGTCCAATAGACTCAGTTTTGAAAGATTGAAGGCCGTTCTAAGAGACGGCACAAATGGGAGAATGGAGAAAATCTAAAATTATTTATCAGACCAGAAAATAAAGAAACGGAAAGAGAGGAAATATAAGAAAACAGAGACGGGCACTTCTTCTCAATCCGAAATATGCGAGGTACACTTTTGTAAGAGTCATTATCAGTAATTTCAAAAGAAAAGAAATCCATACCACGAATGCTCATTTTCCTCTTACGATGTATTTATCATACTATGGTCGTGTTGGTGTTTTAAATCACACCTTTTTTACATAAAATAGGAAGATATATAGATTAATAAATGTACTGAGATGGAAAAAATACGAGGTTGTTGAGACAAAATGTAAGCACGGCGCGTCTCCTGTCAATTTTCCGCGCGGTGGACCGATATTCCTTCTTGTTTCATCCTAATCCAAATTCCTACGAGTAATTTGTAAATCATGCAGCGTTGTACTACATAGGATGACAAGCAAACGTTCACATAAGCTTAATTTAAAACTCGCCTTTTAACTAGGCAACAGCACCCGATTCTTTTAATAAATATATTGTTATGTAAGCTCTTTTAAAGGCTTATGCGGCGAGTTTCTTCACGTCGCCCTCGTCCTACCTACTCGTGCTCGTATGCCTATGGAGTGCACGTGCCAGTGATCCGTTTCACCTTGTTCATGCGTTCTCCAACACGGTCTCCAAGCTTGACCAAGTCTTCCGGCTTCATCGTTCGCTGAATCTGGGCAGCTTTGGCGACAACTTCAACGTCGGCCAGGGCCAATGGCGTCATGATGAGGTCGACAATGGCAAGGGGCGCATTGTCCGGGTCATCGACAATAGTATAGACGTCGAGAGCGATGTTTCCAGCAATTCCAATAATGTCGAGGAGGGCGACAAGGGAGCCAATCTCGGCGACAGAACCTGCAACTTCGCCGACAATGGGAACAAAGAAGAAAACGGCAGCGAGACAGCCGATAATGATGGCTTTGCGCTCCTCTTCCTCAATCTTGTCGGCTACCTGTATAACGATCGACATGCTCTCGATGCCCTGGGCGATCATGAAAATGGGCAGGCTGATAGCATCGATCATGGCGAGCTCGTCACCGAGAAAGGTGCCCATCCGCATATCTGTGATGGCATTCGACAGTTGTCCCATCAATTTGGCCGAATTGTTGAGCCCAGATTGCACAATGGACTTTGGGTTGGAAACATCAGCGACACCGTAGTCTTTTGGGAAGGGCGCACCAAACTCGTAACCCATATTCCAGCAAACGTCACCGTCACCTGCTTTATGGCCAGAGCCTGAACACGTATCAAAGATGGTGTACAGGCCAAAGCCGACCTTGTCCTTGGGAATGCCAGTAGCGTTTAGTAGGTCGGCATAAAAGCTATCAGCCTTGTCGTCGCGCAGGGTCCAATAGAGGGTCTGATCGTACATGCCATCATATCCATAGCCGCGTTGGCTGAAGTCGGGCGGACACGGTTCCGTCTCGTTGAGCCAGTGCCTATCAGCTTTGTAGGTCGTAGAGTTATTGCCGTCATGCGTGTCTAGCAAGTCGTCTTCAGGGTGGCAAGACTCGTCGTCGTAGCAGTATCTGCACCTCTTATTGTCCGAGTAAAAAAGCGGGTCGCAATCAATGCAGCACACTACTCCCTCCGTGACGACACAGGAAAAGTAGTCATTGCCGTGCTGCTCCATGAAGTCGTGTACCTGAGAGTTTGCGCTGTCGGTGACCGATTTGGCATACACAGAGAACTTGTCATCATAACCCTCGTTCATGAGCTCGGTAAAGTTGCTGCTCGCCTGGACCAACATGTTGGACAGTACCGTCAGCATGTACTGCCCTACACATTCGATCGGCCAGCTATCAAGCATTTGATTAGACAGGTCGTCCAGTCTCACAGTCGGGCCGGGTAGATCGTCACAGGACATGTACATGTTTGTGTCATCGCAACCTCGAGAGTCTTCCCAGCTATTGCAGGAGATCTCGTCGTCGTCAAGTCCGTCAAAGTCCCCAAAGGCGGCAAAGTCAAGCGCCCAATCGACAGTGCCAGCAAATTTGAGCTTCTTGTATCGTTTGGCACGCAACGTCTTCATCTCTCTGGCCATGTAGGCGACCCAGGTGCTGCCGATGCCATCGTCGTTGAGATAGACCACATAGTTGCTGTCGACCTCGATGTCATACCAAGATGTGGTGCCGGACTGATTTCCATAGACATAGTCCATGATCTCTGCATTTCCCATAAATCCACCTGTCTCTGTGCACTCACCCGGCTGGGCGGTAGACTCATTGCTGGAGCCTGTGTAGAAGCACTGTGGCCCCGTACAGGTAGCGTTCGCCATGCCAAACGAGCGGCCATAGCTTGGGATACCGACGGCGATTCTGTTGGTAGGCACACCGGCCTTGGTGATCATAGATAGTGCATACATTGTCTCGGTCAGGTTGACATGGCTTCGGAGACAATTTCCGCCCGGACAACCATCCTGAGAATGGGCGTCACCATAGTCCCACTGTCCGTGTAGATCGTGAGTCTTGTATGCAAAGTAGTCAACCACGTCGGCCATTTCTTTGATCGGAAAATTTTGCAGATACCAAAACGAAGCCGGGGCTGCAATCGAGATGGTCTTGCTAGTGTCCAGGCCGAGATGGCCACGGAGGGCCCCCAGGAAGGTCAAATAGTTGGGTCCGTCTGTAGGCTGGCCTCCCGAGGTATCAGATGCGCCCAGAAACTCTCAGTCAAAGTCAACGCCGTCTAGGCCTTCATCGTTAAGAAAGCGAATGACATTGTCGGCAAATGTGATGTAGTTGAGATTTTCTGGGCTCATGGCCTCGCGCAACTTGTTGTATATTCCTGTATTTGTCGAAGAGCTCCAGTCACCGATGGACACAATGCGCTTGGTGGGCAGTGCTTTAAACGCATTCCACTGATTGTACGTGTCGTTAATGACGATATTGAAGTTTTCATCGAGTGTGGCATACGCCCAGTGTACATGAGTATGCACTGACGCGTCAATTTCAGACATCCGCATGGTGAGACACGACCGGTCCCGGTTCCACGACTCGTATATTCCGACACTGATGAACGTTGCCGGTCCATATTCATTGTTGGCAATGTCTGTGCCGAAGTTGGAGATGCATCCATTCTCGCCCAACGGTGCTGTGCCAGGGTTTCCGGACGGGCCTATATTGACGGTGCAGTAGGCTGGCGTAATGCCACACTGACCAGTGATGTCACAGCAGGCATTGATCGGACAGGGATTGAGGTCAGACAGGGCCGCGCCGTTGGTCGGCAGCTCGGTTCCAGGGACTGTCGGCCCGCATTTGGCACCATCCACTGGGTTGGGAAGCGGTGCTGTACCTGCGCTGACACAGATGTTCATATTGCCGTGGATGTTTTGACAGCCAGTCCAGCCCCAGGTGGTGCCATTGTTGAACGTGTCAATGTCGATGTCGGTCAAGCCATGTCTGGCAGCAATCTGCAGGCAGGTTTCGCCCGCCTGCACCAGGTACTCGCTGCACGTTCCATCAGTGCTCTCCTCAGGCGTCCAGGCAGAAGGATCCTCCAACGTCCGCAGGCCATTTCTCTCGGCAGGGGTAACGTATGCCAATGTCGAAATGGTAGAAAATATGGCAGCAACAAGTGCTACCAAGAATATGTATCTCATGATTTATAATGTCGATAAAGAAGTAGAGTGAAAACGGAGAATGACGATGGAATAGTGGAAGTTAAGAGTGGAAAGAAGAAGAATGAAGTGAGGAAGAACGAGAAGATGGAATAAACGAAAAGATGAAAAGAATTTTTTTAAAATCGGGTTTAAATAGATTTGAAAAAGTGTTTGCTGCCTGGAACACGGAAGCAACCGTTTCCATGATCGATACATTACGGTACCGGTAGCAATACGGTAGAACTAGAAAATTTATTTAAATGCAAAATAAAGCGTTTGTGTTTGCCTTGGCCTTTGCTTCCTACATACTACTTGTTTGCGATCCCCCTTTCTCCCATTTTCCTCAATTTCCTTGATCCGCCCTCTTTCCATCCATTTCCTCCTACGTATTTTAGACGTCACATCGCTCAACCGTCACCATGAAGATAGGGATGTTTTTGACCTACCTCTGTCTCTTTGACCATGCTGCCCTTGTGGCTTATGCTGGCATTTCTCATGGGTCTGAGATGTGAGTTGCATTTTCTTTTCCTGACTTTCTGCTTACTTTCCATGCTAACACCTTTTCCAAAACATAGAGTCCTATTATACATGAATTACCTGGCTGAAGAACAATACAAAATCCTCCCCGGAAGGGAGGACTACTCGTACGAAGTTGCCGTGGACTGCAAAGGCTCGCGGCCTGGTGGCCGTTGCACCTTGAGCGAACTCATCGCTGCTGGTGCCGATCCAACCGCTGCCACGGCCGAAGGCTTGGTCCCATTGCATATTGCAGCTCGTGCCCGCGAGAGCAACATTGTGGGCATTTTGCTGGACGCTGTGCAAGCAAAGGGGCCACAGGAAGCAGCCGCCGCCATTTGCGCACGCGATGAGATCGGTTGGCAGCCTCTGCATTATGCCTGCCGATCAGGTCGTCCAGAGACTGTTGCTCTGTTCCTGGAGGACGCGGCATCGCGAAAGGAGGAATTCCTACCGACTCTTTCGTCATTGCTCGACGCCTGTGCCGAATATGCACAGGAACAACCCCTCTGGGAAACATACCGTCGACCGGACATAAATGACTTTGACGCCATATACTTGTGCTGTCCCATCGAGAAGGGCTGGAAGGACGACGTGTCAGGAGGTACTGGCCGGCTCGACAAGCTCCGACCATGGGCCACTGCCGGGCCTTTATTGAGAGCTGCATATCTCAATGGATTTGCATCGGACGAGGGGATTCGTAGGAGGCTTGAGGATCTTCACAGGTCAGCTGAGGAGCATCATTGCCCCGAACTCGTGGAAGAAGAAATGAACGGATTCAGCGAAGAGGAATACTTTGAAAAAGAACGGACAAGAGTGGATTATGGCTTCAATAATGCCAGCGGCGGCATTCGCTCCGAACAAGACACAACGCAAGTATGGTCCATCTTGCAGATGGTGCACAAAGCATTTCCCTCGACGTCTTTGTTCTTGCAGACCCTGCGCGGGTGCATCCAGAAACTTGAGGGACTTCAGCCGGCCAAGAAGACAGAGACCGAGAACGAGACCTCTGGAAGCACGAGCATTCCATACATGTATACGCTTCATTGCTTCAACGAGTTTGCTTCTGCACTCGACAAGGACCTACAAAAGCTACTCACCGGCCTCGGCACTCCCATGGACAGCAACCAGACCATCCCAGATACTGGCTTTTTGACGGGTGGCAAACGTGTTGTCGAGTGTTTACTGCGACAACACAATGACGCCATCATACCGCTGTTGCTGGTGCGATGGGCCTCTGACAGACTTCCAGACAGCGATCCTGCTGTTACTACTGACCCCAAATACATTGTCCCGAGAGAAGTCCGCTGGGCAACCGACTCCCTGCGCCGCCTCGTTGAACTGGGCCAGGCAGAGTTGCTGGCGGAAACTTGGGCATGCAGTCCCGGTTTTCCCATTTTTGACAAGCCAGAGATGGTCGGCACCACCAAGGCCCAGCCGCTGCTGTTTCTTGCTTGCTGCCGTGAGCTTCCCAACATGGATGTCGTACGTCTACTTGTTGAGACGTATCATGTCGATATCAATGGCCGCTCCATGACCAAGGAAGAGTTTGAGAAAGCGCGCACCGAGCCGCAGCCTGAGATTTGGAACGAAGATGATGCTGATCCCGGACATGCCACCGCTCTGCATGAGCTGGCTCGTGGCCGACACTGGTGGGGAGTCGCCCAGGGCATTCCCTACCTCCTTGCACACGGAGCAGACCTGACTGTTACAAATGAAGATGGTCAAACTCCACTTGACGTGGCCCGAGACTACCTGCCGCAGGGACCGTTCTACAAAGAGGTGCTGGAGTTGCTTGAGAAGGCTTCGTCTCGTTGATCGATGTGTTAGCCTGGGATATTGGAAGTTCGTACTCGGTAGTCAAGTAGCTAATTAATCTGATTGCTTACCCAAATGTGCATAAACTAAACCGTGTTTACACCGAGGTACTTACATACCTGAAGTCCTTTCCGGCTGTAATTGAGGTTGGGATTCCACTGATGTTCTATTTATTAGGTTGGGTTTTGAAGATGCAACATCTTTTAAATATTTTTCTCTGATTGGTTTTTGTTTAACTATTCCTAATTCATTAAGTATCGACCAACAGAATAAAGCATAATACGTAAATCTTTTTTTCAATTGTCAGCAGAAAAATAGAGAAAAGAAGCATTTGGCTCCCCACTACAACTTTAAAAGACGCTATCCTTTAATAACATTGTTGTAAGGCCAAGATATGAAATGTGGGCTGCATATCATGGAGAATAGAGCACAATGACGGGAACTGCTGCATAATCACGTGATTTATCTTCAACATCGATGTTGAAGGATTTATCGTACATTAATTGGTCAGAAGGATGTATATGACCCACAAATAACCTAGCGCCCGTTTACTAGATTAAGGCATGACCCATATTAATAGGGTGATGGAAAGGGGCCTCTTTTTCGGCCGTCTTTTTCTCTCCTCCAATTCGTAAAATAATTGCTTTTTGCACGATTTCATACCTGTCAGGCAAGATTGCAATGCAGCTAAGCTGTTGTGTGTAGTATTGAAGGAGAGAACGAGGCTCATTGAATAAGCACTAAGCCTTAAAAGCAGTCTGGTACGCGTAAGCGATATTAAATATAAAAAAGGAAATAAAAATAAAAACAACAAAAGAAGAGGGAAGAGGCTGAGGCATCGATCGATGCCTGCCCCCACCAGCAAAACTCGGGATTTCTCTTCTTTGTCTCAACCCTTTCTCCCCGTCTTTCTTTTTCCCTTGATTTTCCAACTCCACCAAGTATTAAATCATGGATCTTGCATTTCAGGCATTGTTGCTGTTTGTGGGCGGTGTGTGGGCGGCTAACGTCACGGAACTGGGCCTCAACGCCTTTGTGACGTCGGGCGAGCGTGCGATGCCTTCCGAATTCTCACTGGAGGAGGTGACCCCATTTTACTGGACAAATCTGACAGGCCACGTTCTCAATGTGCAAGCTGTCAGCGGAAAGGGCCAAGATATGTTTTTGTATGGTGAGTTTTCGTCGCTTTATCGATCTCTCTATTCTTTTCTCGCTTCCTTTTTCTTCCTTTCTCTCTTCTTCTAAGCTTGAATACCTTTTAATTTCGGACCTTTCTGTAGCCGCTCCATGTCTCGAATATAACAACAGCACCTGCATATCCTACGAAGAATCCAATCCCGGCGGTGGCGTTTTTGGTGGCCCCGGATGGGTGGGAACGGGTGGTTTCGCGGCGTTAGCCAGTGACCCCTGGCAGATCAACTTGATCTACAGCTCCGACAACTTGACGGGGACATCCATTTCGTTAACAACGGTGAACAGCCCGACATTTGCTTTGGTCACCGCATTTAGCACGACATCCACAGCCACCGCATCAACAACGTCGTCTTGCAGCAATAGCGCCAGCACCAGCAGCGGCCATGTATCGGCAGGAGCAGCGGCAGGAATCGGCATTGGATGCGCTGCAGCCGGTGCCATAATAGCCTCGGGCGTGTTTATTTGCCTCAAGCGTCGACAGGACCAGAAGCAGTTACAAGGGTCATTAAATACTAATCAATATTACCCTGGCCCTGGCAGCACGGCTCCCTATTCCACCAGCTCGCAAGCCCCGATAGAAGCCAAATATACAACGATGCCGCCACAGTCGGAGGTGGCCAGTCCTGTGCCCGAGCTGTCGACGAGACAGTTGTATGAACTAGGAGGCAGTGCAAATCGTGCTTGAAAGAAAATGTAATTGGAGTTTTATCTGCGAGCATAGCGGGAGGTGAAGCACAAGCAAAACATTGTGATAATGAAAAGGAGCCAAGTCCATGGGCGTGAAAAATGTAGAGAGAAAGAGTTACATTGCCCAGGAGAACTTCTATATAGGCATAAATGCGACAAGCTTCTGCAACACCAGGGCGATTCAAAAACGAGACAGTAAGGCTCTTGGCATATGTATGGAGTTAGATTGGTAATTTCTCTAATATAGAGAAGCCTTTCGCGTATTATAGTACTCCGTACTCCTTGTTCTCTTGGGGGCTCTTGATTGGCGTCCGTGCTAATCCCCAAAGGGGGTTTCCTTGTGAATGCTATCCTGTTGCGGCAATTTCGCAATGTTTTGCGGAGTACGGAGTACTCCGTACAGTCTTCCGGCTCTCCCGGTTGCAGTCATTCACACACCGCCGTGGCGCAGCCGGCACGGCTGGTGCGGAGGTACTCCGTGGTTAGTATCATCAGATGTAGCGCCTGTGCTCGGTCCTCGTCGGAGGTGAATAACTCCATTTGACTATAGCAAACACTGCAATCCATACAGAGTAACTATAGACTTTTTAAGCAAGATGCGTTGCCAATGAACACTTACCTGTCACTGCAACCTCAGCTGCAAAGCCCTTTTTAGTCCGAAAAAGGCACCGACTGTGGTGGAGAGTTTGTACTGATGTGACGTTGTGCTCGTCGGTCTCGCTCTAGCCATGTCTTCACCGTCTGATGGAGTATACGGAGTAGAGGCAGTGTTCTTGGCAAGAATGCCATGACAGGAGCCCCTTTAAACCCCTCCTTCAGATGAAACTTGGTGTGGCACAGACAAGACGAATGGTCTGAGAAGAAGAAGAAAAAAAAAACAAGTCCTATATAAGGAACCTGGAAATAAGACGCTGGAGTTAAGGTTTGGAGACGTTTGGAAAAGCTCAGACTTGTCTGTTTCAGCTAGATTAGCAGTACTGTTAGGCACTTGTTTAGTCCAATGCAAGCAGAGAGTGAGTCAACGTTGACGAACGACAAAACATATCCGGTTGCTATTAGTGCATATTAATGTCTATTCCTTGATTCGTCGAACAGGACCCTGGAAAGAAGGTAGTAAGGATCGGCTTGGCGTAGAGAATTTCCGAGGGGTGTTGCATCGATGGCATTGGCATCTCTACCTGCGACCATTATTCTGGATGTGTTCTTTGCCGGGGGGCACTAAGAAGAAAGTAGTGTATGCGAGTAGAATTATTTCTGGAATCGCCACTTTGGAGTAATTACAGATCTGCACCATGCCAAGAACAGACGGTTCGTTGGCAGATTGTTTCTACCTTTTTTTGTGTTTTTTGTGCTGATGCCTACTCTGAAAACCCGATGCTCGATCTAGAAGGTATGTGCACTGAATATGCCCTGTATTATAGGCGGAAGGCAAATCAACCGTAATGAAAACTCGGAATACAACTCCGCCACAGTGCCAAAATAAATATTTCTACGTAACAGAAGTGCGGAGAGGTACAAAGTACGGAGTAGATGGCTCAAAATCCCAACAAACCAATTGGAGACCGCTCCGAGTCGCCCGCTTTCATCCGCGTATTCGATCCTCCCCCGTATCGTCAAACAACCACTGTACGGGGTGGCATAAGCTTAACGGGCTGTGTTCCTGAGCTAGCTATACCCTCGAAAGCGAGAGCGAGAATCCAGTCCAACTAGTTTGCTTCAGGTGCCGGGGCCCTGTGCAGCAATCGTGGTTTAGTGGATTGTTTGGGGCAAAAGTTTCCCTGAATTAGAATTAGTCGAGCTTTCATTGGCCACTCTAAGAGCGATCGGCGTCGTGATCGACACACAGTCCACCTTTCAAGGTAGTAGAAGAATACGGGGGGGTCTTTAAGACTAATAGAGGCACAGTCTAGCAAATGCCGTCTATCAAATGCCGACCATCTTGTGTTGTCCAGCACGTGTATTCGCTCTCGTACGGAGAGTACGGAGTATTTTGCTCCGTACTGTAGTCCATACGTCCATACCCTGTACGAGTAATCCATACTCCGTAAGATACCTTGGACCAGTAGTCCTATTCAAAGGCCTCTGTCATGGCCATGGCGTCGATGATCTCTATAAAGAGAGGGACGTTCCCCCGCGTTTCTGGCCGTAAATCTGCTTTACCTCACCCACTTCGACATCCTCGATAGCTCTCTTCTATCCAACACTCGTTCATCATGCAGTTCTCTACCTTTGCCGCCGTGACTTCTACGCTGCTCGTTTCTGGCAGCCTAGCCAGCCCGCATTACCACCCGCAATATCGCCGGGAGGTTCCTGCGTGGCATCCTCCTGGTCCTCTGGACTGTATGTCACAGATCGAGTCTTTGTATGAAAAATATACTAACAAGCGTGTCTGCTTTAGTCCGTGGCCCCTGCCCCATGATGAACACGCTGGCCAACCACGGCTACCTCCCGCACGACGGTCGCAACATCACCCGGGAGGTTGTCATTGATGCCATGGGCTCGGCTCTCAGCTTCAACTCCGATCTGGCCGTCATCATGTTCGATGCCGCTGTCTTCGTCAACCCTGAGCCGAACGCCACATACTTTAGCCTGTAAGTATTTATGATCCCCTGTGCTTTTTCTAGCATCTGCTTACAATCATAGGGACGATCTGAACCGCCACAACGTGCTCGAGCACGATGCCAGTCTCAGTCGCCAGGATGCTTACTTTGGTAACAACCACGTCTTCGACGCGACCATCTTTGCCGAGAGCAAGGCTTACTGGACCGACGAGATCATGACCCCGACCATGCTGGCCAATAGCAAGTTAGCCCGTCAGATCACCTCCCGTGCGACTAACCCCAACTACACCTTCACGGAAACGGTTGAGGCCTTCAGCCTGGGCGAGGTGGCTGCTCCCATCATTGCTTTCGGCGATCTGGTCACTGGTGACGTCAACCGGTCTCTCGTGGAGTACTTCTTTGGTGCGTTCACTTTGCATTTCTCTTCCATTATAGCTACTAATTGTTCCACAGAGAACGAGCGCCTCCCTACCGATCTCGGCTGGTCGAAAAAGACCGACCCTGTCACTCTCGACGCCATCCTGGGCGTGTCGAACATGATTGGCAGCAAGGTCAGTCTGCTGACCGACAGTGGGAGCAACAGCACAACCACCAAGCGCAGCGTGCGTGCCGTGCGCGATCTGCACTCTGGCCTGGGCCTGTATTAGAGACAACGAGGCCTGTTGTGGGGAGTTCTTTTCAAGTCTGTATAAGTTATCTAGAAATGTGCCACGCACTTCTCATGCCATCCAATTTTATGCCACCTTTTCCAACGGCACTATATGGTACGGTGTGATGATTACAGGCTCCAGAAGTCCGTAGTTCGCATCGCCTGGCGGACGCGTGTCGGAGCCAAAGAGACCCGTAGGCGGCGCTCCGCTGGACCGCAGATCGTCCCAGATCGGCGCCATCCCATTGGCCAACGTGGTGCTGACAACGGCCTCAACCTCGTTGGTACCGACTATCAGGTAGGGAGAAATATCGAGCGTGGCATCGGTGACATCGAGTGCAGGCATGGCATGGCCATTGACGAACACGGCCAGCGTGTGGTCCACGGCACCAAATGAGAGGAGAGCTCCTGTATCATTTGCATCTGCGGATGGCCAAACCCATGTTGTGTTATAGTAGCCACGACCCGAGACGTTGTGCAGGCCGTCAATGTTCTGCCACGACGTTAAAACATCCAGGTAGTGGGTGGTGTTGTGTTTTGCGGCAGTGATCGACATGTCGTCCAGAGGTGTCGGTGGATCCCAGTGTTCAGCCACCAACGTCCAATTCTGCAGCTCAAACGGCTTAGCGGAGCTTGGTGCGACATAATACAGTCGATCGGCCGAGGTAACCACCCATTCATCCGAGGAGAGACCTGTATAACCCACATGTGCCACGAGGCCACTTTCGTTGTCATACACGACAATGTCTAGAATCCCGTTCGATGTGGAGGTTGCGTGAAGGAAAGCCGTGTTGTTCTCATTGTCAAAAACGACGAGCATTGTCTGGTATGCAGCCAGTTGAAAGTAGATCGTCGTCTCGTTGTCTGTCTGCGTGAAATTCAAAAGAGGCTTTCTTGATCCACTCCAGGGGTCATAGCGGTACGGTTTTCCGGTTTTCTGGAAGGCAATAGTCCCTGCACTATCATACTCGTCGCTGTTGTAGACAAAGATGTATTGCTGCTGCTTGTCGGACGTCTCTCGCCAGACCGGCCACCACGCAGCGTCAGCCTCGACTCGAGCGCGTGGCTGAATGCCCAGCGACTCAACAATGCTGACTAAGCCAGTCTCGTCCGGTACCTCGTGCACGTTGCTGAGATCTCGCATGGCCTCCAGAGTCTGGTTCACATACAGACTTCCAGCGGGGTCGTAGCCAGCCAGATACGAGGGAATTCCGCCGTAAAATATGACGGGAAGACCTGCCTGGGCTGCCTTGGCAATTGCTTCAGCCCCGATAACCGTCATGCACTCACTGCCCCGTACGATCAGAGCCTTGTACGCCTGTCTCTCTGGAGCAAGAATGCCATTTTCCACGGCTGCCTCGGGCAGCGCCAGATTTTCGGGATTGAGGTATCCGTAGGTATATCCCAAGCTCGAGAGATCGTCGCTATCGTAGCTGCTCGAAACCGCAGAGTACGCAGTTCGCTTTTGGTAAAAGGCCAAGTCCATCTTGGCTACACCCGACCGTAAAGCGAGAATGTTCCGAGCCAAATAGTCCATGAAACCCCCTCTGAAAAAGTCCCATGCCGGCTGGTGGCGGCCGTGCATGTCAGACCAGGCGTAGGTGAAGGCTGAAAATCCTGGCCATGTTGTGTTGGGATACTAAATAAATCATTAGCAGAGCAGACTGACTGATTACAAACATACTAACCTCGCCAGAGTATGGCAGTCCGTGTAGTACAAGGGCGTTGACTCCTCCTGCAAATAGCCTCTTGATAAGCATCAGCAGCGTCGGCAGCTTAAGCTGGTACGTCTGTCCCAAAACAGCACCAACTTCAGCTGAGATTACAGTCTTGCCGGCCATGTTGGCGGGTGCCACAAACTGTCGATAGCCGTCAATTGACTCAGCAAAGGCCAGATCTTCGCATTCGGGCACAGCAACCGTAGGAATGGCAGTTTGCATGTCCACGGCTATGTTGTAGCCAACCTGGGACGACCACTGGATGCCGAGAGAATCATTGGCCCAGCTATCGAGCGCCGCGAGATATTCCATGTATCCTTCAGTCAGCGTGGTCCGGTAGTCGGCAACATGGCTGTATCCGGAATCTTCCTCGTCTGTGATGAACCAGGTGGCGAAGTGTTCTATCAGGCTGTTCTGGTGGAACAAAATCGGGAAAAATGGGTTGATCGAGTAGCCACGTCGCTGTTCAAAAGCTGCAGGAAGGCCGGGTGTCCAGTAGATGCGCGGGTTGATTTCCACACTGTCTTCCCACGCATAACGGGCCACCTTTTGCAGTTTCTCCTTGGTTCCGTTGACCAGAAGGTGTTTCTCCCAGAACTCTGTAATGACTTTGGCACCACGGGCGGAGAAATGGTCCACTATCCACGACCCATTGTGGACGTAGTCAACCGGCTCCGTCTGCGGCCCTGCCAACTGTCCAGGAGGAGTCTGGTTTCGTGCTCCAGAGCGCACCAAGTAGACTGCATAAATGACGTATTGCAGGCCATCCGAAACATCTGAAAATTCGACATCCAGCCATCCCTCGTCTGAGACTTCGTCTGTCACATCCTTCAGACTACATGCCGCCAGCGTGATGGTCTGGCCTTGCGGTGCGTCTTCAATCACAGTCATCAGTCCGGTCACCACTGCTTGAAGTGTGCCTGTGCCCCATCCAGGAACAACATCATGAAAACTGTCCCCGAGAGCGACGTACACAGGAAAGGGCACCAGGTCCCACATCAGGCCCTCGTCCTCTTCTTCTGCAGGCACACCTTGACCCTGGTTCGGCCCGACTGCGAAGTCCATCAGCATATCGTTGTCGGCATGCGCCTGGATCGCGGCGTCCAGCACTTTCTCTGATTTTGGTTAGCCTTAAGCCGACAAGTCATTTCCGTGATACTCACTCCAGGCTGGCGTCCCCCATCCATACACGCTCCAGTCCACCGGAACATAGTCACCCGCAGACGCTCCATACTGATAAAATCCGACGACTTCGATGCCTGCAGCACCACGAGCGCCGGCCTCGGCAATGTCCTCTGCCACTCGGGATGTGTTTACGTAAGCATCTGGGATCCAGTAGCGAAAGCGCGGGCGGAAATCATTGCTTGGGTTTTGAAAGGTGTGCAGGGGACTTTGGCTCCTTTCAGGCTCATGATAGTCGTTGTCTTTCAAGAGAGAAAGCCCCTTTTGAACGATGTCCCCATAGAAAAGGTACACGAGCAATGAGGCAACAAGAAGGCTGAGTCGCCAGATCCGATGAGACTGGCTTTGAAAGCTTCTCTTCTTAGTAAGAACAGGCGCCGATTTCTCAGAGACTCCAATACGAGAAGTAGCCTCTTCGCTCCTCTTTTCAAGGCCGGTATGGTCATTGGCCGGGAAAAGGGGGTGAGCAACGGTTCGACGGTCCATTGAAAGGAGCTGCCATGCAATGGCTTTTGCACTTATCGGCTGTCAACAACAGCCTAGGGAACTCTTTTTGTGAAAATATGGCAGTCATGAACTGAATATCCAGTGTCGATGATGTCTAAGTTTCGTCCATGGAAATGAAAGTACTGCGCGGGGTGTCAGTAAGTACGAGGATTGGCACGTGATTGGATATCATGTGACTATTTAATTGTACTGCTCAGTTAACACACTATACCGTCTAATTAACAATGGTCAAGTAGCAGGCGTTTATACAGTTAAGAAGTATCTTCGCTTTATTGGTAACTTAAATTGTGTACCCTTGATTATTTGGGGAAGAATTATCTATTATATTTTAGCTGTAATTCAGACATGAGTATGTGTGGTTCTTCCTGCGTGGTAGACCTTCCAACATTACCTGCCTTAATTAACGTGCAGATACTAAAGTCGAAAGCGGAGACCCAAACAGAGTCGAATCCACAAGAATCACAATATGTGTTATTAACACCCCCAAGGGAAATTACAAAGTGACTCGCCCAATATTCATGGCCTTGGGCCTCAGGCAAATAGTCTATGCCATTTCACAGTGGATAGAAAAGTAGCTGAGGAAATGTGAAATTTTCATTACAAAGATTAAAATATGTCGGCTATTATTTTGCATGAACTCACGGGTAGACAACACAGGAGACAGACACTGTAGCCGTGCGTTGGCCTTGTAAATTTTGTTTGCTATATATAGAATAAGCTAATCCTTGCTATTTTTCATTGCAGCTAGGCTACTCAGCTCCATCCGTTGCGCTGTTTCGGCCGATTTCTAGACCACTCTGTTCATTTTTAGGCTGTCTATCCATCTACAGAATCTTTGCTACTTTACTATCACAGACAACTCTCAAAAATGTCCAAATCACAGAAGCAACTGGCAGACTCGTGGCTATGGAGTCACGTGGCACCTAACCGCATTGCCCTTCACACTATCAGCCCGGAAAAGGTCGAGCCCTCAGCCACTCCAGTCACTAAAGAATCGAGGGACGAACTAGTCTGTAGCTACAACTGGCTGAAAGGCAATGGACTGAATATTAAGACACCGGGTAAGTGTTAACCCTGCATTTACTTTTTGCTCTGGCCATCACTGACAAGTCGTCGGCAGGGTTCGCCCCGACGTGGAAGCCGCTTGCCTTGCCAGTCACCCTCCCTCCTGACAAGGGATACTACAATGTTGATTTGAATGGTGCCCGTATGCCACGGTTCCCGTTTGAACCCCTCTTCCGTGCCACTTCTATTATGCGTCCGGAATTCTGCTTTGACAATGTCGACGTCGTTGTCAACCGCAACAGCCTACGCAAGCTGCTGGACCTGTGCCATGGTCGTGTCGAGACCAGCTTTCGCCTAAACTTGCTGCGCGTGGGCCGTACACTCATCATTGAGCGCTGTGAGCGCAAGGTGCGCGAGAAGATCCGGGGCGACGCAAAGTTTGGCTCACAGCTCAGCTGGGGCCATACTTTTGAGGAGCAAAGCGTCCAATTTCCGTCTGGCACGGGTTGCGAACAGAGTGCCGGTCACCACAGGGCTCTTCGCTACAATCTGGGTGACGTTCGCTGCGTTGTGCAGTTCGAGGTTGATGCCTCTTATGAGGGGACTGCAGCCTTGGCAGACGATGCCAGCCAGCATGACTCCCTCACTGATACTCTAAGCCAGCTATCCATAGCTGATAGCCCAACAGCAAACGGCACAAAGAGTCTCCTGACAGCGAGTCGAGGCGGTCAGCTTCAGCCACAGTCTGCTATGGCTGAGATTAAGTCCATGAGCCTCCAAAAAAACGCCACCTCCAAGTATATTCCTCAGCTCTGGTTCGGGCGCACACCCTGGCTGCTTATTGGCCGCCACACTCGTGGTAAATTCCAAGAGGTCAGAGACATCCATGCCGCCGATAGCTTTGCTGCCTGGGAGGATGCGCACCAGACTACCTTGCGCAAACTTGCCGCTCTGTTGGCTCAGTTGCGTGATAATGTGCTACAGCTCAGCAGCAGTGGCAACAGTAGCAGCTTTGTCGCCATATGTGAGAAGTCTGGCTCGCGTGCCATCCGAATTTTTGCCTCGACAGAGCACGGCAAACAGACCTTACCAGACGATTTGATTGAGAAGTTCTGGAGTTCTCCAGCCAAAACTATGGCAGAGAAGATCTAGGTGTTAGAGAATAGAAAGAAAGGAAACTCTCGGTTTGTTATGAAGGGGCTATTAAGGGTATAGTTTTGTCGTAAAAAAATGTTATACCACATGCAAGACAACAATAGGAGATGTCTTTATACAATAATGCTCATGTGAGGAACACGGCTCCAGTCAGGTTTTCGGTGTTTCAGTCAAGTGAAATCATAGCTTACAAATATCGTACAGAGTACGGAGTGCTAAGTCTTCTGTATTACTCCCTGAGTCGTACTCGCACCCGTACTCGTGCACTGTGCTCCATATCCCTGTGTCAACCCTTGTCATGGGAATGTGGGGACGCGGCTGGGCTGCTTGGATGGATCGGAGGGATCGGGGCTGAGAAGAAACCCGCGGATTCGCTTACTTATCCGCGGAATTGCTATGGAAATGCGCGGATCCACGTCGTATCTCGGATTCGACGACCACGTCTTCTTCCAACTTACAACCCGCGCTTTTGTTGTGCGTCGCGCATCCTCCTTCATCCACTTAATTGATACAAAGAACTACAAAAAATAGCCTTCTTGTTTCCACCATGACCGAATACCGCCGCCATACCAAGTCTCGAAATGGCTGTACTTACTGTAAACAGAAGAAAATCAAAGTACGTTCTTTTAGGGGTCCACAAGCTAGGATCTTGGGGTCTGTTCCATGGAATGGCTAATCTATCCCTTGTTGGCAGTGTGACGAAGCTTACCCGTGCTGCTTCCACTGTAGAAGGCGTAACATCACTTGCAGTCTTGCATCTCGTCCCTTAGAGACACGTTCAACCGTCGTAGGACATGGACAGGTCTTGGCAACGGCTCCTCCATCTGTACCAACGGTCGGTTTTCAGCTCAACAACCCCACGGACCAGGCACATCTAGTCTGGCAGGATAACCTTGTCAGGCTACGTGATGTGCTAGCACCAAGCGAGAATGCGAATGCGTCCAGCAGCGGTCCGACGACGTCCGAGTCGCTGAACGAGCGTGATGTCGAACTTATGCACCACTACTGCACCGTCACGGTCGACACGATCTATACACGCCTAGATATGCGCCATGTCTGGCGCGTAGTAATCCCACAGATCGGCTATACCCACAGATTTGTTATGCACGGCTTGCTTGCCATTGCCGCCACCCACAAGGCTACCCTCATCCCCAGTCAGATACATACCTATGCCACTATCTCAGAGCATCATCAGATTCTGGGCTCCGAGGGCTTCCGTTCCGTCGTTGCCCATACAAATGTCGACAACTGGCGCCCCGTCTTCAGCTTTGCCATGATTGTTGTCCTACACCTCATGGCACTTCCTAGCCGGTCCAAGAACCAGAAGCTCGAGACGCCTGTTCGCAGCTTTGTCGACTTGATGTGCTCTGTCCGTGGCATTAATGCATGCAGTGCCCCCTTTCAAAACCTCATCCCAGGCTCGGAGCTCGAGCCTATTATTATTGGCAATCAAGTCCTCGTCGGAAGTGGCGATTTGCCCAGCGGGTAAGTTTGGCTCCTCCCTACATAGAGAAATAGTAGACTATTTCGTTGCTAAATTCGTCGTAGCATCCCCCCTCTCGACCATTCCGTCCTGTCTGCCAACACTTTTCAAGCTCTTCGTCTGCTGCGAGTGTTTATGGCCACCAGCTCTGCCTCGAAACCGGGCGCGAAACACTACCTGGACGCCGTAGACGCGCTAGAAATGTTGACAAAACGCATTGCACTAATGTCTGTCGCAGCTGAGCCAACTCCGCTTATGTCCTGGTCCTGGCTCATCGACAACTCTATCATTCGGGATATGGAGAACATGCAGCCACTTGCCCTGCTTTTGGTCGCCTATTTTGCCGGTATTTTCGTGTCCTTCGAGCCGTTTTCTTGGCTTGTACGAGGATGGTCGAAATCTCTCGTCAACGAGATCACAAACCATCTCAGTGCCTTTCCTGCCTATGCAGAGCTGATGTTCTGGCCAACTGAACAGGTGGCCAATGCCTGGGGGTAGGGGTGTGTCTGTCTATATATGCGGAGCATTATTCCTGGTACCTTTAGCGTACCTTTTGGAGGATCCTATGAATCTAGCCAAAAGAAAGCTCTTGTACCGATTGTTAGCAGGTACATCTAAGATAGAACAAAGCTAGAAATGGTTACAGTCTTGATTTTTTCTCTTTATATTGATCCTTGCCTTGTGGATAAACGCTCTTTCTACTCCATACTAGTGTTTCTTATTGACAAATATGGATTAGTGGCCATATCTATAATAAGAATGTCCCGTCTCTTACCTTGTGCCAAGTTTTTCTTCCCACGGAGTTATGTTAGGAAATTAGGATATGTACCGACTTGGAGCAGGACGTCCTGCCCCGTCAGTACTTTTATGACTTTGCATGCCTCCTTCGCAGATCATTGTTTCTGCCCTTTTTAGGAGGGCTCCAATCAAGCATAAATACAGGTATTCACCGCCAGTTAGATAATTAGAAGACCGTACTCCGTACTCCTTTTCTGACACATTTTGCTACCTTTATTCCTATAAATTATTCTCTTAATTTTATTCTACTGAAGCCAGACTACCTGGCTGGTTCCGTGAATTTCTGTGGCCCACTGCATTCAGTGAAGGCTTTTGGATGCTGACTAAGGCTTTCTACCATGCAGTGAGGTGCGTAGCCATGTATCTTACTTCACGTCCCAGCCATGGCGGACTTGTCCTTATCAGTACAAACCTGTAAAATAGCAGGAAAAGAACTCGAGCCGTATTGTCCTGTGGAGTTTCATCTGCTGTGCGTTGGTCCGCAGTGTTGTTTTCGGGGCAGCGGTAAACCGGAATATGAGTAACACGAGAAACATGTATTGACAATAACACCGTTTTATTTCCACTCTTCGGTTTTACGGAGTATGTAAAGTGCCAACTCGTAAGTTGGTTTTTGTAAATCAACTTAACATCGTCCATAGATCTTAGACATTTAGCATTGTCTGTAGGTGTTAAGACATTTATGCAAAGCTTTATAATGAAGGGTTTTTTTATAATTTAAATCAATTTATTGAAAACAACTCAGGTAGAAAACATGAAGAAGCCAAGAAATAAAAAATAAAATAAAATAAAATAAATAGTTCTAAATCATCTAAATCATCTAAATCAAATATATGTAAAAGAAAATCATGTTTCAAACTGCAAAGAAAACAGCTCATTATTATTATTGAATATTTTAACGGCAATCCAGACCCTTCACCTACGAGCCAGTGTAGAACCCATTAATATAACCGGATTGATTTGTGTATAAATACTAGACATCTCTCTCCTTAGAACCATAGTTACCGGATTGCTTTTATTATCATCTTTCAATACCTATCACAAAAAAAAATACACTCTTCTACATTAACAATCATGAAGTTCACACACATTACTCTCTTCGGCCTCATCGGCCTCTCCACTGCTATCACAGCCCCATTCATTGCGAAGCGCACGGTTGCCGCCATTGAGACAGACCTGGCTAGTATTAGCAACGTGCTTAGCACACTCGACAGTGATATCAATTCCTTTACTGGTGGCGTGTTTCAGGGCCTGGCGCTGCTTGTCGTCTTTAATAATCTGAAAGAGGATATTGCCACGGCAACCTCAGACGTCACTTCGACGGGAACGCTGGGCGCCGATGACTCGTCCACTATTTATGCTGATGTTGACGCGCTGACGACGACGATTTCCGATGTTCTTGCGGACACCGGGGCCAAGGTAAGGAAGATAGTCCTGCTTTTCTCAGATAACGCATGGGATAGTAGTTAATGTTCATGTAGGCCTCGACTGTTTCATCGGCTGGATATACGGACGTTGTTAGCGAGGCTCTGGGCACTCTTCAGGTATGTTGTACAGACTATCATTGAATGGTAACCAACAACTAAAAATCACAGGATGATGCAGCCGACCTTTTCACTGCTCTCGAGACTAACAGTATGTTTGGTTAATCCCCCATTTTCTTGAGGCCAGACTTCTGACACATTTAGTCGATTCCTCGTACACGAGCAATATCACGGCTCTTGCAACCATCGTTTCCGATGCTTTTGCTTCTGCCATTGCCAACTACTAAGCCGCTTGGAAGTCGCCATCACATGAACTGAGTTGGATGTGGATCGGGCACAAGTAGAATAAAATGCAATCCGTACACTTTAAATGCAATACGTGCAAGAGCTTCTAGTTCCAGTCACCAACTTTACTGCGGAATCATCAATAATAAGGCTACATTTTTCATATCATATCACCTATAGAATCATAAATCGGTCTTCATAACTAGTATCGGGGCCCGCTCCCGTCTCCATCCACCCTCTAGCTCAGAGTCTTGTTCGCCCAGCCTAGGGTCGGCGTGGATGCGCCGTTAAAGACGACAAATGCGGCCTTGAGGGCAACATCGCCGAAAATGTTGATGCCAATGTCCGAGCTGTCCTGCAGACCACCGAAGCAAGTGGAGCTGCCGGTCGACACCTGGCCGTAGTTCATGTACGAAGACGGAATGGTGATCGTGGCCGATCCGACACCGAAGGTGAAGGAAGGCAGCGTGGAGCTGCAGGGGAACACATAGCCGCCGTATGTGTTGCTGTTGGACGAGCCGGTGACTTGGGCGTAGTAGGCCCGCACGATGGTCGAGGAAAGGTACAGCAGAGTAGTGCCGGTGTCGGCAATACCGGTGATGCTGGTGGACTTGAAGGAGGAGGAGCCGACGGCGTAGCCGGTCGAGGTGAAGGTCCAGTAGCCCGGGTTGGTGTTAACACTGACGTAGGTAATGTCGCCCGTGTAGAGCGAGGTGTCGATGAAGCCAAAGCCATACGAGCCGGCTGTTGTTTGTGAGTATTTTATCTCTTATCAAGAGTGCTTATCAAGAGTGTAAAAGAATAAACTTACGGGCATTGTGCTTGAGATCGCAAGTGAACAGCGGCTCGTCGAGCGAGGACTCGGCGTTTTCGAAGAACGTGGACACGGCCTTGGGCTCGGCGGTGTTGAGGCTGTCGAAGCCGAGACCGAGGAGACCGTGAATGGAGCTCTCCTCAGAGAAGGAGGTCGACACCGTCTCAGCCGCCTCGACGGCCTGGCTCGTGACAGTGACGCCGCCAATGGTGACGGTATCGGTGTAGATGTTGCCGCTGGACGAGCTGCCGTCGCCGTAGGTGATGCTCCATGTGTATCCAGACATCAGCTTGGCGGTGCTGCTGTTGCTGGGGTTGTAGACAGACTGGCCTTCGACCTGGGTCGAGGGCGTCTCGCTGCTGAAGACCCACAGGTCCGAAGAGCCCGTGTCGAGATCCAGCTGCAGGACCTGTGCCGGCGTGCCGATGCTGACAGGGATGGTGTAGGCATCGTCGTAGCTGTCAATGGGCGTAGCCACGACAGTGCCAGAGTCACGTCTTCTGGTGCTCTTGCCTGCACGGTCCACGGCCGCCTGCAGGTAGTCCGGGATGGGCACACCGAACTTGAGGTACGTCTTGTAGATGGAAGCGGCACCGTTGAAGACGTAGTTCGGGTTGCGCACTTGGTGCAGTGTAGCCGTGCCATCGCTACCGATCTTGGGAGTACCGATTCTGGTAGGAATGGTGGGTGCAGCAACTGCCAGACTAGCCAGACCAGCTAGACCGGCCAAGCCAGCCAGGGTGCTGAAATGTGCCGAGGGTGCCATGGTTGATGGAGAAGTAAAATGGACACTGCAGAAGAGGAGGAGATGGATCGCAGGACGAGAGCGCGGGTCTGATTCTCTACGGGAGGAATTGGATAGAGGGAGGGGAAGCTTCCTTTATACACGATGGAATAGAGCACTGGCATAGCTTGGACAGAATGGAGAGGACGATCACTGAGAAATCTGCCGACAAAAATAACAGACTTGACGTATGCTGTAGTCCCTGTCGAGACGATGTTACAGCAGAAGTGCGCACGGCTCCTGAGATAACCCCCTCAACCTGTGATAACGGAGTGACGGCATGTCTACGAAAGATACTACCTTCCCAACAGAAAGCTTGAGGAGCTTGGCTACAGGGGAGGCCATTTTGGAGCGCAGCTGGACATCGGTCCACAAGGCTCAGATTGGCAGGTGTGTCACGGCAGCGTAGCCACTAGACTGGGGTCACCCCCGCTCAGCGAATAACCGCGGACGCTTGTGCCGACTACAGGATAGACAAGGATAGACAGGGATAGACAATGAGAGACTATTGAATAGAGGCCGAGCTGTTGTGATAGGTATTCTACAGGGTATAGACCTATATAGCAATGTCTCATAGGAGCAAGTTTCTACATGCGGCAGCTGGATAGAGTTGGAGATGTATTCATCCAACAAGAATAGACACAGAATACGAGGAACAGAAAAAGAAAAAGCCTCAAGAGCCTGTAGAAGCACTCCACCTGGCCCTCTGACTATATCCGATAAGACTACTCCATATTTGTTCTGTCATGCGTTTCCAAGCAAGATGGCGACATGGTCCATAAATCTGACAACAGTAGTAATTCCTTTTTTAAGCATCTCAGGCCATGATACGTGGTCTATTTCGTTATCTTGCTGATCAATTGCGGAAAGCGGGCTGGCGAGTAGTGACTTTACAGGTAGCACTATAACGAGCTTGGTATGCGGCATTTGCCGTTTTTCTTGTCTCGGCGATAGCTCCGAAGCGAATGGGCAGGGGCAAGAATCGTTTATACTACTATGGAGGACTGATTCTACTATATCAGAGACAGAGTACAAGAACAGAAATTCTTCGTTAATCTTCTCTTGCTTCACTTGACAGCCAACTCAAAGCAGTACAATCCTCCAGGCAGGCTGAGCAAACTGTTATTGAGTGAATTATGTACGGGATAGGTGCTGGAATACGAAGTCGGAGGGTCATTGCCCGAACTCCCCTGTCAGTTAGGTGGGTCAAGAACACGCTCCTACGATGTAGTGGCGTGAAGTACCCTGTACCCCATAAAGATACATGTGATCATTGCGCCCGCTTGTGCACGTGCATTCTTCTGCCAAAACAAGAAAAAAAGAGGGAAAAGAGGAAAAAGGAAAAAGAGAGGCGGAGCTGTTATCGCGGATGTCGACCCGGAACTCGGACTGCATACAAAGTAAGGAATTGGGCTTGTGGATGAGAATGGCACACCTTCGGCAGCTAGGTATAAGGAAATTCCAGGTGCTGGTCTGGTATCGCGTAATGCCTGTTTCTGGTTGTGCTTCTCTCGATCTACAACGGAGCCAGGCTCTACCATCTCACGAACTGCGCCGATCCTTTTTGCACGGGCGAGAGCAGCGTCTACACCGTCTTTTGCTAAACACTTCTATGGCGAAGATCAGCCAGATGACCGGCATCGACGTCATTGCATTCTGCTCAGGGTATATCGTTGAGGCATTCGGACACTCTGATATTCCAGATCTGATTTTGCTTCAACTTCATGGCCGAGGTGATACCCCCGGTTGAGCGTGCAAAGTACTCTGTACACAATTTCGTAGAAGGAAGCCAACGTGACCGACTAAGGCATTCCGTACCTCAATAGCCACGAGACCAGAGGTCCGTTTCTGGAAGAGATCGACTAGATCTTTTTGCTGTTTGTCCAGCCAGGAGGTCTAGACGTCTTAGACATGGCCGAGGAAACCAACAAGCTAACGTTGCTTACAAGAAAGGATTATTAGTCTAAGAATAAGCTTGGCTCGGCTCTTTTCTGGCTATATACAGACTTCTATACGGACTATTCGCTTACACATTGTCGTACTGGTGAAACTCTACGGCCACTCATCCGCCGCGGCATGTCCGAGCTGCCAACTAAGGTTGCGTGCATTGTACGCGGCTGAAATTCCTTATTAGTTAGGTGGGATCAAAGTTGTGTTCACTGTGGTCTGATATACGTGATTCAAGTGCCTTGACATGTGCCGCAATTCGTGTCACTACTTGGCAGCGGGCCTATGTAACTTGCCAAGTGTGGACCCATGGGGCTCATGGCGGTATTACATGGCAGAAACATATAAAACGAGGCGACAAATCACCCTAGTCCTTTCAAAATAACACCTTCAACCCCTAAATAATGAACATACTTGTCTAAAAGGAGTTCTGTGAAGAGAACAAGCGTACAGACAGTGAAGCGAATAATATGGTGACGTTGGCCGTTGAAATGTGAATGTCAATATGAGGCAATCCCGATTTGATTGGTGATCTGCAGAGTGAATCTCCACATATACTCCACACTAAGATATGTTTAACTGCTCGATATTGCCTGACCATGTGAGTTCTCAACTTTTCAGTGTAGTTCGTGCTTATATAAGAATGGTCTCGTCCGGTGGAGTGTCAAGAGATACTTCTGTTTAGTTCTTGCTCTGTACTAAATGATGATGCAGCATACAGGTGTAGCCTGTCATTGAACTGGACAGATTTGCTTTTATATTCAAGAATTAACATTTACAACACACTTTTGTTATACGCTAAATATGGTAATATACTTATGCAGGCTGTTGTTGATTAAGGGGATTTGTTGTCTTCATATTTACTTCGTGTTGTTTTGCTTGCATCTACGGAGCAAAGCTTATGCTTTAGTTGGGGTCTCCCGTCCGCTGGTTCTTCTACACCCCTTTTTGGTGTAAATTGATTGATGTTTTTCTTAAATTCCAACATATATTTACACGTAAATTGTAAGCAAATGTACATCAAGTACACATTTGGTTGAATTGTTTGGGCTTGTACTCTGTACTTCGTGCTTACACGCCCGGATAAGTGGCTTGTGACTTGATATTATATGAGCTGAACTCGTATTGGCCGCCTTGCCTTCCGTCATCCCCTTTTTCGTGTTGTGTTTCACGTTGATTCCTTTTTGTCTACCCCGTACTCCGTACTCCGTACTCTGTAGAGATTTGACAATATCACTCTGTACCTCTCGTCTTCCATGAGCAAAGCCTACTTCGGCGGCAATAACTTTGACTCGGGCGGCGGGTCCATGAATTTTGGTACGGGTATTCTTAAGATGTGAAGGTTGGATGAAGTAGACGCAGACGGATTTATCATTCAGCTTTGATAAAGAGATAAATACTGACAATATTGGCAAAAAAAAGTCACGCGCCTGGATTCAGAAGATCGGCTGAACCGTATCCTTCAGTCTCTCGAGACCTCGCCATATCGCGCGCGCAAGAACCGCAACCTGGACGCAGTACTACGCACTTCCCTTGTGAAGATCTTGCTTGAAAATGGTGCCGACGTTGATGCAACAGACAAAATGGGTCAGACGGCATACGACGTGGCTCTTGACATCGATGCAGATTCGGGTAATAGTCACAAAATCCTTCGCCTTTTAATTGACAGTGGTGTTGAGCAATGATATCATTGACGTGGCCCTCGAAAAGGAATTCTGCCAGCTTCGTTATTTTTTCTAATATATGATTTGATTAAATATAGACGTTCGTAAAGAGGTCTTCATCTGTTGTAGATGAACGGCAGTTTTAATACCATGTCGTATTTCGCGAATAACACGGAAATTTTTAGGAGTACGGAGTACAGAGTACATAAGAAAGGCATGTCAGTCACGAGTGTAACAAAATGCTTACCTCCTAATCTTCCCCTCTCTCGAAATGGAGAATTCTGCCCCTCTCGACAACTCTCAGCTCTACCCAGGAGAAGTCTTGGATACCATAGCTGGGTTTCCTACAATATACCACTACACACCAGCAGTGGTTGTCAATGGCTCAGAACAGAGTCATGGACAATTACAGAAGCCACTGGTGGTCTGTGTCGCTGGTGGTCTTCACTTGGCTCGCATCTTCTATGGTGGGCACAAGGGATCGATGCCGCGTGACTTTCTGGCCTACTGGCTGAGTACACTGGGGTTCGGGGTGCTATCACTGTCGTACCCGCTAGAGACAGACCCTGAGATCATGCCACTTACAGCTACTGGGTACAGAATACAGGACTGGGGTCGCCAAGCTGCCAAGACGACCAAAAAGGTCATTGAGGAGGAAAACTTGAAGATGTGTTCTGTGGTTTTGATTTCCTGGAGCATGGGCGGCCGGATGGCGGTGCAGTACAATATCTCATGTAAAGAACTCGGCATTGACGTCCAGCAATACATTGGCTTCTCAGCCACACCTGGCATATCCAGAATCCGACCGCTTCCGCCGGGAATGACCTGCAGCTCTGCAGGGTACTTCCATCTTCCGTCACACATGGAAGTGTTCTGCCAGCAATTGCAAGAGATGGAGGCCTTAAACGACGGTCGCAAGAGTATTCCACGAGATATTTATCTACGTGAATACACGGGCGCCACTCCAATTAATTTGATCGGCCTGAAACTAAAATACGACGACATTTCCTGTCAGTTTGTCCCGGACGAAGTGCCACACGAAGAGGATACCCGAGTCTGGGATGTGGCCAGCTACCCTTTGATGACGGCCATGTATCCCCGGAGCATTCTGGATGCTGGTCATGCTCTTGCTGACAGGGCGACTTGGGGGTTTCTGTTGACATACAAGCTGGAAAATATGATTAGTAAGCATGGTCTCGAGAGTCTGCGTCAACAGACAGAAAAGTGGCAACAAGTGCTGGATATGGTCCATGGTGCTCCGGAAAGGCTGTCTGTTTCGATGCCAGGGAATCACTTTTTCTTTGTTGGTGAGAAACCAGCGGCTGAAACTGCCAATACTGTGGTTCACCTGATGGATGATGCTTTGAGATTTCAGCATGAATTGTCTAGTCTTTTGGTCTAAGAATGCATCAACTCTCATTTTAGGTTTCTACTGCAAGATACTTCTGTGTCAGTGCCTCTGCCCATGCCGGAACCTGGTGAAAACTATGCTTGTTGACGTCACAGATAAAGTTGGACGAAAGGAGTCAGTGGTTGGTGCATCCAAAAATTCTTTCTGTGCTGTGGTCGTGCTGGCAGTGGCGGTGTCGATGATGGCATCAGCCTTGGACACGAGTCGAAATAAGGTGGCGATAATGCTCCACCGACGTTGGGTTTCCTCGCTTGTGACCATTTCTTCTTCTTCCTCTTCATCGTCTGTATCTATATCTTCACTTTCTGCATTTGCCGCAGAAACAAGAATTTCCGGTATATCATAGCTGTCATGGTATAGAAAGTATTCTAATACGTCCTCCAACAGGCCACTCCACATGGCATAATTGACATTTAGTTCCTCCATGAACGCGATGATATAGCTCCAATGTTCATTCAAACTGTAGTCATCCAGTACTTCGGCGTAATTGTGAAAGCCCATGTAGCTGATGGAAAGACTTTCACGATGCAGCGCTACGGCGCAGTCGTACTCAAGGGATTTTGTCCTGTATTTTTTGTTGTGTCCTCTTCCGGTACGAAATTACAATCATCTTTTTCACATTTCAATGGATTTCTGAATGTGCAGAAACATACACTACCGGTCATGTGCCACGTCAGAAGTCTGAGCTACATGAATGGGTTGCATTTCTAGTCTAGCCAAGTCTTTTAACCAATTGCTCAAGAGCAGCCAAGCTTTCTTTGACAGCTGAATTGCCCGGGATTGAAATACCGGAACGGGGCGTCTTGACTAGCTTTATGCTAAAATATTACATGTGATGGCACCTATTTGGTCCCATAGCATATCCTGTACTATCCTTCATAGAGTATACACTAATTTGACACCATTGGCCTTTTCATGTTCCAATGCATCCAGACCCACCAACACTCCCTCGAGCCCGCTGCCTCCCTTGTTCAACGATATATCAAGAGGCCGTATCGTTTTCTTCTGGAGCAACTCTCTAGTCATCTCCTTAAACACTTTTATGAATGCCTTCTCTTCATCCGAAGGAACCATGTGGCCAACCCACGGGAAGGAGTATGGCTCACCAACCACATTGTACGCCAAGACGTGAAAGGGGCCCTCGACGAGCGGGTTCTTCTACTTCAAGAGTTTCCAGTTTGACTGATGAATGAAGCCGTACTTGCTCGGCTCTGTGTCACTCAGAGCAGTCGCACAAATCTCTTCGCCCTCTTGGGCACAGTCCTATGCGTAGTGCAGTTTGTTTTGCGTAAATTTCTTGATATCCGCACCACAAGTCGGCGAGTGGTAGTCAAAGACTGCGTCTGCTCCAAGTGCTTTCAAACGATCGAAGCTGTGTGGGGAAGCCGTAGCGATCACGGTGAGGCCAGATGCCTTTGCGAACTGGATGGCCCAGGAGCCAGTGTTTGTACCTCCTCCGTGGATCAAAATGGGAAATGGCTCGGCAGGCGGATGGCCAGGGAGAGGAAGCTGGAACGAGAAGTAAAGTCCAAGACCCTAATTGAGAATGATCAGCCAAGTCAGCTGTTGAATAGGCAATATTCGTGCAGATCATACACAAGTGAATATGGATACTGGCAACGTTGCAGCCTGTTCAAAGCTCAGATTGTCCGGGATCTTGATTTGTGAGCAAGCCTTTGCCAAGATATACTCGGAAAAGGAACCGGTTTCGTGGTCACGCGGGTTTCTGTAGAGACTCGAGTAAGTCTCCAATAGCTCAACCCAGATTTGATCCACTCACCCTCCATGGCAGAGCCCTGCAACTCGGTCTCCTTTCTTGATTCCTGTGACGTTGCTGCCGACTTCTTCCACGATGCCTGCATAATCACATCCTAAAATGGAACCAGAATCAGCAAGGCCAGTCTTGATGTGTTTCCAGTCCGTTGGATTCAGTGCCACAGCTTTGGTCTTGACAAGCGTCCAGTCGTCACGGACATGCGGAAAAGGCACATCGACCACTCTGGCTTCCTTTCCCTGTTCGATCACGACAACTGCTTTGATCGTAGACATGTTTGGATGTTTTCCTTTTCTTTTTAACTGGTGAATATCTTGCATGAAGAATGTGGGCTATTGCCAGTGTAAACGTCAGATATACTCCCGGGACTCACTAATCAAACATGTGTTGAGCATGATGTAAAAGTGGAGAAACAATTCTCCGTCTAAAGTACGGAGTACGGAGTACGGAGTACAAAGTACGGAATATAAAGTAATACAAGTACATAGCCCCACGATCCAGTACCTTTTTTGTAGATTTTTGAAATACATTCCATATTCGTAATTCCTCTCTGCGGGGTATATAGTAGATCCATTAAGTGATCGTATTGCTATTACTGAATAAAGTACGAGTACTCCGTATAACCCGGCATTGTTATAAGTACTATCTATTACTAGCTATCCTCAAAGTTCATGAACTCCGTACTGTACGTTACCCCGCGTGACGTGGGTTGCATTATACATGGTCGTTCTATATGGAGCACTGATCAGGAATATCACTAAAATCAGAATTATTCGGCGTGCATCACATTTATGTCATCCCTATACTATTTTTTTGCTGACTGTACTAGAAACACTACATTGACTCTCTGATCTACTCCAATTATCTCGTCACGCCCTCTAGGTTTTATCTGCTATCCATGGTATTGAAGCCCGGAGTAGCAGGCATGTCTTGTTGTGTGTTTGCCGGAACACCCGGTGGAGCATACGGTTGCGTCATTTGCTGTGGAGAGGGGGCAAATGGCAAGCCCATAGAATGAGAGTGGTTATCTAATCCAGACATAGCCATTCTCGGAACATGCGCCGGACTGGGAGAGAGCATGCCATTGCCACTCCCCATTGGTTGTCGGTAAGGTATTGACGGTGTTCCAGGCCCTCGAGCGGTTGTATATGACGCCGGCTGCGCTTTCGGATAATTTTGCTCCTGGTATTGCTGTGGTTGGTTCTGTTGCTGCTGCTGGTACTGTTGCTGTGACTGGTACTGCTGCTGTGACTGGTACTGTGGCTGTGGCTCTTGGTATTTCTGACCATTATCAGGATATTGCTGCCAGTATGGCTGGTTCCGGCCTTGGGGAGCAGATGGCGTCGTAGTCGAGGCCTGATGGTCCGGCAGCTTAAAGTCACGCAGACGGGAAGATGAACCAGAATGCGTAACTCTGGCACTCTTGCCTGACTTGATCGCCGCAAAGACGGCTTCCACGGCACGGACACCGGCTTCATTTGCATGGGTCTCGGCATCGGTGCCGTGCACTGCCCTTAGATACTGAATAAAATCAAGATAGGCATCGGATACGACTTTCAGGTTTTTGATGCTCAGATGAACAGTCTTCATCTTGGCATCTGGGGGCACCGTGAGATCGTACTTGCTGTCTTCCGGCTGAGCATCAAATTCGGCCAGTGCCAGCGCCGTCTGACAGGCGTTTCGGATCTGGCGCCCATTCCATCGTGCCTTTTCGTGTGTTCGCCAGTATTCACCCACAGAGCTGAGAATTTCAGACACGTCAATCTTCAGAGGCTTCTTCGCTTCCTTGTAACGAGCTCGAATCATGTTCAGGTTCAACTCGAAAACTTTGACTGTTGACACCTCATCCAGGGGGTTATACAGCAGACTCATGTGGATTCTGGATGAAAAGGCCTCATCAAAGTCACCGATGCGATTGGTTGTCAGGAAAAGGATTCCGGCGTAATACTCCAACACACGAAGAAACACTACTTTCGTTAGTATCCTTGAGTTTTGACTTGCTCAAAAACGCACCTGAAACTAAACCATTCCGAACGAAATCGTCCCGTCGTCTCTCTGCAAGGAACACATCGGCCTCATCGAGTAAAAGAATGCAGTCCCATCGGTTCGCCAGTGCAAAGTTTCTCTGCAAGGCGGCTTCCACTTCGTTTGCATTGGATCCGAGGTCGCCTGACTTTGTGAGTCTGATGATGGAACTTGACTTGGATGACTGACTTACTGCATGTGATCTGGAACAACGGTTTTTTGAACTTTTCGGCAACGCCCTCTGTTATTGTTAGTAGTTATATGTGAGGCCAATGATATATACACTCACCAGCCGTGGTTGTTTTTCCAACTCCCGGGGCTCCATGAAGAAGAATGATCAATCCCTTTCCTATAGATGTTAGATTTGCCATTATACTGACAACTGGGGGTACCGCTCACCTTTTCCTCGGACAATGTCGACCTGCTCGTCCCTGTCTTTTTGGGATATCTTGTTTCGAAAATGCTGGGAGACAAGAGAAAGAACCATGGACTTGTGTTCTTTTGGAATAACAAGACGACCAAAGGCAGTCTTGTCGTCATTCGAACTGTCGTCGTCAAATGTGAATGTCTCGTCGGAATCTGTCACTTTGCTGAGATAGGTCAAATCCAATTTCGCTATTCCTGTTAGTAGAGAACAAGACGCCGCTATAGCACCACTTACCCCATGAACGATCCCGGAGCACAAATCCAAACACGCAGTAGGACATAATGATCAACTCGTCATCGGTCAATGCATTTTCGTTTACCTGGATGCTCTCCAAATTCTGCGGATAAAGGGCTACCGGCAACACCTTCTCTTGGCCGCCTTCCAAGCCAGTCATCAGTTTGTTGATGTAGTCCTCGTGGCGTTTGGTTTCCACAAATGAATCGTCATACACCCAGTCGTTTGTGCAGCATTCTTCTTCGCACTCGTCGTTGTTTCCATCCGATGTCTTGTCACTGTCTGTCGCCCCGATCAGAGCCTTTACGTCGGGACGCCAATTGTCTCCATTCTCCGCAGTAAAGGCCTGTTTGAAGTCGATCATCACTTGGCTTTCGACTTCGTCGTGCGTGTCTACCGTCAGACCTGAATAGTACATGTGCTTGACGGACGCCACGTCGACAAACATTCTTCCTCTGTTGATGAGACTTTTCCTGAATTTTTCCACGCCCACTGTCACGGCTTCTTGCAGTTCCGCTTCAGTTTTCTTCGACTTTCTCAACTCCGCGTCCATGTGCTTGAGAACATGGAAACGGAGAGGGTAGACGTCTAATGCAGTAACTGCCTTCTCCCCATTGAATTTGGGGAAAATAAAGGTCTGCGAAACGGGCCCCAGTTGGTTTCCGTTGAAATGAATGTAGACACATTCAATGGATGTTCTGTCTTTGTCCGATTCCTCGGGTTCATTGAATGGCATCGGGAACCGTCGCCGCTGATCTCTACCAATATGGCGTGAAGATTTAAGATTGACAACCAAATATGCCTGTTTGCCGTTGGCAGATATCACAACGTCGCCGGGTTTGAACAAGTGCCAAATATCCGAATAGACAATTTTTTCGCACTTGGGACTGTTGAGATAGGCCAGTTTCTTGGCCATATATTCATCCATGAACTCGATCAAGCAACGGCAATGCTCCAGGGCCGTTTCAGACCTGCTGTAGCCCTTTTCATCCAGTTCATCCGGCTTTTCGTTTTCATTTTCATCTTCGCTTTCATTTTCTTTTTCTGGCTCGTGATTCTCCCCAGTCAGTTGCGCAGCTTCTGCTGCTTTCTGCAGTGCGGCTTCCAGTTGCACTGGCCATTTCCGAATCTCTCTCTCATAGTATGTCAACATCCGGAATGGGCGGAGCATGACAATCTTATTTTCGTCGAGTGAATAACCATCCGGTTCTATTTTTGAGCCAAGGATCACACTCAAAATCCAGATCAGTTGTATGGAATTGATCCGAATGCGTTCAGGGAGCGGTGTCTGGCCATCATAACGGGCTGTTTGTGCGGAAATTTCTGTGGCAGCTTTCGAAATGTGTCTTGGATCTTTGGTCGGAACATCCAGCTGACAAGCAGTGGCCCGTTTGTTCATGCTCATGGAAAACTGCCCATTTCCATACTGCCAGATGCCTTCCATCCCAATTTTCGGTTCCCCAATGAGAATATCCACGACAAAAATAGAATCTTTGGCTAAAGGCGCACTTTTGAATAACTGCCAGTTGAGAGGGTTCAGCTTTGGCATGTGAATGACCAGCTCCACCACTTCTGAAGGCGCATCGGCTTTGCTTAGTTTATCAGACTCGCTGTCACTTTTAGTGGCTTCGCTGTCCGCGTCTGTGTTTTGCTCTTCGCGGCGTTTTCTTTCTTCCTCGGCTTCTCGTTCTCGCCTTTCACACTCCTCCAAAACCGCCTCTTCGAAACATAGTTTCTTCCTTTCCTTTTTCTCCTTGTGTCTTTCTCTCTTTTCCTGGAGAATGCGGCGCTCCCGTCTAGCAATGTAAGACAACGTCTCCTGAGCTTCTTCGAACTCCTCTGACGAGAATTCTGTGGTTATGCTCCCTTCATCGTCGTCATTGATTGCCCTTTGAAAAGCTCGCTGAAGACTTCTATTTGGCAGTCGATAGTACATGTCCCGAAGCTCATCCATCCTAATTTTGTCGTGAAACCTATCCACGAAATGAGCTCTCCGAACAGCCTTGTCTAGCGATTTCCGCTGCTGAGAACGGTAGAAAATCTTGTCCTCATTGCTCGTCGAAACCTCGGAGTGTATGTGCAGCTGCTCTGCTGTCATCGTTTCAAGGGTGGCCAGCTTGGCTCGCAACGCTCGAATTTCAACCATGAGTTCATTTGCTGAATTAGTTGGCTGTCGAGAGGCACTGGAAGCGGCTCCCTCTCCCCCCGGAGTCGATGTATTTTCGTCCAATGATGCTGTACATTCTGTGCCATTGCATTCTGTCAGTGGATTGTCGTTGTGAATGGCTTCGTCCTGTGGGCCTGAAGTCTCCAGAGCCAAGACGTCCGTGTTGTTTTCAGTGGAAGTCCACATTCTGTCATCGGGTAGATGATGGATGAGAAGGAAATTGAACGTTGAGAGTGGTGTTTTTGTGGCGTACCCTTGTGACGGACTGGAATGTGAATCCTTTAATAACGTATTCCATTCGTATGTAGCAAATCTTACGAAGACGGAGTAACTGATTGCGATTTCTTCCGCTGACGACGCATGTAATATTTTAGCGGACCATTTTGGGGCAAAACAAGGCCATTGATGCCCGACATGGTTCAGAAAATGCAACCGTAAGGCTGAAACACAACTTTTCTGCACAATCTACAGCTGTAGACCCTGTGGGAAAGGAATGGGTGGGAATAACTCAGTGTCTGGGTTAATATGGAGACTCTGTAATATGCAACGATGACTGCATAAGCCACCTATTAATATACTAAATTTCATGGTTGAGATATGACAGAAATGATCTGCCAACCACGTCTGTAGCCATCTCCAGAGTGGCCAATATATGGAATGCTTTTCTCTGACAGTGTGACAGTCTGAAAGTCCGAGGCATATTTTGTATTATACAGGCTACAGCATCCAAATCACTGATGCAGCCACAACAAATCGATATTCCACCTGTCCTCGCGCAGTCACTAGCTGTTGACTTTATTGACAATCACCTCCATATGTACCATCCGGCCTTTTGGAATCGAGTATCGAATTTTGATGGGGAGCGAAGTGCTTACATCGGTCACGAACCGTTACAAGAATTGCCTCCCCTAATGGCCATGCCACACGACGCGGAAGTCCCAGGTAATGCATCGTCTGCGCCTGAAGCAGAGGATTTAACCATTTCACCGCGGCCACTTGAAGACATCCAAGCTGCTAAAAAAGTCTGGGATAAGCTGATGCCACATGCCATCAACAAACTCAAGGAGGAGCATCCAACCGAAGCAGAGAATGTAAAGAAGAAGGGATTTGGAATTCGCAAGGCAACGAGCTTTGATGGCATGTTTTTGACGCTGCAAACTGCCAAGGATCAGTACAGCAATGACGAGTCAGGGTTCAAGGCCAGCGCACAGAGAATCCGCAGGAAAGTCGTGGATCACGGAGCGCAGCCTCTCCTGAGTGCAACCAAGTTCATTCCCGACATTGACATTGTCAAGCCTGTTGTCAATGCCGTCCAAGCTCTTCTCGAGGTCTGCTTCACTTCTCCATTCTTTCACTGGCTGCTAACCAATATTCGATATGCAGGCAGCAAAGACAGCATCCAAAGTGCGAGAGGACGTTCTCAGTGGCTTCGACGATCTTGACAAGTTAGTCTGCAACATGGAGTTATTCATCCAACTCTACCCAGAAGACTTGAATATTGAAAAGTCTTGTGTGAAATTAATGGCCACCATCTTATACGCCGTGGAATGCGTTATTGGATTCTATCTCAAAAATCCTTGTATGTATCCTGTCTATTCTACAATCGGCCAATTACCAATTCATCAATTAGTTCGAAAGGGAGCATCTGCTGTTTTTAAATCAGCGGACTACCAGAAGGAAATCGTCAAGAGCCTGGAAAAAATCAAAAGCGAGGGCCAAACCCTCGTTGACCAAGCGGAAAAGGCAAAGATGTATAATGACAAGCAGAGTATGTTTCCCTGTTCTGTCTTTCATATGGCTACCAAATCTAATGTTGCGTCTTCAGATATGAAGAAGCAGGATCTGGAATTTCAGGAAACCCGTCGTCGACAAGACGAATCTATCGCCATGCTATACCGCGTGGATGAAATAATGACTGCATTTTATGCATTATTGAACGATCATGTGCTCGAGCGTGACAGACGATGTAATGGATCACCTCGCCCATCTTTTATGACAGAATCCTAATTATAACAGATTTCAATGCAAATTCCCGTCCCGTCTCACCAGCCCCTTTTGAGGATCCTGTGCCTGACAACTGGTACCTCAGCCCCCAAGACATTCTCGACTGCATCGATATCCCGGACTTGGCGTCAGAAGGACTGAATTACATTAATCAGAAGGGGCAGACACTGGTCCCTGTGGCAGAATGGGCGCATGTCGCACGACTTATGAATATGACAAAAGTCAAGGAGTGGATCACCTTTCCTGGTTCATCGCAACTGCTTATGCACGGGGACTTTTCCGGAAAAAAGAATGTATCAGGATTATCCATGCTCTGTACCACGATTTCCAAAGCGCTTGAGCAACGAACACCGCGGTTTATCCATCTCGAGTTCTTCTGCGGCCTTCATACGGAACCGTCCACAGATCCATTCACTGGTGGTTGTGTCATGATGGCGGTATTCATTTGTCAGCTGCTGTGTCAGTACGACTTTAGCATGACCGTACCAGCTCAAAATGTGAACATAACTCTACTCCATCTCTTGGAGATCGGCGAGTTGTGCTCCCTGTTTGAGTTACTTGTCCGGAAGCTACCACACTCTGTCACGGTCGTGTGCATGATCGATGGCATTGTCTACTATGAGCGAGAAGAGTTCATAGATGGCCTATCTGTCGCTTTGATCACTCTTCTACGGATATCGGCAGAGAAGACAACGCAAGCTGCTGTCAAAGTGCTTCTCACCAGTCCTACAAGGACCATGGAAGTCCGCCAGCCATTTCCCAGCAGCCTCATACTCTATATGGCTTCCACGGCCTTGTCCGGTACAGAGTATAACAAAGGAGCAGTTGAGCGCCGGTTTATGGAGGGCATTGAAGCAAGTGAGGAATAGGGGGCCGAGGCGTGGCGGTGAATCATGGCAGAAAGCGTATGGGGTTTAGGCAGACATCAAGAAGGATCCTGCAAGGTACTTTTGGGTTTCACATGTGACAGTCGATTTCAAGCAAAAGAACGTTAACTGTATATTATTCTATGTTTCACGATGGATTCGAATTCTGAACAGAAAAATCCTCTTATAAATCTCCCTTTAGAACTATTTTCTCTGACATGTTCTTTTTTGCCCAACCGGGATATTAAATCGTTGAGACTGACCAGTCAGGCAACTCATTCGAGAACAGAGTTACGGCTGGATCGGGTGTTTTTATCAGCCAACCCGCAGGACATTCTAGTATTACACAGCATCGCAGACCACGAGCATTACCGCAGAGGCATCCGGGAGATTATCTGGGACGATGCCATTTTGCAGGATGATCCAGACGAGAGCGACGATTCTCTGCTATCCCAGTACGAGTATCCGCAATGGTTCGGTAAAATTTTCAGAGAGAATAATGAAGATTTACGATCGCGATACCTCGAAGATCGACGCGTGAAAACAGACAAGATAATCGCTCTACAGATGTCGGTGGAAGAGTCGTGGGAGTACTTCCAGCAATGGCGAGACGAGCAAAGAACTTCCATCGCGTCAAAGGCTGACGCAGCTGCTTTTATCTATGCACTCGAGCGATTTCCATCTCTGTGCAGCATCCAGGTCACGTCAGTCGCCCATGGGCACACAATTGGCTTTCCCCTGTATGAAACACCGGCCATCCGCGCACTTCCCCGGGGCCTCAACTACCCATTACCCTATGGCTGGATGGAGACGAAAGAGTCAGAACCCGAAGCGAAAATTCCTGAATGGGTAGACAGCGGCAGTGGAGTCGAGACTACCCATTGGCCATGGCATGGATTTCGAATCTGCCTCGAGGAGTTGGCAAAGGCTGTTGTTTCCTCGAAAGAGAAAAGAGAGGGTCTGAGGCTGACAGAACTCTCGTTCGATGCCCATTACTTTGACACAGGCATCAACAGCCGCATGTTTGAAGAGCCATGCTCGGCCTACGACAACTTGGTCACGCTGCTTCGACAGCCAAGCCTACGCCGCTTTCACCTGGCACTGGCAATGGGTGGTCAAGGACGACTAGGCTTGCCATCACTTCGCAGCAGGCAGATTCAACGTGCACTGGCAGTCATAGGACCAGATCTTGAGAGTCTGACACTGGGCACCGACTTGCAGCCGGAAAATCTCGACTTGTGGCCCAACACCACCACATACCGCGATAGGATGGTCCATCACATTCCGCTCAACTCCATCCTGCCTCCCAACATGGCAGAGAAGTGGCCACACCTCACGTCTCTTCACCTGTACGGCCTCCTCGTGACACAGGCCGATCTGCTTGGCTTTCTAGCTGCTCTGCCGGCGTCGGTGCGGCGCATTGTCCTCGGCGAACTGACGCTTGCGGATCCCATTGGCCAGCCAAACATAAACTGGCGTGCCTTGATGTACGACATGCGGGACACTTTGGGATGGCGGGGACGGCCAGAAGACGAACGACCCAGCGTGGCCATCTGGGTGATGACGCATAAGTGCTGTCGACGGCCGGGACGAATTACGTGGGCGGAAAAGTCGGTAAATGAATTCTTGTACGGCGATGGCGAATGCCTCTACGGAAGCAGTAATGATCCACGGATACTTCCAAATACCTTCATAGGAGGGATCATGGCAGAGATACGGGATTCTGCGGATCCTGAGTTTAATCGACCCGACATGTCACCCATGGAACTGATGAGTTTGGGATATCTGGAAAAGTGTAAAGATTTTTTGGTCTTTAGTGAAGCACTCAAACGAGCAGGACATTGGAGATTACCTGGCTGAGCCCCGTGTGGCTGAGATGACGTCTCAAGCAAGAGGGGCACAAGGTTGTCATCTGAATGGTTCAATCCCTCAGCCCCTCAAAATACGAAATATGAATTAAAAGAAAATCATTTTCACTCCAAATTACAACTTTTGTGTTCCGTCATATCTACAGATCCTCTTTGCGCACAGTTTTGAGCCAAAATGTCTCCTGGAACTAAGAAAGAACGCAAGCGGGACAGGTCAAAAAGGTGGCTGAAACACGTTTTCCATTATGAAGAGAATGACAACGCCAGTCCCGATACTGCCAGTCTCAACAGTGTTGCCGGGCCGTCCTCTGTTCAAAGTGAAAAATCCATAGATCATGGGACACAGGAGAGCTCGGGTTTCGGTCTACCAGTACCTGAGAGCACGCCACCTGATGCGAGTCAAAAAACTCTCTGGCAACGTGCAGTGGAGGAAGTTCAGGAAGACGATGATTTTGCGAGATATCAGGAAGCAGTGGAACCGTCTCAGGGCTGTAGGTATCCTCCATCACCACGTCCATCACGGTCTAACAGCTTCCAGCAAATGTATTGAGCCCAGAGTATCTCTCACGCACCCAGAAAACGGCCAAAAAATTGCTCGACGACTTGCCGGACTCTTACCTCACTTTTAAATTCGGTCATGGCGATAAAAGCAAATTTGTTGTGCGTGAACAAGTCCGCAAGGTTGTCAAAGTTGTTCTGGCCTGCAAGGATGTCATTGGACAAGCCATCAGTGCCGAGCCCCATGCTTCTTTGATATGGGCCGGCGTGCTCGTCGTGTTGCCGGTATGAACATCCGCTACAGTTTACCGTCTAAGCTAACTCCTTCCAGATGTTGGAGAATATCTTTCAGCAGGATGAAGATGCAGCCAGCGGGTTTGGGCAGCTGTCCTCTGAGCTCGTCCGGCTCCAAGCGATAGAGGAAGCCCTGTTCTCTCCAAACAACTTTGATAAAAGGTCAGTCAACTGTATTTTTCTGAGCAATTGATAATAGGTCAATCTACTGTCTTTGAAATTGCTAACATCCCCAGTAAGCCGAGATATGCAGACCTTGCTGCAGACCTCGAGAAGAACATGGTGGAGGTTTATGTCGCAATCTATCGCTACCAGATTCAGATTGTTTTGCACTACGTCCAGAAAAAGATACGCCGCACAATCGACAATTTGACGTCTACAGACTGGAAGAAAGAGACCCAAAATGCAGAGACCAAGATTGGCAGCGTTAACCAAAAAGCCAATGTTCTGTTTGGAAGCCGAATAATCGAAGCAACGACTCATCTAAAAGAAAGGATGGACAAATTGACCGAACTGCAAGAAACTACATTGGATCATGTTTTGGTGAGTGTTTCAGACTCGTTATTTTTCTACAATTATTAACAACGTGACAGGAATCGGAACAGTCTCGTCTCTTCTCGGAGCTTCCCTGTGTAGGCGAAGCTGTCTTCAACTCGGAGGCCAATAAACAGCAACGAACCTGTTTGGAAGGCACACAGCTAAAGATTCTATCCAAAATTCAAGAGTGGACAGAAGACCCAAAAGGAAAGCTTGTGTTTTGGCTGCACGGCCTGGCTGGAACAGGAAAATCCAGCATCTCCCAGACAGTTGCCACATGCCTGGACAATGGACTGGCGATAGATTCGAAACATGCTCTTCCTTGTGGCACCTACCTTGGAGCCAGCTTCTTTTTGAATCAAGGAGACAGCAAACGGAACCATCTGCTCGATTTCTTTCCGACCATTGCCATTTTGTTGGCCCAGCAGAATCCAGCACTCAAAAAGCACGTTGCCAGTGTTATCCAGGACGACAAGACCATCACGAAGAAGTTTCTATCCGAGCAGATGGACAAGTTGATTATCAAGCCCCTCGTTGAGCTGGAAGGAGAGCTTCCATCTCCAATCCGCCTGGTAGTTGTCATCGATGCCCTCGACGAGTGCAACGACAAGGCGAGCACCAAAGAAATGCTCCAACTTCTGCCGAAACTGGAAATTTTGCAACAGGTGCAGATTCGCGTCTTCATCACCAGCAGACCCCTGGACCACATCTGGGACGCGATGCCCAACGCTGTGGTGGAATCCATGACCCTCGAAAAGATCCCACAGAACAAACCAGAAGACATCAAAGCAGATGACATTACGTTGCTGATCACTTCCGAGATGGAGCGGATCGCCTCGGACCCCCATCTAGATACCACAGCCGGATGGATCTCTCAAAAAAAAATCCAGGACCTTGCCGCAAAATCTGATGGCCTTTTCATCTATGCTGCAACGATCTGTCGCTTTTTGAGTGCCGATATATCACTGAAAGTCCGGAAAAATCGCATGGATCTCCTTCTTAAAGGGGCAGCAAAAAGCAGCAACAGCCCTGATGCCAAGCTGTCTGAAATATACCTTCGAGTTCTCAGTTTCCCATTCACAGAACTCGAAGAAGATGAAAGGAAGGAAAAGTACGCTGCTGTGACGAATATTCTTGGCTTCATTGCTCTTGTATTCCGACCTGTGTCCCTCACAGCTCTGGCCAGTTTGCTCGAACAAGACCAGGAATCCGTCAAGGGGGATCTGGAAGAAATGTACTCCATTGTCAGCATTCCAAGTGATGATTCTGGTTCCATCGAATTCTTTCACCTGTCTTTTCGGGATTATCTCTTGGATGAGAAGAGGTCGGCCCCGAATTTCTGGGTCGATGAAAAAGCCACCCATCGTCTCCTGTTTGATGCATGTCTTCGAGTCATGGAAACAGAACTACATCAAGACATGTGCAAACTTCGTTTGCCTGGAAGCCTGGTCGCTGAAATCTCGCCGGAAACAATCCAAAAAAGGATCTCACCGCAGCTTCAGTATTCCTCTCTGTACTGGGTCAAACACCTGGCAAAACTCGACGAGGCTCAACGCATAGAAGTAGGACTTGCGGATAATGGACGTGTTCATACATTTCTGTTGTCCAAGCTTCTCTTTTGGCTCGAGACTCTAGGCGTGATGGGTATGATGTCAGACTCAATTCTGAACATCAAGGCTCTTTTGAATCTCGCCAGCTCCAAGGTACGTATACATAGTATTGACAGTATCCATCTCTGACTGTTACGTATAGGAAACCCCAGAACTCTTCTGCCTACTGGGCGATGCCGGACGGTTTGCCCGTACCTTTCGACAAATCATCGAAAAGGCGCCTCTTCAAACGTACATTTCCGCGCTCGTTTTCAGCCCAACAAGCAGCATCGTGCGGAATACTTATCAGCATCTCATCCCCAAGTGGATTGTTCGTGCATCAAACCTCGAGGAAGAATGGAGCCCGAAGCTGTATGCTCTGGAAGGCCATACCGACCGCATCGACTCTATCGCGGTGTCCCCGGACAATTCCACCATCGCTTCTGCAGCGGAGGATAATACTATCCGTTTGTGGAATCTTGAAACAGGGGCAGAAATACTTCGAATCGACGAAGAGGTATCTTCTCTCTCTGTTTCCTTTTTGCCGGATGGGAAAACAATTGTCTACACACTGAAGAATGGGCAGATGCGGCTTCGAAATATTCACAACGGCAAAACAACCACGCTGGGATCTCACCGGGGTCAGTTTTATTCAACCGCTTTTGTTTTTTGTCACCTCTATGCTAGCCCCTCTGGCAATAACCCTAAAAGCCGTTCGAAAACTCTAAACATTTGGAATGCCGAATACGAGACGTATCTTGAGACTGTCGAAGCAAAACAGGATATTTCGGAAGCTTACATTTCCATCGGAAGTGGCTTCCTTGCCTTAGGGTACAATGTCTTTGTCCCTGGATTGTCAGACAGAGGGGGTGGCGAGATTGTGCTCTGGGACCTGGAAGACCAAAAAGTGGTACAAAAACTCGAACGGTCAAGCGCCGTCAGTTGTATAGCCTTGTCTAAATGTGGAGCGCTATTGGTTGTACCAACATACGGTGAGTTCGAAGTTTTTGACGTGGAAACGTGCGCCTTACAGCGGCGAAAAAACGTGGGATCTTGTATTCGGAGCTTAGCCATATCGCCCACGGCCTCACCACTTCTCGCGGTTGGAACAGAAGATGGATTTATCGCAATATACAATCTCTCAGAGGATTCATCGCCAATCAAGCAATTTCGGGCAGCCGGTGAAGACATCCCCATCACGGCTCTACGGTTTTGCACAGACGAACTTCTGATATCAGCAACAGAAACAGATGATGGAATCATCCAGGTCTGGGATATGGCCACACCCTTTGAATCGACTGCTGACACTATAACTGGTGTTTGGAAGTTTTCCGATGCTGGATCGAATCTTTTGATTTGGCGTGGAAATAATCTACAAGTATGGGACATGAAGACCGACACGTCGCGGCCACTCATCCGAGACACGTGGGACATTTCTGAATTGGACAGCGCAATCTCACCGGATGGACATATTATTGCTCTGATTTCTGACTACAACGCAACAGTGCCGTATGTGAATCGGAGTATCGAGTTCTGGGATGAAAGCATGACACTTCGCAAGATGTTTGACGATGTTTGGACCTTCAAATTTTCAGGCGATGGCCAGATGGTGGCGCTGGAAAATGGATCAACACTTCGGCTGCTCAACATCAGAACATGGGACGTGGAAGCTGAAATCAAGAGTCATTGGATCACCCTGAGGAGTTCAGCCCTCATGGATAATTGGACCCATAGGTCATCGGAATTCTCGGCGGACAATCGGCATCTTGCTTGGATGTCTGAGGTGGACTCCCAATGCCACATCCAGGTCCGAGATTTAAAAACGGAAGAAACAGTCATCGATGTTTCCTCTGAAAGGTCCAGCAGATTTTCCATGTCTCTCGATGGGGGTCTGCTGGCATTCTGCCCTGAGGAGTCCAATAATCAGCACGTTGTGGAAACCAGGACCGGAAAAACAAAGTTCATTATCAAAGCAGATTATGTTCAGTTTGACGACGAAGCGAAGCACGTGTTTTGTCTTTCGAAAAGGAGCCATGAAATGGTCATAGCAGATATTACATCCGGGAACACAATCCACACAATTTATCTGGACGAAGCATTTCGATTTCCCCAGTTTGATACCATTGGAATGGCGCGAACGGGAGAGGTCATGAGATATACCCAAACACGGGCAAGTGTATTCATCCAAATGTGGGATGCAAAATTTGAGGAGATTGGAAAATATGAGGCAGATGCAGCTCCAGTCGATCTACACTTTTCGGAGGATGAAACACACCTTGTCGGATCCATAGGAAGGTTTCCCCTGTGGTCGTTAGCCACATGTCGTCCATGTCGTCCAGCTAGAGGTCTCCCAAAAGAGGCTCGGAACTGTATGTATGCAAGCAGACAGTGGATTGTGCAGGGGTTTGGTAATCTTCTCTGGCTTCCTCCAGATTACCGCGTGGAATCCAGCCGGATAGTGGTGACAGACGCAACAGTGGCGATAGGTCTGCCATCAGGCAAACTTACCATTCTTGAATTGGACCTTGAACAGACGCCGTTTGCCACAGGCTGGGATGAGGATGAGGATCTGGTTTGAGAATAATCAGAAAACAGAGTGCAGTACTCCGTATATCGTGGTATGCACGCCAGTGCCATCATGCGATTACTAATCAGATGTGAACCATTCGTGACTAAGCTTTCAGCGCCGCCTGTTGACAGGTGGCAAGTAGCGCGGTTTCGCAACCTAAATGGGAAACTGGACGGGCTTGCTCACTAAGCTAAAATCCACAAAGTACAGATCAAATTATCTCACAACGTGGCGACTTCACGGCCTCTTCTCCCCCCCTCCCCAACACCGACAAGGGTCACCAACTCTCTGGCTCTAGTCTTGACAGTCGTCTTTCTTCTCGATGACCTTATAATTGGATCTGTTTCTTTCCACCTTCCCCCAACCCCTCCAGCCGGCCTCGTCTGCCACGATGGCTCCGCCCCTGGTCGACAACCCTCAGATCAAGAGTGCCGAACTCTTGGTCCCCCTCAACATCCACTACCATGCGTACATCTGGCCCTTTGTGATTATCTGGCCCATCTTCCTGTTCCACTACCTCTCGCCCGAGCACTATGACCGATACATTGGCGCGCCCGAGTGGACGTTTGTCTGGGTGGCTTCAATTACTACCATTCAAAGTCTTTTCTGGCTCAGCACCAACTGGAGCGTCAATGTCAAGGCACTCTTCACGGCCTCCAAGACCACTTCGGTCGCCGATGCCAGCTTGATCAAGGTCATTCCTGCCGCCAACGCCGGCGCCCCGGAAATCTGCAAGCTCGAACGCGAATTGGTCGCCGGAAAACCCAATGTGTCTTTTCTCTTCCAGAAGCGGCGGTTCCTCTACAGTCCCGAGACCCAGTCGTTTGCGACGCTCGTGTACGATATTGACGCCGAGCCGAAGCCCCTGCTCGAGAAGTTCCAAAAGTCCCAGGGTGTCGCCACGGCCACTGACCTGGACCGCATTGAGCAACACTACGGCACGAACACGTTTGACATTCCCGTGCCGACGTTTACAGAACTTTTCCGCGAACATGCCGTGGCGCCCTTTTTCGTCTTCCAGGTGTTCTGCGTTGGTCTCTGGCTGCTCGACGAATACTGGTACTACTCGCTCTTCACGCTCGTCATGCTGGTCGCCTTTGAGAGCACGGTCGTGTGGCAGCGCCAGCGCACACTCAACGAGTTCCGCAGCATGAGCATCAAGCCCTATGACGTGTGGGTCCACCGTCTGGGCAAGTGGATCGAAGTACCCAGCGACCGGCTCTTGCCCGGCGATCTCGTCTCCGTTTCGCGCTCCAAGGAAGAAAGCGGCGTCGCCTGCGATATGTTGCTCGTCGAGGGCACGGCCATTGTCAACGAGGCCATGCTCTCGGGTGAAAGCACGCCGCTGCTCAAGGACTCGATCCAGCTGCGCCCTGGTGATGCACCCCTCGACCCCGAGGGCCTCGACAAGAACGCCTTCCTCTGGGGCGGCACCAAGGTTCTGCAGGTGACGCACGGCAATCCGGAAGACGTCAAGCCGAAGCTGGCGTCGGGCGTGTCAAAGCCGCCTGACGATGGTGCCATGGCCATTGTGATCAAGACGGGTTTCGAGACGTCGCAGGGCAGCCTTGTGCGCACAATGATCTACTCGACGGAACGCGTGTCGGCCAACAACGCCGAGGCGCTGTGGTTTATTCTCTTCCTCCTGGTCTTTGCCATTGCCGCATCGTGGTACGTGTGGGACGAGGGTGTGCGCAAGGACCGGAAACGGTCCAAGCTGCTACTCGACTGCATCCTGATCGTCACGAGCGTCGTGCCGCCCGAGTTGCCAATGGAGCTCAGTCTGGCCGTGAACACAAGTCTGGCGGCTCTGGCCAAATTTGCCATTTTCTGCACCGAACCCTTCCGCATTCCGTTTGCCGGCCGCATCGACGTGGCTTGCTTCGACAAGACCGGCACGCTGACGGGCGAGGACCTGGTGGTCGAGGGCATTGCAGGCATGGATCTGGGCCACGCAGGTGCCGACGCCGACCCTGAAAAGACGGCAGACGGCGAACACACGCACATCACACCGGTACACGAGGCCAGCCTCGAGACGGTTCTGGTTCTGGCAACGGCACACGCGCTGGTCAAGCTCGACGAAGGCGAGGTGGTCGGCGACCCGATGGAAAAGGCAACACTCTCTGCTCTGGGCTGGACACTGGGCCGCAACGACGTGCTCTCGAACAAGGCGGCAGCGGCCGGCGAAGCACGCAGCACCATGGGCACAGTCCAGATCAAGCGGCGGTTCCAATTCTCGTCGGCGCTGAAGCGGCAAAGTTCGGTGGCCACGGTGGCCGGACGGGACAACAAGACGGGACAACGGATCCAGGGCACGTTTGTGGCAGTCAAGGGCGCACCGGAGACGATCATGCGTCGTCTCGTGACGGTTCCGAACAACTACGAAGAGACGTACAAGTACTTTACACGGATGGGCTCGCGCGTGCTTGCGCTCGCGTACAAGCAGCTGACGACGGAAGGCGAACTGGGAACGGGCCGGATCAACGACCTGAAGCGCGAGAGCGTGGAATCGGAGCTGACATTTGCCGGATTCCTGGTGCTGCACTGCCCGCTCAAGGACGACGCCAAGCAAGCTGTGCAGATGCTCAACGAAAGCAGCCACCGCGTGGTGATGATCACGGGCGACAACCCGCTGACGGCTGTGCACGTGGCGCGGGAAGTGGAAATCGTGGACCGCGAGGTGCTGATTCTGGACGTGCCGGACCACAGCGACGGCGGCGTGGACCTTGTGTGGCACAGCGTCGACGACAAGGTGCGCATCAACGTGGACCCGACAAAGCGTTTGGACCCGGAGATTCTCAAGAGCAAGGACTTGTGCGTGACGGGTCTGGCCCTGGCACAGTTCAAGGACCAGGTTGGCTGGCGCGACATTCTGCGGCACACGTGGGTGTACGCGCGCGTGTCGCCGAAGCAAAAGGAAGACATTCTGCTGGGACTCAAGGACATGGGCTACTACACTCTGATGGCAGGCGACGGCACCAACGATGTGGGCGCACTGAAGCAGGCACACATTGGCGTGGCCCTGCTCAACGGCACGCAGGAAGACCTGACCCGCATTGCAGAACACGCACGGAACACCAAGATGAAGGAACTGTACCAGAAGCAGGTCGACCTCATGAAGCGCTGGAACCAGCCGGCACCGCCTGTCCCTGTCGTCATCGCCCATCTGTACCCTCCCGGTCCGAGCAACCCGCACCTGATCAAGGCCGTCGAACGCGAGGCCAAGCGCAAGAACATAAGCCCGGCCGAATATGCCAAGACCTATGTGCCGGGTGGCATCATTGAGCTGCCAGCGGGATCGGCCCACCACCAGCAACACAACCAGCACCACCAGAACCAGGTGGCCCACACGCAGAACGCACGCCAGGCCCAGATGCAGGAGAAGGCAGCCGGACTGGCCGATCAGCTGACGGCCAAGATGATGGAGAACGAGATGGACGACGAGCCGCCGACGCTGAAGCTGGGCGACGCATCGGTGGCGGCACCGTTCACGAGCAAGCTGCGCAATGTCATTGCAGTGCCCAACATCATCCGACAGGGCCGCTGCACGTTGGTGGCGACGATCCAGATGTACAAGATTTTGGCTCTCAATTGTCTCATCTCGGCCTACAGTCTCAGTGTGCTGTACCTCGAGGGCATCAAGTTTGGCGACGGTCAGTACACGATCAGCGGCATGTTGATGAGCGTGTGTTTCCTGTCCATCTCCCGTGCCCGGTCGGTCGAGGGTCTGTCCAAGGAACGGCCGCAGCCCAACATTTTCAACTTTTACATTATCGGTTCGATCCTGGGACAATTTGCTGTGCACGTGGCCACGTTGATTTACATTGCGCGATTCTGCGAACGCATTGAGCCGTGAGTACTTACAGTTTCTATCAATTGTTATTCCCAACTAACAAACAGTCGCTCTGGTGACATTGATCTCGAGGCCGAGTTCTCGCCGTCGCTGCTCAACAGCGCCGTCTACCTTTTGCAGCTGATCCAGCAAATCTCGACATTTGCCGTCAACTACCAGGGCCGACCGTTCCGCGAGTCGCTGTCGGAGAACCGCGGCATGTTCTGGGGCATTATTGGCGTGACGGCCGTTGCGTTTGGCTGCAGCACCGAAATCATGCCGGAGCTCAACGAGACGATGAAGCTTGTGCCTTTTACGGCTGAATTCCGCACCACCATGACGACGGTGATGATTATCGACTATGCGTCGTGCTACTTCATCGAGGTCATTCTCAAGGCGCTGTTCTCGGACTTGCAGGCCCGCGACATTGCCGAGCGCCGTCCTGACCAGCTAGAGCGCGAACGTGCGCGCAAAACGGAAGAGCTGCGCCGCAAAGACGAAGAGGAGGAGCGTGCGCGTCTGGAGAAGGTGGCCGAGTTTGAGCGACGCCTGCTGGAGCGGCAGCAGCGGCAGGTGGCGCAATAGACAGATGGCTGAGAATGAGAGGATGTAATGGAGGCAGGAGAAAGATAGAAGATTCCGGAGCAGAATACAGAATACAGAATACAGTACCATACGATACGATACAGAAGAATGCTGACTAAGCATTAAGATCGTTGAAGCTTTGGACAGTACGGACTGTTACGATACGATGCAGCAATTGCGCTGACTAAACAGGAAGGAACAAGAACTTGGAACTTTTTTATTTAGGTTCACCCATTGGCCATGCCTGCCATTGGCGGGAGTGAGTATCAAAACAATCTACCACTAGTTTCCCGGGTTGGTAGCCGCGAAGCTGACGCCCTTGGCGATGTTCTTCTTGAGGTCCTCGAAGCAAGCCGTCAGGAGCTTCTCCTCGTTGGCATCGATCTTGCCGACGGGGATGATCTTGCTGACACCCTCAGGGCCGAGCTCGACCTGGGAAGAGAAGAAGTCGATACCCTGGTCCTTGTAGAGCGGGCTGTCGACAAAGGTAGGCTCGACAACGCCCTTCTCGCCCTGAGCAGCGCGCAGGACGGAGTCGGCGAAGCGGGCACCGGCAAAGGCCATGGAGAGCGTAGCAGAGCCGGCGCCGTCCTTGGCCTTGACGACCTCGTCGCCACCGAACTGGACGCGCTTGACGAGGTCAGGGTTGGAGGACAGGTCGGGGTGAGAGCTCTGGCTGAAGAGGGGGACGATGGTGTGACCGCTGTGGCCGCCAACGACGACAATCTTCTCGTCCTTGGGGTCGCTGTCCTTGATCTCGCTGACGAAGCGGCTGGCACGAACGACGTCGAGGGTGGTGACACCGAACAGGCGCTTGGGGTTGTAGACACCGCGGGCCTTGAAGACCTCGGCGACAATGGGAACGGTGCTGTTGACGGGGTTGGAGATGACGAGGACGTTGGCATCGGGAGCCGAGGCAGCGACGGCCTTGGCGAGGTCGCGGACGATGCTGGCATTGGTGTTGAACAGGTCGTCACGGGTCATGCCGGGCTTCCGGGGGACGCCGGCAGGGATGAGGACAACCTCGGAACCCTTGAGAGCAGCAGCCAGGCCCTCAGGGGTAGGCTCGTAGCCCTTTGCCGAGGACTTGGTGTTGACGTGGGAGATGTCAGCAGCAACACCCGGGCCACCACGAATGTCGTAGAGAGCCAGCTCGGTGACACGGGGGTTCAGCTTCAAGAGAAGGGAAAGAGGCTGGCCAATGCCGCCAGCAGCGCCGAGGACGGTGACTTTGGAGAGCTGGGTTGTTGTTAGCAAGACCCTTCTTGTTCGGTCCAGCGGCTAACCGAGAATACCGAATAGACTTACATCCCGGGCAGTGGCCGAGAAGGCCCGTCTCTGAATCTTGGAGAAGGCAAACATGGTGAAGGAATTGGAAAAGAAAGATTGAGAAAAAGAGAGGCGGCAGGCGGCAGGCGGCAGGCGACAATGGGTGGAAGTGAGAAGGAGAAAAAAAAGAGAAGAGAAAGTGTTTGTGGACGGCGAGACGGAAAGATTGCGCTATATTTGCAAGCTGTTTCGTTTTGTGGAGTGGATACTGGGGAAGGCAAAGGAACGGCAAAAGAAAAACAAAACAAAATAAAATAAAATAAAATAGAATAAAAAAGGTGAGTGAGAGCAATTGGCCACTAAACCTGTTATGGACTAGTCGATCTGTCTCGGACGGCATCTTCGGAGGAGAACGGGGAGATCCCGATAGCCCAGAGAGGCCGAGCTCAAGGCGAGGGCGAGGGGCCCCGTGTTACCGGACAAGATCCGCTGTCGGAGAGGCTAACGAAAAAATGAGAGGCGGTGAGAAGTGGCAGAATATAGTCTTCTGCGACTGCGGGGCATAGCGCTGTAAGTCGCTGTAAGTGCGGTGATTTTTTTTTCAACGTTTTTTGTCACCACTACTGACTCACTCCTTCACCCATTGCGCCACGTCTGCCCGACCAAATTGTCGCCCGTTACAAAGGACGGCACTGCAGTGACCATGGCTACCAACGGGAACAACAGCATCTTGCCGGATCCCACTGCGGATCTGCACTGGGACGACTTTGTGGGACCGATCCATGCCATCTTCAACGAGAATGCACAGAAGCATCCGGACCGCACGTGCGTGGTCGAGACCAAGGGTGCCCGCACGCCTGAACGTGTCTTTACATACCGCCAAATCAACGAGAGCTCCAACCAGCTGGCTCACTACTTTCTGGCCCACGGCTGTGAACGCGGCGATGTGGTCATGATTTATGCCTACCGAGGTGTCGACCTCGTCGTCGCCTACATGGGTGCCCTCAAGGCTGGTGCCACCGTCAGTGTGCTTGACCCGCAGTACCCGGCCGACCGGCAAAAGGTCCTGCTCGAGGTGGCCAACCCGCGGTTCCTGGTGCAGATCCAGCGGGCCACCGAGGAGTCGGGAGCACTGCCGACAACCGTGGCCGAGTTTATCAGCAGCCAACTGAAGATCAAGGCCGAGATCCCGGCACTGCGTCTCGAGGGCGACGGCCGCTTGCTGGGTGGTGTCGTGGACGGCACTGACTGTCTGGCGGCGCACGACGCACAGCGTTCAGAGTTCCCCGACGTGCTCATCGGCCCTGACTCGACGCCGACGCTCAGCTTCACGAGCGGCTCTGAGGGTCGGCCCAAGGGCGTGTGCGGCCGTCACTTCTCGCTGACGTACTACTTCCCCTGGATGGCCAAGCGCTTCGGGCTCTCGGACCAGGACCGCTTCACCATGTTGTCGGGCATTGCCCACGACCCCATCCAGCGTGATATCTTCACGCCGCTGTTTCTCGGCGCCCAGATCGTCGTGCCGCCGCGCGACAAGATCGCCCACGAGCTGCTGGCCGAGTGGATGCGCGAGAACCGCGTGACCGTGACGCATTTGACGCCCGCCATGGGTCAGATTCTCGTGGGCGGTGCCACGACACAGTTTCCGACGCTGCACCTGGCCTTTTTTGTTGGCGATCTCTTGACGAAGAAAGACACGCGGCGGCTGCAGGCCCTGGCGCCCAATGCCTGTGTCATGAACGCATACGGCACAACCGAGACCCAGCGTGCCGTGTCGTTTTACCTGGTGCCGAGCGCCGCCAGCGACCCGACTGCCCTCGACAGCCTGCCAGACATTATCCCGGTTGGCCAGGGTATGGTGGACGTGCAACTGCTGGTGGTGGACCGCGAGAACAAGAACCGGATCTGCGACGTCGGCGAGCAGGGCGAGCTGTACCTGCGGGCAGGTGGCCTGGCGGAGTCGTACTTGGGTACGGATGAGGCGACACAGAAGCTCAACGCGACCAAGTTTCTGGACAACTGGTTCACGCCAGCCGAGCGGTGGACGAAGCAGTACGAACAGCGGGCAGCCACGAACCCGCAGCCGTGGATGAAATACTACAAGGGTCCACGGGACCGGATCTACCGGACGGGTGATCTTGGACGGTACCGGCCGGACGGCAATGTCGAGTGTACAGGACGTGTGGACAACCAAGTCAAGATCCGCGGGTTCCGTATCGAGCTGGGTGAAATCGATACACACCTGTCGCGACACCCGTATGTGCGGGAGAACGTGACGCTGGTGCGACGCAACCAGGACGAAGAGCCGACGCTGGTGAGCTACATTGTGCCGGAGTCTCGACGGTGGCTGCAGCACCTGGAAGAGAGCGGCAAAGCGGTGGGCGATGCGGATCTGACAGACGAGTCGATGGCAAGCATGTTGCGACGATTCAAGCTGTTGTCGGACGACTGCAAGGCTTTCCTCAAGACCAAAGTCCCGTATTATGCGGTGCCGACAATGTTTATTCCATTGGCAAGAATGCCGTTGAGTGAGTCCTTTTGATTTCATTGTTTCATTGTTTCGTTGTTTCGTTGTTTCGTCGTTTCGTCGTTTCGTCGCTCACATTCAGACCCTAATGGCAAAATCGATAAGCCCAAGCTGCCGTTCCCCAGCGAGGCTGACCTCGCTACCCTCAACCGTCGTGCTTCTCGCGCCTCCTCTGCCCTCGCCTCCATGACCGACACCCAGAAACGCCTCGCCAGCCTCTGGGCCAAGGTCCTACCCAACCACAGCGCCCGCATGTTCGTCCCCGAATCCAACTTCTTCGAGGAGGGCGGCCACTCCATCTTGGCCCAGCGCATGCTCTTCCTCGTCCGCAAGGAATGGAAGGACATTGACGTCCCCATGAGCGCCATCTTCCAGTCCCAGACTCTTTCTGGCTTTGCTGCCGAAATCGATCGTGCCCAGGACCCTACTGGTCTGCGTCTCGACGTCAACACCATCGGCAATGCTTCCTACGGCCACAGCGGACGCAGCGGCAACACCATCGAGGACGACGCCTATGCTGCCGATGCTCGTGACTTGGTCGCCAGTCTGCCCGCCACCATTTCGCCGGCCACCGACATTGCCAGCGGCAGCGAACCGGCCACGGTGTTCTTGACTGGTTCCACAGGTTTCCTGGGCGTCTATGTCCTGCGAGAACTGCTCGCCCAAAACGCCAACACGCGCGTCTTGGCCCTTGTGCGGTCTGCCAGCTCGGCTGCAGGTCTCGCCCGCATCGAGTCTATTGCCCGTGCCTACGGTCTCTGGTCCGACGACTGGTCCGGCCGCATCGAGGCTGTCGTGGGCGACTTTTCCCAGCCCAAGCTCGGCCTCGATGCCGATGACTGGAGCCGTGTCGCCAGCACTGCCCGCATGGTTGTCCACAACGGCGCCCTCGTCAACTGGATGCTGCCGTATTCCAGCATGCGTGCGGCCAACGTCGGCAGCACTCTGTCGTGCATCCAATTGTGTGCCGAGGGCGTTGCCAAGCGGCTTGTCTTTGTCAGTTCGACGTCGGATCTCGACAGCGAGCACTTTGTGACGCTCTCCCAGAAACTCGTCGCCGACGGTGCCGGCGGTATTCCCGAGTCGGACGATCTGGAGGGCAGCCGCAAGGGTCTGGCGACTGGCTATGGCCAGACCAAGTGGGCGAGCGAGTTTCTGGTGCGTGAGGCCGGCCGTCGTGGCCTTGTCGGTGCCATTGTGCGGCCTGGCTACGTCACTGGCAACATTGCTACCGGTATTTCCATCACGGACGACTTCCTCATCCGTTTCCTCAAGGGATGTCTGCAGGTCGGCTCGCGGCCCGACATTACCAACACAGTCAACCAGGTGCCCGTGACACACGTCAGCCGGCTGATTGCAGCAGCTGCCCGCCATCCCCCATCGACCACAGGTGTCAATGTCGTTCACGTCACGAGTCACCCGCGGCTGACAATGAACGAGTGGCTCGGCACTCTCGAGCAGTACGGCTACCCTGTGCCGCAGGTGTCGTACCGCGACTGGTGCTCGGCTCTGCGGGCGTACGTGGCCGAAGACGACTTCGAGGAGCATGCACTGATGCCACTGTTCCACTTTGTCGTCGGCGACTTGCCGGCAGACTCGATTGCGCCGGAGCTCGACGATACCAATGCAGCCAAGGTGCTCTCGGCTGCCTTTGGCAAGGACATTACGGCGTTCCCCGACGCTGGCGTCAGCATTGACGCTGCCGGTGCCTACATCAGCTACCTTGTCGCCACGGGTTTCCTGCCGGCACCTCCGACAGATGCCAAGGCGGCGAGACCACTGCCGGCCTGCCAGCTGTCAACGGAGCAGTTGACAGCATTGGCCAAGATCGGGACGCGGTCGACGGCCAAGTCGTAGACAGAGATAGAGTAGAAAAGTCATTTATAGAGCGTTCATAAAGCAAGAGTAGCATGGAAATGACTTTTTGATGGTGCTGACTAAGCACCAAATATTCTACACGTACACGTATGGAGTACACCTTGGTAGCTCGTATACCTCGTACACCGCACACCGTACACCGTACACCGTACACCTCAACCTTAATCTCATGCCCCGTCCACCTACGGAGACAGGCTCACACAGCCCGCAGAGCTGTCCTCCTCAAAAATGCCGCCATAGATGATGCCCTCGTTGATGTCCGCCTCCTGGGTGCCGTTGTGAGAAGGGTCGCTGCCGCCGTCAATGGGCTTCTTGAGCACGCCGAAGTGGAACTGGCCCTGGCCGCTGACATCGTTGCTGACGGCCTGAGTGACTGCCTGTAGCGGTGTTGCGCCGGTCGAGTAGTACACCTGAGAGGTCAGGTTGTTGAAGTCGAGGGTGACGGCAAAGTTGTGGAAAACGTCAGGGGTAAAGGTGGTGTTGAAGAGAAGCTGCACCGGGCTGGCATTGACGTTGCCAAACAGCTGCAGAGTATCCGGATCAGGCGTGGTCTCTCCGATGAGAGTGCCGGTCTTGAGGACGATCTGGTTGGTGCTGAAGTCGCTGCTCTCGAGGAAGACGAGCTGGTACTCGTGGGAAAGGTTAAGGGGGCGTTGGGCATCCTTCATGAGGCTAAAGTGGAGCGTCTTAACGCCAATCGTGGAAGGATCGGTGCCACTGTTGCTGGCAGGAAGCAGCTCGGCACGGCGGAAACCAGTCTGGACGTTGTCGGCGCTGGGGACGAAGATGGACTCGTCGCTGGGGGGTTAGAGATGGAGAAGGAGAACAAAATGGGGGAAAGGCTTACCTGATGGTGACCTCTAGGGGACGGGTGTTGACGTCAAACTGTGGTTGTTAATACGAGACGTTTTGATTCAACGGATCGGTTTGATTTTCAAACACACCAGAGAGCCATTGCTGCACGGCAGCTTGATGAGTTGTCCAAAAGTAAGGTCTAGAGGTCAGTACAGCCGACAATTGCAAAGTCTAGAACACGTACTCTGGCCAAAGACATTGTCCGGGTTGAAGGGGCTAGTCGTGGTATCGAAAGCAGCGGCCGTGAAATTGCGCGGAATGCGGCCATCGAATTGGAGAGAGCAGTTCTGGGCAAGCACGGCCGGTAACACGGCTGCCAGGACAAACGAGCGAGAAGAGACCATTTTGAGAGCAGAGCAGGGCAAGAAAAAAAGATTCAGATCAGAAAGAGTGAACAGACAGGAACCAGTCCTCAGAAGCAAAACGAGCGGTAAGAAAGAGTGGATGATAGTATACGGACAGGACGAGACGAGACGATCAGAATTCAAAGGATCATCTTTCTTATAATGGAGTCTATGGAGTCTATAAGTCCGGAGTCCGTGAGGTACTCTTGAGCTTCGGGGCAGAAACGTAACCCGACGACTGGTGGCCGTTGTCTGGTTCATCAAAGCGCCGTCTCAGGTTCATCTAGACTGGCGTCTAGACCCCGAAAGGGTAAAGAATCTGGCCATAGAACCCTTTGCCAAGCTTCGCTCTGATCTAGCGTCACTGTGGGCGCAGGTTTCAGGATCTACTCGTACCCTGCCTATCCCATGTTCAAATTTTATTGCCGCATGAATCATGAATGTTGGGAGAGCTTATTTCATGGGGACCGCGAAGCATACGACGTGGAAAAAGGGAGCGCATCAAACAAAAACGTCTCAAAGGTGTACGGTGTATGGTGTACGGTGTACAGCGTGGAGTCGGTACTCGTATCGAACGTCGTACTCGGGGTACAAGCCCCGTATTAATTTGTCATAGTACCTGGACTGTACCCTTCGTAACCAGGTACTCTGTACTTTATACAAAGCAGAGCACAGAGCACAGAGCACAGAGCACAGAGTACCCCCATCTCTTATGAGGATCTGTCTGTGGAGTTTGTTGACTCAGGGATAATACCTGATTGGTCCAATTCCCCCCCTCGAATTGCTGCGTCCAAAGTATCGCCATCTGCTGTACCTGCACGTTCTCGTCCACGACAATGAAAAGTTTTGCTTGGATGGCAGAAAATTCTGCTCTTCGACGCACAGGGACAAAATGGGTTCTTCACGGTTGTCCAGGGGTCGAGCTTTAAGAGGTCACGTGGTTGCATTGTTGCAGACTGGTCTCTCATTGGTTGGTTCCAATAGTGGGACCACGGCCTTGTCGAAGCTCGAGAGAGAAAGCGCGACTGGAGCTTGTTATTACGAGACTCGTTCCTATACACAAACCCGTGCCTGGGGACGGCAACCGCGCCTTCTAGACCTGTTTTTCCGTCCGCCGACGATCTGCAGCGATTTTTGTGTCTTTTTTGTTTGGCCTCATTTGACTTCACCCGAACTCGACGGCCCAACACCACCCGTCTCACGCCTTGCCCAGCACACCTGCACAGTACAAACGGCCGCCTGTGCTCGACGCGATTCTGCTGCAGGTCACGCCGTGTTATCGCACCACCACTTGTCAATTGGCCGACAACCACAACGACGAGCTTTTCCGACGCGTCTGCACGGTTTTGCTTGGGCTCTTCTTCACGATACGAACCATCTTGTTTGCTTTTTGGAGTATTTCGTCCTCCCAGATACCGACTGGTCTCCGTGTGCACACCGCACACCTCGCCTGACCCGGCAAAACACCATTTTTGGCTTGCCGCGCGTTTTCTTCGCTGCCGACTTCCACTTGTCTTTTCAGGTCTTTTCGGTCTTTTTCAGTCTTTTCAGTCTTTCAGGTCTTTCAGGTCTTTTCTTCAGAGTCACCTCGGGTCGCCATGTCCTAAAACAACTTGGAGCCTAATGTGCACGCGGACAACTACTCCAACTTGAACCCATTCACCTTTCACCGGCGGCGGCAAGGAACGGAACAACCCTCTGCGGCGCCGCCAAAATGCCTACTACGCATGTTCTGCCCGAGTCCCACGAGCTGCTCCAGAATATTGCCGACGGTCTTGGCAAGGCCAAGAAGGTCCTCGTCGTCACAGGAGCCGGCATCAGCACCAACTCGGGCATCCCAGACTTCCGCTCCAAGAACGGCCTCTATTCTCTCATACAAGCACAGTTTGAAGCTGCTGCCAACGACAAGGACGATGCTAAAGAGGAAGTCAAAGAGGAACACAAACCAGAAGGTCATATCTCCCTGAAATGTGACCGGGGACACCTCGTGAAGCGGCGACGGATCCAGGACCGCGAAGACAGCACGACCAAAGACCACACGACAGCAGCCTCAGCCTCCGCCTCAACCATCCACGTCCAGCTGCCCTGCCACGAGGACGAGGAGACCATATACTGCGCCGCCAACGCGTCTGCCACCAACGACTCGATCGTCGTCCAACTACCAAACATCCACCCAACAACCCCGGCGCGGCCCCTGGAAGACAAGCCGGCCGCAAAGGAATCCATAGAATGCAGACTACAGCCAAATCCCCCGAGCTCGTCTCCCCTATCGTCTCCGCCGCCGAATCTGTTTGATATGGAAGAAGAATTCGGCGTCGGAGTCACTACCACAGCCCATCCCGGTCACTTTTCCGCCTCCTCGCCCACATCCTCCGATTCCGAGTCCGAAACAGAAGAAGCAGAAGAAGCAGAAGAAGCAGAAGAAACCCCCTATTCTTCCCAGCCTACTCTCTCCACACAGTCGTCCTTTTCTGGTCGAACAGGCCTGCCGACCATGAAAGGACGTGAACTATTTGACGCGTCTATCTGGGCCGACCCTCTGAAAACATCCGTCTTCTACACCTTTGCCACATCCCTCCGGCAAAAGATCAAGAGCGTCACGCCGACTCCCAGTCACCAGTTTATCTCACACCTCCGTGACACCGGCAAGCTCGTCCGTTGCTACACGCAAAACATTGACGAAATCGAGGAAAAGGTGGGCCTGACCACCAGTTTGGTGTTGGGTCCTGGCAAAAAGGGCCGTTTTTCCACGCGATCGAGTCGAACGTCGAGCAGTAACAACACAGCCGTCCCGAAAGACAAGGAGTCGCAGAACCAAGCACCCGAGCACACGGAGACTGGAAAACCTGCCGTCAATCAGGACCCCTGCAACCGTGGTGTGGAATGCGTGTTTCTTCACGGATCGCTTCGTATGCTCCGGTGTTTTCGGTGTGGCCACACGACGCCTTGGGACGAAGACGGCCGCGAGAACGAGACGCTGTCCGGCCGCCAGCCAAGCTGTCCAAAATGTGAAGGCGCCACAGCAGCACGGGAAGGCCGCGGCAAGCGGGCGCTGGCTGTGGGCAAACTTCGCCCAGACATTGTTCTCTACGGCGAAGAGCATCCGAATGCGCACCTCATCTCGCCGATTGTCCAACACGATATTGCTCTAGCGCCTGATGTTATGCTTATTTTGGGTACGAGCCTCAAGGTGCATGGCCTCAAAGTTTTGGTTCGTGAGTTTTCCAAGGCCGTGCACAGCAGAGGCGGCAAGGTTGTGTTTGTCAACTTCACCAAGCCCCCGGAAAGTGTCTGGTCAGACATTATCGACTATTGGATACAGTGGGACTGTGACGCGTGGGTACAAGATCTGAAGGAGAAGAAGCCGATACTCTGGCTGCCGCCCGGATCTGTGGTGGAGGAGCCCAAGAAGAAGCGCAAAAGCATATCTGCCAAAGGGCACAAAAGTGACGAAAAGAAAGAGGCGGCCCGGAAGGCGAAAAAGGCAGCCAAGGCAGCTTCTGGTTCCGAGACACAGCTAGATGCAAGCCAGCCGACATCCAGTCAAGAAGACACAGGCCACGGGTCGTTTGTGATGTGGAAGATCACGGACCAGCTCACACACATTTCCGAGTCGACAGATGCCGGGCCACTCCAGTCGCAGTCAGCACAAGCTGCGACGGACCGAAAACCGAGACACTCGGCGCCGGCGGGGTTGTTAGGGGGCGAGCTGCAGATTATATTGGAAAACGGGATAGGAGACGTATACCATCTGCCGCCGGAGATCCCACAGCCCACCCAGGCATCGGCGGTAGAGGCTCCAGTCAACTCTAGGACACAGGAAATACCTCCAGAACCTTTGGGGAAACCTTTGGAGCAACCTTTGGAAACTCCATCTGAAATCCCTTCAGAACTCTCTGAAAAGCCTTCTGAACAGTCCAGCGAAGCCACACGCACTCGGAAGATTGTCACTCACCATGCAGCACACTACCAGGCACCAGAAGGATACTCTATTCTGTCAGCAGTGAAGGCCAACCCGCAACGGAGGCCATCGAAGAGACTTCTCGAGGCCGAAGAGACGGCCGCTCTGGAGAAGAAGGTGAGGGGACGGCACAAGGCAACGAGACAGCGGGCCAAGTCTATGGGGGCGATGCCAACGGCGGTCAAGGAGGAAAAGGTGCAAGAGCCATCGGGCTGGAACGATACAGACAAGCTTGCCGACAAGCTGCTCGCACAGTTGGCAGAGCCTGTGAACGTAAATGAAGGGGAAGTAGGGAAAGAAGCGGAAGAGGGGAAAGCGAAGGCGGAGAAAACGGAGGAAATGCCGCAGCCACAGCATCCATCGGATGCTCCCTTACCATCTATCCGACAGCTCTTCCCAGGACTGCCACGAGCCACACTGGACAATGCGTTCTTCTTCCAGGACCCTCTATGCTTTCACTACGGCTTTCCGCCTCGATGGCAGCAGGATTGGAGTTGCAATGACCAACTTCAACGAGAAGCAGACGAGTCTTCGCGCATCAGAAGACGCGGCTTTTGAAATACTGCCCATTTGTATATAGCCTATTATTCTGTATATACCATTCAGAAGATGCAGAGTTTTGGTGACTTGAATGCTGTCTGACAGGGGTGAAAGCTGAAAGTTGAAGGCTGACTACACAAATCCCCACTTAGCGACATCGGTTTTATTCTCAGAGACCTCAACACTGTAACAGTCGCCACTCACTTCCTGGACACGACAAATCATGGAGAGCGCATACCAGAAAGAGCTCCAAGTGGCGATCAGTGCCGTGCAGCAGGCGGCTCGGATCAGTCAAGCCGTGCTGCCGGAGCAAGACAAAGGCGCCATTGAGAAGGAAAACGAGTTGGGGCCGGTGACAGTAGGCGACTTTGCCATCCAGGCGCTGTTGACGACGACGCTGCACCGAGCATTTCCCGAGGATGTCTTTGTGGGCGAAGAAGCAGCCGACGCGCTGCGGACCAATGCGGCGCTGTGCGAGCGCGTCTGGGAACTACTGCAGTGGGTGGTTGAAGACAGCAACGACGACGTCTGTGCTGTTCCGACGTCCAAAGAGGAGATGTGCGACATGATCGACCGGTGTCAGAGAGCGCCTGGACCGGGACGCGTCTGGGTGTTTGACCCCATCGACGGCACCAAGACGTTTCTGCGTCGCGAGATGTACGCCATCAACGTGGCGCTGCTGGTTGACGGCCGACAGACTGTGGCCGCCGTCGGATGTCCGCTGCTGTCACCAGAGGGACCAAGCGAGGCGGATACGGAGAAGCCCATTGACAATGCTTCTGTGGACCCGACTGGTCGTGGGTGTTTGCTGTATGCCGTGGCAGGCCATGGAACGTTTGTGCAGCCGTTGTTTGTGAGCGGTGGCAACAAACTAGCCCGAGAACCAGCGCGGAAGCTCGAGAGACATGCGGCGGCGGATGAAACAGCCCCAGGAAGTCGTCTACTGCGCCCCGTGACGTCTGACTTTCTGCAGACATCGGCACTTGACGACGTGCACCGTGCCGTGGCTGCTAAGCTGGGCGTGCCGTTTCCGGGCGGCGACCTCGTTGGCTGGGTGCCACGGTGGGCATCACTGGCACTGGGATTGACCAACGTTACTATCTGGGTCTACAAGCGGCGCAGCCGACATGCCAAGATCTGGGATCATGCGGGGGCCATGTTGCTGTTCGAGGAGGTGGGCGGAACGATTACGGACGTGGACGGGCGGCCTCTGGACCTGTTGGCTGGACGAGAGTTGGTACACAACTTTGGATTTGTGGCGGCAGCAGCAGATATGCATGGAAAAGTGCTAAAGGCAGTGCGAGATGTGTTAAAAGAACAAGGACGGACAGAGTTGCTGTAAATGGAGGTGAAGGGAGGGAGACAGACTGGGAGAAGTACACTAAACACGAAAAGAGAATTAACAGACTAAACAATCTATGATACATCTTATTGAAACAATTGCAATAGGGGTCCATTACAATAGAGATCTCTTACAATATATGATTTGCTTCACTAAAGAATACATATCGAACAATCTATGGCCAAGATCCTACGATAGAAAACGATCTGGTTCTGGTAAATGACAATGGTACCAACAACAACCTACTTTCGCATCCGGGTCAATGAAAACGTATAACTTAGACGACAGGAGTAAATCACCGCCTGTGAACCTGTCTGCTCACTTTACACTCAGCGTCATCTTATATAAGCATTCACTATATTAGTCAGCACGTCATCAGTTCTATGGCATCGCGTCACGATTTTCCCTTCTCTTCCCGTCTACCCATCATCATGGCGGAGACACAAAAAGATTTCGCTGATCGGGGCGACGACTATTACAACGATCTCTACAAACGCCACCTCCATTTTCGCAAGCTCGGTCGCGAGGACCCTGACTTGGCTGCCGTGTAAGGCTGCTTGCTGCCCTTTTGGGAGGTTCGCGATGTTGTCTGCTGACGAAACCACAGCCTTCATTATGGCCAGATTGACTTTCACGACGCGCCGTCTGTACGGCAGCTGACCAAGACGCTGCTACAGCTTGACTTTGGCCTGTCTGTCGACCTGCCCGACGACCGTCTGTGTCCGCCGGTGCCGAGTCGTCACGGCTACATTTTGTGGCTCAAGGAACTGCTCGACAGCAGCAGAGCAGCCGATGAAGTTGATAGCGACGTGCTCGGCCTCGATATCGGCACCGGCGCCAGCTGCATCTACCCGCTGCTGGGCTGTGCACAGCGTCCGCGCTGGCGTTTCGTGGCCACTGACATTGACGACCACAGTCTCGACTGCGCTCGTGCCAATGTCGCCCGCAACGAGTCACGTCTGCAGGGACGCGTGCGTGTGTTGGCACGAACTCCCCAAGATCCGCTCGTGCCGGTCCTGGAAGATACGCCGCCGTTTGCCTTTACCATGACGAACCCGCCCTTTTACACGTCGGCCGACGACATGGCCACATCGGCAGCAGGCAAGGATCGACCGCCCAACGCCGTTTGCACGGGTGCACCGGTCGAGATGGTGACGCCGGGCGGTGAGGTGGCCTTTGTGAGCCGGCTGCTGGAAGAGTCGGCAGCAGCTGCGGCCAATACAACACCGCCACCGCGCACTTGGTACACGGCGATGCTCGGGAAACTGTCGAGCCTGTCGACTATTGTCACGGCTCTACGAGCTCGCGGTATCGACAACTACGCTGTGGCTGCACTGATGGTCCCAGGCCATGGCAAGACACGTCGCTGGGCCGTTGGCTGGTCGTTTGGTGGCATGCGGCCGTCGGCTGCCGCTGCTCGGGGTGAAGGTCTCAGCAACGGCAGCGCCGACACTGGTGGCAACAGCAGCAGTGTTGAGTCCTTCCGCCATCTGCTTCCACACAGTCCCGAGACCGACGTTTGGTCTGCGCCGCGCTCGGCCGTCCTGACAACACCGCTCTCTGTCACGCTGGATGCTCTTATGCGCACACTCGAGTTGGTTTCGTGGTCTTGGGACCCTCAGAGTCTGAACGGTGTTGGCCGAGCCCGTGAGAATGTCTGGGGCCGTGCCTGGCGACGCAAGAAGTTGCGTGAACAGCAGCAGGTGCAACAGGCAGCGAGTGAAATGGTCACGGAAGAAACAGTGGCAGAGATGGCAGCAGAGATGGCCGAGACAACGGCAGTGGAAGAGCCGCCACCCGGGGAGTGTGCATTTGGGTTTGCTCTGTCTGTCCACATGGGCGTTAAAGAGACCACTGTGCACTGCCGCTGGACAGAGGGCCACAGCGAAGTCATTTTCCAGAGCTTCTGTGGATTTCTCAAGACGAAGCTCAAGGAGAGTAACCAGACGGGAGAAACCGAGTCCTAGGAGGGCCAGAAAACCAAGGGGAGCGGATAATGGACTGTTCACGAGGACCAGAGGATACTATGGACAAGTTAACGTCTGGAGTTTGGGTCGGAATGGAAGTATGGCAGAAACTCAAGGAAGTATGGAAAGGCAAAACTCATAGGCAGAACAGTGTAATTACACAGTGCGTATTGAACACTGTACTACTCGTATATTTTCGATGAAGCTCTGCTTTGGCTTCACCTCTTCCCCTTCACCTCCACATCCACCCACTGTCGCCTATCATGTCTGGCTTGTCGGGCTCGCGCTTCACCTCGCAGAACCAGACGACCAATCAGCGCCTGTCGACCAATACCGTCGGCCTCGTAGCTCTATCTGACTTCCGCAAACGCCGCGCCGAAGTCCTCGAGCAACAGGAACGCGAAGCTCGCGAGGCCCACGATGCAGCACGCGCCGGCGCGTCCAGTACTGGCGAGACAGCCGAGCGTGCTGGGGGCACGCCGACGCCGGGCGGTGCCAGTGGCAGTGAAGACAAGGACAATGGAACAACGGCGAGCGATGGCGACGGGCCACAGCTGAAGAAGAAGAAGAAGAAGACGAAGAAAGACGGCAAGAAGAGCAAGGGTGTGACGAAGCTATCGTTTATGGAGGGTGAGGAGGAGGAGGAGGAAGAAGAGGAAGGAAAGACAACTGTTTCGCTTTCTGCTGCCTCTACACCGTCGTCTCTCCCGCCGCTCAAGTCCTTCACCAAAGCGGCTCTTCGACGTCAGGCGGCTGAACGCGAAGCCCTGCGCAAGGAGTTTCTGCAACGACAGGCTGCGGTCAAGGCGACCGATGTGGCCATTCCGTTTGTCTTTTACGAGGGCACCGATATTCCAGGCGGTATCGTGCGCGTCAAAAAGGGTGACCATGTCTGGCTCTTCCTCGACCGCAGCCGCAAAGTGGGCGCACGACTAGGCGTCGGCGAGAAGAAACCCAGCAAGGCACGGCTGCACTGGGCGCGTGTCGGTGTAGACGACCTGATGCTGGTGCGCGGCAACTTGATTCTTCCCCATGTACGTCTGCCTTGTCTGCCTGACGGCTATTTGTCTATCTTGTCGTTCCCACACTGACCAACAGCACTATGACTTTTACTACTTTATCATCAACAAGACTGTCGGTCCTGGCGGCGTCCGTGTCTTTGACTACAGCGCCGAGCCTCCCCAGACGGCTGCTGCCACGGTCACTGCCACGGCCACGGCTGCTCCTGCGGGCGACAATGCTGCTCAGCCATATTCGTCTCAGCCTCCATCTGCCACAACTCCTGCCGATGCCGAAGAGGACTTTAGCATGTTCGAGGGCGCCAGTGATGATCCCAGCTTGACCAAGGTCGTCGACCGCCGCTGGTACGAGCGCAACAAGCACATCTACCCGGCCAACGTCTGGCAAGAGTTCGATCCCGAGCAAGACTATACCCAGCAGGTGCGGCGAGACCAGGGCGGCAATGCCTATTTCTTTGCGGCCAAGTGAAGGTGTCTCTAGAGAACGTGTGTTTGATGCGTCATGGCTTGCTTTCTTCACCACCCGGCACACGCACGCAGGCCCCAGATAGTCCAGACGGCCGCTGTCAGCACGAGCCAGCCGGGCCAGAGCAGGGCCAACAACAGATTGTTGCCGCCAGGTCCCAACACCAGGACGACCACCTCAAAGACGAGCTTCTTGCGCAGTCTCCGGACCGACCGACTGGTCCAGGCATACCAGGCGGCCTGGGCGAGCGACTGGGCCAGCACAAGGACGACGATGTGCAGGATCTTGAGTAGGTTGCTGAGCAGGGCGGCAATGGCGGCGTCCAGAACGATCCAGACGTCAACGACGGCGCGGTGGCATCGCTGGAGACCGGCCGTGCTGGGCGAGCGAATGGCGACGGCAGCGGCGGCAGCATCGGCGGGCGATGAGGCCGCAAGCAGGGCCGACGGGCCGGCCAGGAAGGACATGATGGAGTCTGGTTTTTTTTTTCTTTTCAAGATATTAGGTTGTGTTTGACCATCTGTTTGATTCTTTTCAGGTGGTAGACAGTGTTTGTCTGTTTGATTCTTGCTACTATCTGGTCTTCGTCTTATGACGACTTTACTTCCTATATATCCTGATATGGAGGATCAGCAACCGCTGGCTGCCCAGTCTACTTTCTGCTTCATCCTCTTCCATTCTTCTGCTGCCCTCGTCCTCGAATAGACCCACGTGGGGTCTTTATCACGTCCTCTTCCTCCCTTCCGACAAGGCCATTCATTGTCACGCACTCCTTCGGGATATCACCACGTCCGGCCTTATCACCCATCTACCCGTCCACAGATGTCGTGTGGTGCAAAGCAAGAGCTGTGAGTGGCTGCATTAGAGGATCCACCAAGCCATAAATCAAAACGTGCACTAAATCAAAAGCCGTGATTGGGTCGTTGTATTCCACGCAAGTATACGAATACATGGTCTACCTGTATCTCTGTGTACAGAGTACGTCTTGTGTATTCAAAGGACAGAACAATTCCATTAAGACTCCAGCGTAATCAGACCCTCGGCCGACTTCCTCACTTGGTCTGTGTGTTGATTAGTAATCACATATAAAAACAGAGCAGAGAGCAGAGAACAGAAAGATAGACTCACCTCGCATCGCCTGCATTGCCTCAAATGCAATCGAGTAATTCTCAATCGCCCCCAGAATAGACATCAGACCCTGCTGCAACTGTAACAGCATGCTCACCAAGTAGCCGCTGCTGGCCGCTCCGGGCGAAATCAGACTCGTCTTGCGGTAAATGGACAAAAACACGTAGGCGCCCTGCATCGCGCAGCACACGTACGATGGCAGCATGCGTGGTGCCACAATGGCCGACGTCGGCGACAAGAAACACAGGTCCTGTCCGAACTGACCCGACGGGTTCGGGTACGGCATGTTGTCAAAGTCGTTGGCAATGTTCAGTGCCGCTCGCAGACACACCTTGGCCGACCAATGGCTCGAGAAAGGTGCCTTGCGGCAAGCCTCGAGATGGGCCGACGTCGCCGGCGTCGCAATGCTGTGTACCGTCTCTGGCGTCCCCGAGCATGACGACGTGCTTGTCCCAGTCGTTGTGGCCGTTGCCCCGAGACTCGCCATGCTCGCCATGCTCTCGGGACTCTCCATCTTAGTCGGCCCGTTGTGGCCCGAGATGCCACACATGCACGGCAACCATGACATGGTGTCGGCCGTGTCGGCCGCCGACGATGACACGTCCGACATCGCCTGCAGGTCGCACATCTTGCCCGTGAACACGGGATAGTCTCCAAAGGCGACGAACCGGTGCACCTTGATCCGCGCGCTGTTCGCCCGTGTCCGCGCCATGCACCGCAGCGATCGCACCAGACACGTCTCGGCCGAGTCCACGATCGGAGCCAGCGGCCCACTGACCGGCCAGGCGTCACAGCGCTCGACCAGCGGCGCAATCGTGCTCTCCAAATCGGCAATCTTCTTGTATATCGGCTCCATGTCCAGCTTGTTCGTAATGGCCTCGTTCAGGTCCACAATGAAAGACGTCGTCGCCAGCAGGGCCTGCTGCGTCTCGATCAAAAGTTGCCAAGCCTGTAGAATGTCAGATGTGCCCGTATAGTTTCAGGGGAGAAAACACATACCTCGGGGTCCACCTCCAGCGTAGGATACTTGGTGGTGAAGGACACCCCAAACAGCTCCAACGGAGGTGTCGTGCAGCTAACAATGGCCGTCTGCGTTGCTTGGAGGTACTGGTTTGTTAGAAGGGAAAAGAGAGAGAGAGAGAGAAAGAAGCGTACCGTCATCCACCATATTCTGCGCTTCGCCTCCGCGTAAAAGTCGTCCTCGTCCGTCTGCTTGTGCAGGTTGAACATCATAGCTTCGACCAGCGCCTGTCCGGCCCGGCTGCGCATCTTCTTGAGGTTGCCGCGCTGCGCATACTCGTAGATGCTCAGCAGGTTGAGTGCCACAATGCTTTCGAGTTCCACGGGCACGCGCGGGTGGAAGGGCGCCCGGTCGACGGACGGCGGTGTCGACTCGAGCGTCTTTTCCGGTTCCGTCGACGAGCCCGGGATCTCCGACTCGGCCTCGATACTCTCGATGGCGGCCTGCGCAAAGAACTGCGCGCAGTTGCGCCGAAAGAGCACTGACTCGGGCGAGGTGGGATCGGTGTCCTGGGCGCACGGCACGAGGGCCAAGACGGCCGACAGGGCCAACGCGACGGGCGAGCTGAAGTCGAGGCCGCTGCTGAAGCCTTCCGGTTGGTTCTGCGACACGGGGGTCGGTTCATCCACGGGTGGTGACGTCTCCGGGGCAGGGAGGATCGGCACAAACAGGTGGATCCAGCAGTAGTAGGCCTGGAGACTAAAAGCGCAGGCGAGAATGCGCGTCAGTTGAGTGTTCAAACCCCGAAACGGCGCTACACCACAAATGCCTCGGAGGCAACACTTACAGGCTGGCATTGTTGCGGTATGTGCGCACCAGCGGCCCAGACTTCTCCTGGATGGGCTGGATGGGCTGGAAGGCGGGCGGCAGCGTGGTATCGTTAAAGGTGACATCGGGGAAGGCATTCAGGAACAGGTTATCGAAGATGAAGTCGCTGTCGGGCGGCAGGTCAGGCAGCTGGCCCAGGGCGGCGCCGGCGTCGACAAAGTTCTGAATCTCGATCGCTGCGCATCGTGTTAGCTTGGCCTGAGGAGTGTGCGTCTTGTTGGGAAACGTACGTGGCGGAGGAATAAGCGGAACGCTCAGCGACAGCTCAGTCGGCAGAGGCTCATCCACCGGTCGTATAGGTGAGCTGGGCGCCGTCTTCTTGCGGATGCGAGGACCACCGCGGCGACTGGGACGGTAGACGCAGTCGTTGTGCTTCGACACGCACTGAGACTGTCAGTTGGGGTTGCAATTTTTGGGTGATTGGAGTTATCCCTTGATTCGAGTTGGAGAAACATACCGAAGCGCAAGGCTGACCGCCGTCGCAGCGTGTTCTGGACGCCCGGCTGGAGTAGGTGGTCAGTGACAATGCAAAGCAAGCATGGCGCAGAGACAGAGAAGCCCAGAATGGGTCATCATATGCGCCCTGGCGAATCTTACCAAGAAAGACAGGCCAGCTTCACAGGTGGCATCGCAAACTTGCGGCGCACAGCCCGCGGCTGTTCCGTGCCAACCTCAGCCATGGCGGTTGCAAGGCCAATGGCGCAGGAAAGAGGACGATCGGTCGACGGTTATCGGCGGTTACGGGCCGGAAAAGAGAAGCAAAAAAGTGAAAACACGGCCTCGATATTTCCTCTGACGAGGGGCCGAAAAAAAGAGAAAGAGGATTCCAAGTGGATATCGAGATTGGAAGCTGTCTAGACAGGCAAAAGTGAGATGCAGAGACGGGAATCAAGGTCGTAATGAGTAGAGAGCGGAGGCAGGGGACACGGACAATGCGAAAGAAAGTTGACGAGGGTAGGAGTGGGCTGAGCAACGCAACCGCGGGAAACTGAAGCCTTTCGCAATGCGCGACCAAGGTCGAAAGTGTGGCTGGGCACTGTCATTGGTCGCTCAGACCTCTGCGGGGTTTGCCCGTCGTTCGATGGATGACTCAGCTAAACTGGATATTCCGTGCATCCGCTGATCTGCCGGGCAAAAATCTCTGCACAGTATTCGTATATGTATGCCCCACACAGTACACCATAAAGCAAACACCGAACTGATGCAGCGGTTAGAGCGGGCTGTTAGGTGGCAAGCACAGTGCGCATAGAAGTCTCCAGTGTATTACAAGAAATCTAGGCAAGAGAACACACGCTGAAGCTGTGATGACTAATCGAGAAGGACAGGAGTAGACAAATTCCCTTCATGCCAAGCACAAGGTCTGCGGAAAAGGAAAAAGTCAGAAAGACGCAAGAAAATGGCGGTATGTATCTCTAGAACCCTGTAGATTCTACGCCCGCCCCTGTCGTCCGACGCTCTCCACCCGCATTCCCAGCTTGGTCAAAGCCCGGACGTCGACGACGCCACGGCCGTCAAACACCCAGCGCGGCTTGAGTGTCTGCGTCGAGATGCGCACCCAGTCGAGTTTCTCGCGCGGCTTGTACTCCTCGTTGAGCTTGTAGCCGACCCGTTCCAGCTCGCAGTCTGGGCACGACGTATCACACGGCGGCTCGGCCAGCAGACGCTGCAGCGGGTCCGGATCAGCGACGGCATCCGACATGTTGCTGACCAGGTACTTGTGCAGTGCCAGCAGGTCGTTCTGGCTGGGCTCTGGCTGTGCAAACGGCCGCGGGTCCGCATTCTTGGACGGGGCAGGCACGCCGTTGCCATTGCTGCCATTGCTCTTCCCGTTGCTCTTCCCATCGGCGGCAGCCACCGGAGACGGCTTGCTGCCAAACTCGTCAAAGTCGGTCGAGATGATAATGGCATTGCTGTTGGCACAGGCCTCATAAGCGTCGTTGTAGATCTCGACGGAACCGCCTTCACTGCGTAGAATGCGGTTGCCACCCAGCAGACGATTGATCTCCTCACGAATGACAACAGGGTTGCAGCAAGGGTCGAAGACGGCAATCTCGCGCGGCCCCTCCTCCAGCAGAGTCTTGATCATCTCCAGCGCCGGCGCCTCGCGTGTGTCGCTTGTGTTCTTCTTGAAGGCATAGCCTAACACCGTGGCCTTCTTGCCGCTGAGCGTGTTGTTGAGGCACTTGACGATGCGGTGGGTGAATCGATCACGTGCATAGTCATTCATAACAACCACTTGGCGCCAGTACTCGGCGACCTCGTCGAGGCCGAGGGACTCGGACAGATAGACGAGGTTCAGGATGTCCTTCTTGAAGCAGCTGCCGCCGAAACCAATGCCGGCCTTGAGGAACTTGCCGCCAATGCGAGGGTCTTGGCCCACAGCAGCGGCGACCTCGTCGACATCGGCGCCGGTACGCTCGCAGATGGCAGCAATGCTGTTGATGCTGCTGATGCGCTGGGCCAGCATGGAGTTGGCGACGAGCTTGGCCAGCTCGGAGGACCAGACGTTGGTCAGCAGGATACGATGGCGCGGGACCCAGGCGGCATAGATGGCAGCGAGGGCCTCGGCGGCACGGGTACCGGAAGCGGTTGGCAGGGAGCCAATGAGCACGCGATCAGGGTACAGCAAGTCAGTGACGGCGGTACCAGCAGCCAGAAACTCGGGATTCGACAGAATCTCAAAGTGGACGCCGGGGCGGTGGACAGCCATCTGTGGAGTCAGCCAGAAGATCAGGTCATCATATGATAGTGCTGGGCGCAAAGGCCACGTACCGTCTCGTGCACTAGTTGGGCCGTGCGGCAGGGCACCGTAGACTTTTCGACAATGATGGCACCTGGACGAGCATGTCTGGCGACTTCGCCGGTGACAGCCTCGAAAGCAGTCATGTCGGTGGCACTGCCAGCACCAGCGCCGCGAGACTTGGTGGGCGTGTTGACAGAAATGAGCACGAGGTCGGCCTCAGCGATCCAGTGCGAGATGTCGGTGGAGAAGATGAGGTTGGACTCGCGTGAGGGGATGGTAGTGGGATTGGAGACGTCGGCACCGGCACTGGCAGACGGGTCATTGGCAATGGCGCACTGGCGCGAGCCATCCCGAGCAATACGGACAATGTCCGCGAGACCCGGCTCGTAGATGGGCGGATGGCGGGAGTTCCATCTGCGAATACGGCCCGGATCTCTATCAACGACGACGACTCGGATATGCGGGTTCTGGAAAGCGAGAACCGCAGCCGTCGGGCCACCTAAGTTGTTAGAGGGGAGAGCAGAAAGAAGGGGAAGAGGATGAGAGGGAGCAGAGACATACCAACGTAACCAGCACCGACACAACAAATGGTGCGGATGGTTGGAATGGGAGTAGTCATGATAGCAGTAGAGACGTCGTCTATGTGATCACCAACACGATGAGGCCGTAGAACGGGACTAAAGGACATGCTACCCTCTGGAGTTGTGGCAGCAGAAGAAGCATCAGCCATGATGCCTTCGTCGGGGTCGACGAAGAGAAGTGAAGATGGTGGCATAGCGACGGGCCAGAAAAGCTGGAAGACGTTGGCCAAGACAACAAACGTGTTACTCCGTAAGGCAGTGGATACGCGGGCGCAGTCTTAGTGGAACTTGTAAGCTGGACCAGGGAACCCCCTGTCAAATCACACGAGCGTAACGAGAGCTTGCCGGACAGTGAATACGATAAGAGGCCATAGGTAGAGGTTGACTGTCTCTATTTGAGGACAGCTGAGACGAAGGTGTGTCTTGTGCAGAAATAAAAGGGCCACAAGACGAAAGAAGCAAACGATAAAGAAGTCAAGAAGGATGTTGGAGGGGGCCAAAAGTAAGACAAGGTACCCCAAGGTTACCCTGTACAGAGTGTGGTGGAGTCATCTGGTGGGCAATAAAACCGGGACAAGCCAAACCAAGGCTGCACTCATACGAATGCGATTTGCGGTGACGGTAAGTATTCAGTGTTTTCAGTGTTTTCATACTCGTAGTGTAGTGTAGTGTAGTGTAGTCGCACTGTGGCTCAGGGCGCCGCCGGGAAAATATCCCCAGAGAAGGGAGTACAAGCGACAGTAGTGCAGGACTTTCTGTATAGACGAGGCCGTTAGCGGTCTTAGTGCTGTCTTGGCATTGTCAGGACAAGGTCAGGAGTGGTCAGCGGTCTGCACAGGCCAGGTCAGGACAGTGCCAAGTGCGAGTATCCTCGCTCCAGTAAAGTCTCCGAGGTGCTCTCTCGCTCTTTCCTGGTCCTGATCCTCTCTGATCCTCCTTGATCATCGGTTCTCTCACGTGCTCACGTGGCATAGACGCCAAGGAAACCGCTGCCAGCCACACCTTGACGCACGGGTAGAATAGACGCAGCCTATTCGATGTGGCTGATGCGATAGGACGCACTTGCCCACATGCCACAATGCCACGAGTTTCTGGTCTCAGCCTTGGGACCAATGTGCAACGGTCGCGTTCTCTGATTGGTCAGCTGTCATTGAGCACGCCGACCGTTCGTCGCATCTGATTTGCCCCTCTGACGTCGAGAGATAAGATGTCGCAACCATGCGGCATGTTGTCTCTCATTCTTCCTTCGGGCGCATGGACGTGCCAAGAGGCAGCGAGAGCGTCTAGTATGCACGCAAGCCGGACCGGCACTTGCCAGCACTGACCAACAACGCAACCTTCCAATCAGCCTCTGTTTTCAGCACCACGACTGTCCATAGGATCTGCGTCTTGGATGGTGGTGATGTCAGTTTGATCCATCACCTGCTTGGCCTGTTCCTTGGGTGTAACTGTGGGTCAAACCAGGCGTCTGGGCAGGTGATGATAAGTGAAGAGTACTAACCTTGAAGGTTGTCATCGATTTGTTGACTTGTCGTTCGTTGACTCGTCTTCGTCGTTTTGTTGACTTATTGATTCATCTCGTCGTCTCGTCGTCTCATCTCGTCGTCTCTCCTCTCCTCCTATACCATCATTCTCATCCCCCATGGACTTCCCTTCTCACGACATCGCCATCTTTCCAGATGGCCTCCGCGGCAAACGCATCTTACTCTGCACAGAGTCCTTCGGCCCCGTCAACGGCGTCTCTCGCACGACCCTGATGCTCGTCAACCACCTGCGCGCTCATGGCGCCAACGTCGCCGTCGTCGCCCCTCACAATCATACCAAAGTCAACACTTTCGTCCCCACCACCGGCCCGGCTGACGACTCTGCCCGCCCCGATCACCCCCTCTCGCCCGCCGACATGATCCAGAACCCCGAGATCCGCATCCACGGCTACCCCCTACCCTTCAACCCGGAACTCTCTGTCGTCTACCCCGTCCGCCTCTCCTCCCTCTATGCCCGCACCTTTGGCGATACCCCGCCCGACCTCATTTATCTCGCCAGCCCTGCCTCCCTGGGCTTCCAGGTCCTGTTGCAACTGCGCCAGCAGCCCGTCGCCAACCAGGTGCCCGTGCTCGCCAACTTCCAGACCGATCTCGCCGGCTACTGCTCCATCCTCTTCCCGCCACCCTTTAGTGACCTCGCCGTCTACACCTTCTCGCAGGTCGAGGGCTTCTTGTTCCGCCACCCCTCCGTCAAAACTATCTTCTATCCGAGCCGCTTCGTGCGCCGCTACCTCGAGAAGAACGGCATCGCCCCGAGCAAGATGGAGTTGCTGCGCCGTGGTGTCAAGACCGAAATGTTCCACCCGCAGCGGCGCAGTGCTGCCCTCCGCCACGCTCTGTCGCCCAGCGGCAACGAGATCATCCTCGTGTGTGTGGCCCGCATCGCCGGCGAGAAGGGCTTTGATTTCCTGGCTGCCGTCGCCATAGAGCTCGCCCGCCGTGGACTCGCCTTCAAACTGTACATTGTCGGGGGTAACCGCAACCAGGCGGTCGAGGATGAGATCAAGGCGTTGTTTGGTGACCTCGTGCGCGACGGTCGCGTTATCTTTGCCGGCTTCCAGGTGGGCGAGGCACTGGCCGAGTCCTATGCGTCGGCAGACATGTTTCTGCACTGCTCCGTGACCGAGACGTTTGGTCTCGTCGTGCTCGAGTCCATGGCCAGCGGCGTGCCCGTGATTGCGCGCGACGAGGGCGGACCCAGCGACATTGTCGACCATGGTGTCTCGGGTTTCCTCGTGCCGCCAGCCGACCTCGACGGCTTCGTCGACAAGGTGCTGCTGCTAGCAGCCCAGCCAGCACTGCGACAGGAGTTGGGCGCCAACGCGCGACGCCAGGCCTGCGACGCCACCTGGGACAAGATCAACAACACAGTGGCCTGGCGCATGCTGGACGTGATTGAGCGGCGAGCAGCCGAGCAGAAGGCGCGCGCACTCGCAGCCGACATGGCAGTGGCCAGCGACCGGTTACCGCTGCTGGGGCCGACAACGGGCCGACACTACTCGGCGACGGCGACCGAGGCATCGACGAAGCCAGACGACGATGATGTGCCGAAACAAAGCCTCGAGCCGCTGCAGCCGTGGCAGCCATGGAACTGGAGCTTGGACACGAGTCTCGTGGATGCGCGGCTGGCGGCGGGCCTGGGCATTATCATGGGATTCTGGGGTGTGGTCGGCCTGTACCTGGTGTTCATTAAGGCGGCACTTTGGATCAAGAGCCGGGTACGGTTAGCTGTGTGACGACGGGGTGGCGATGGAGGGCTGGAGGAAATGAAGGATGGCCGGCATGTTGCATTGGTGTGCAGACGATAATACCCTAGACCGCTTTATGTTTATTTTTGGTTATACGATAGTGATGGCGTGTACAAAGTATAGAATTTGAATATTCTACTGATCTGCGTGTTGCTATGTAAGTGACAAGTAAGAAGGATCTGAGATTGGAGGAGCAGACTGGAGAAAGGAGCGGTCTGGACCAGACTGGTGGATCTTTGTATTCGACCTATGAGTACGGAGTATGGAGTACCTATTCGTATTTGGCTATCAGATTTACGAGTCTGAGTAAATACATTTATGTTCACAGGTTCACTGATTCTGTGGGCATCTTTCTTGATTGCGGAATAAGAAACAAATCTACGGAGTAAATTAATTCAGATTAAAATACGGAGTCCAGAGTATTGGTCTCCATCTCTAACCACATTTACAAAACGTATTTATCCACTTCTCGAATAATAGGAGGTATCTTACCAATAATACGAGAAAGATCTTTTGTCCAGAACAATGATCTTATAGGCTCATTTCTAGCGTTACGGAGTACAATATTGAAATTCAAGGATCTATACAGCAAGGTCATTTCATTTACCCTACGGAGTACTTTCAACAGACAACCAAGCTTAATCATTCTTTAAACGATGGAGAATGAAGCTTTAGAAGAGCTTGAAAGGATTCACGTCTCCTGCATTTGAAAATGTCTTCAAAGCATCCATGGATAGAATAGTTCCGTTCACACAAGCTCCACATCAAGTGTAGATGGACGAGACGTGCGTCTTACAGGCTCGAAACTGCATCAAAGCTTGGATGGTCGTTTCGGCTTCTGGCTATCTACTTACATCTTGGACGAGCAGGTCTCTACACTGATTGATAGAAATATATGTAGTACATTTCTTTTCAGAGCAGCCTTCACAATCAAGCATCCTAATTGAAGATCCCAAAGCTAAAAGTCTGAAGTTGCCAGAATTCAAGTCACGAACTTTCGTCAGGAGCAAGATCTCATATTCTCCTGGAGACAACAGCCGGAGGATGCAAGAGCCGCATGACGGAGTATTGTCCTACCCCGTTCGTATCGTGTTCGTATGCACGGGCTTCTGGGCTTCTGGGCCATGTCTCGCGAGACAATAAGGTACTCCCAACAAGAGGCAATGGGTGGCAAATACTCTTTTCGGGTATTATAGGCGGGGTTACAGGGGACTTGCCGCTCGCCTTGGCTGTCTTGGCTTTCGTTAGCGCTCTGAGGCTCCACTGAATAAGCCAAACGGCCCCTGGTGTGCCGCAAAAAAAGGTAACAATACCCCTTGTGCTCACTCAGCCAATCGCAAGACACCGTTGCTGTTTCAGCCGCCAGCCATTGTCCCCCCTTTCCCACGGCCCTCAGACCTGTCCTGTCACATCGTCAGCCGATCCGACAGCTCGCCCAAGGCCACACATGTGCCATACCACGCAATGTCGCCTTTTTCTCACTCGTCCTTGGCCTGACCGGTCTCCACGTTGGCCCCTGGGAATCCCTTTCTGGCAAAACCCCTTCCCGGGGGGTCCTCTCCAGATCCCCCCATGTCTCTCCAAGCCTCCTTGAACTGGCCAAGCGCCTCATGTCCTCTGACAGCCCAGCGGCTCTGCACCGCCGCTCTAGAGACCCACTGGATCGATTCATTCCTCAGTGCTGACTCGACCATGGAGCATAGAATCAAAGGAATAGCCTCACGTTGTTCCGACTCGTCAGCCCGGACCACTCCCCCCCCACTGCCTCATGCTCCTACCTTACCAGTCTCTCCTGTCCCCCCTGTCCTTCTGGTCTCGTCTCGTCCGCTTTCCAGCCGAGGATCGGGCCATCAAACGACAAGCAAAACCAATCGTGTTCCCTCGTATTCTTTCCTTTTCGTTCTTTTTTTCTTTCTCATTCTTCTTCTACCCGTCTCTCTTCTTCCTGTACGTTCTTTCACGACAACAAGCCCGCCTCCTGTCGACTGGCTCGCTCAGAGGCCCCACGCTCTCTACTTGACCAGAACGCTTTGATTTTTCACGTGCACCGTTGTACATACACAGCTTGCCACCAACCGCCGGACGGAACGTGACAGCCTTCTTTTTTTTTACGCAGCAGCCATGTTGTGGCAATCGGCTCTCGCCGCCGCCGTCTTCGGCGTGCAGGCCTATGCAGGCATCGACGGAATGGCTACCGACGGCATGCTGGCGCGCCGGGCCCCGGTCGGCCTGGAGGATCGGATGGCCGCCATGGTGGAGGAGAGCATGCGGTCGCTGGAGGGCAGCAGCAGCAACGAAGACAGCCCGCTACAGCTGACGAAACGGGACACGATCAACACGACGTCCATGGTGCTCGACAGCTCGCTCAACGTGACGACGTGGGAGACGGTGGTCAATACGGCATGCACGGAAGCTCTCAGCAAGCTGAGCCAGTCCACGAATCCGTCGGGAACCTGCACCTGCTACAATCTTCTCGCTCTCGATAACCAGACCGGCGTCTTCGAGGCCGACCTTCGGCTGTTCCAGGTATCGACGGCGCGGGACCAGTTTGCCGGTATTGCAGCCAAGGACGTCAACGTCAGTCTCGTCTATGCCGACGCCACGGTCTCGGCCATGACCAACCTGTCCTCGATCTCGGCTCGTTCGCTGGTGGCCCGCCAGGTCACACTGCTCAAGTCATTCCTTTTTGTCGGCCAGATCAACTCGAACAAGATGTCTACGAATATGACCATGTAAGTTGTGGTAGTTTCCAGTTTCTCTATTGTCCGTTTTCTAACAGTTTAGGGCTCAATTGGAAGCAATGGTCACGCCCATTGTCACGCTCTCGGCCACCAGCACCGCCGGCTTGGTCACGACCAATGTGTCCATGAACGAGGCTGCTTTCGTGGCCGGTGTCTTCAGCAACGAGGTGGTTCTGTCATCGCTGGCCTTGGCCGAGGAGGCCGTTGCCAATGTGGTCGCCGAGCTGAACAACGGTACCGTCGCCTTTGTGCTGCCCGGCGTGCAGCTGATCCTGTTCCCCATCGGTCTCATCATTACGAGTGTCTGGCTCGTCGTCGGTTTCGTCTTCATCGCCTTTGGTACCTACGAGCGCATCAACTACCGCGAGCAGTACAAGCGGCAGACAGCCCTGGTGGGCCGGGCGACACCAAACAGGATATAATGTGTCTCTGGCTTCTTCTCTCCTGGAGGACTGCAAGGAACCTATTTTTTAACTATATTTTCGCTATAAACCCAGTCAATGCAGTATGACGGAGAGTCTACCCAGAGGTGCTTTTGATGGATGTGGACAGCGAGCAGCGAGTTCGTTTAATTTTTGTTTTATTTGCAGCCTTTTTTTCTTCCTTTTTTCTCTCTCTTTTCTCTTTTCTCTCTCTTTTCTCTTTTCTCTCTTTTTTTCTTTTCACTGCTGGTGATCGATTCCCCATTCTCTTCTACATTCTGTATATTACACAAAAGTCTACAGGAGCCACGTTACCCACGGCCGAAGCAGAAGGACATTGTCTAAAGGCATAATGGCTGTCATTTCCTCAGCCCTGGCTGAAACAGGTCCGGAACCAAATACTTGTTCAAACACGCACTATCTAGTGCACTGCCCTATTATGTGACAGGCAGGATGCAGCATCTTCAGGTGCGCCGGAAATACGGTGCAACCAGCCGAGATCCTTGTAATGTATGAGCGCTGCTGCGACCGCACGGCGACGTTAGCCGCCATTTTATTTGAGCCTCATTCTGAGAGAACTGCCAAGAAAAGGTAAGATACAGAGTGTACGGGGTAGTGTTGAATGGATAATTCGTATGTAACCAATTGATTGATACATCACCGAGTACGGAATACTCTCTACTTCTCATTCTTGTCTTTCTCTTATCTCCAATTTCCATCTCCAGTCTTCTTCTTCTCCTTCTTCTGTCTCCGTACTTCCGCCACCTACCCTGACGCCTACGAGTATGGGCCTGTCTCTCGGCGGGACTCTAACAGGCCTGAAACGCCACGAGCAGCAGAGCCTCTTGACTGTGCGAGAAGCTTAAGAGTTGTATCCAAGATGTGGTAGAAGCGTCAATTAACTCTTTCAGTATTATTTCTACTCATACGGAGAATCTTACCCTGTATGGATTACGGATTACAGATTACAGACCTTGTAAGATGCTGATTAGAGGTGACGCCATTTCACAGCCAGGGCTCTTTTAGCCAGAACATGGTTGTTGACGAGCTTAGCCAGCGCTAGTCCTTACAGAGTAGTTGTCCAGGCCATGCTTGCGTCCATCCCTCCAGTAGGCAACCCTGCCGAGGCGTTGTCTAGCAACAGCCGTGGATGATGGCGACGACGGACCGGATTCTTAAATCTGCGACAGTTCGTCCGTGCCTGAATATCTGCGCCCAGCCGCCAAGCCGAACTACGGTCAGAGCGTCAGGGCAACGGCGACGGCGACGACAATGGCGACGAACGACAACAATGAAAACGACGACAATATTGATAGCTGACAACGACTGACAAAATCTCCTTTTCAGTCATGCCAGTCAGCTCACGCAGGCAGCCTAATCCCCACTGCCCCATTTGTGGCGACGCTCCATACATAATACGGAGTAAACACGGGACCAACGCGCAGTTGTCCCGGACAATGCAAGGAATTGTGCATGGAGACGATCAAAAGTTTGGCTCTAATGCAGGAGCAGGCGTACTTTTGCATGGCCGCAGGGCAGAGTCCAGGATGCAGGCGATGAAAGAGGATCACGGATCCGTTCTAGGGCTCGCACGAGCGGCCACAATGCAACGTCGGGGCAAACAGACAGGGGTGGTGCAAAAAGACAAAGTAAACAGAGGGGCGGCGGGCGGTGGGACGGCCAATGAGGCGCTGCGAATGATGAGTCAGCAGTTAGTTGCTGTGGCGACGGGACAGACCCAGAAATCGCAACAATCGGGACATTTTCAAGAGGGCGCCAACAAAGAAAGGCCCGCGTTCCGCCCGCTCTTAAAGTGCATGCAACCAATTCGTATCTTACTTGCTTTCTATCCACGCAGCTGCAGACGGATCCTGAAGTCCAACCTACTTTTTTTTCCTTGTTTTTTCACGCACCACGATCCTGTGCACGACATCCATTCAGTCTGCCTTTGTCGTGTCTTTGTCTTTCGTTTTCACCTCCTTGAAATGCTCCTGCACTGGCCCAGACGAGCACGCCGTCTCCGGCTTTGATTACAATAGCTAGCAGCTATCACCCTCCAACCTTACAGAAGCACTGACTCCCTGAATTGAACCCCTCCTCTATCCTTCTCACAGACCCCTTTTGCGAACAAGGGACGACTATCCTACCCACATTGGACCAGCAGCGCGTACCGAGCAAAATGGCCCGGGACGCCAGCTACCTCTCGCAGCAGGTGAATGGCATTATCGGCCAGCTGCACGGCCTGTTTGACGAGATTGGCGTGTCGAATAACGACCGCGAAAAGCGCGAGGAAGAGGTAGGACGAAGCCTGAAACGAAACGGGAAACAAACAAAAAACCGAAACAAAAAGCTGACCTGCAGCTCTTTCATGCTCTTTCCGAGACGCTGCAGAACCAGGTGCGCCTGGTGACAGATGAGCGCCAGGCACTGGTAGAAGATGCGCAGCGCATAATCGACGCCATCCAACAGATGGAGACGGCGTTGGAAGACTCGCCAGCCCGGCATGAGTTTGATGAGAACGATCTCCAAGTGACGTATCCGCTGTCGCGCTGTCTGCAGGGGCTCAAAGAGAAGCACACGCAGATCAGCAAGCTCCACCGCGAGCGGTTTGAGCAAGTGAAGAGTGAGTGAAGATGGGGAGGGAGACATATATAAACATGGAGACAGAAGAACTAATGAACAGAATTGGCTGATGCCCTCGAGTCGTACTCGTCGCATCTGGAGAGCAGCTTTGTGCGCGTGCCGCTGCCGCCTAAAGGCCCGAGCCAAACGGTGCCACTCAACTTTGACCTGTCGCCAGCTTATGTCGACAAGCTGGACGCCGAGTTCACGCGGGTGTATGACGAGTACACACAGCGCGTGGGAACTGTGCAGGGCCTCGCCCAGAACATTATCCAGCTGTGGGCTGAGCTGGGAACGCCGCAGGCACAGACTGATGCACTGATTGTGAAGAACTACCGGGACTCGCCGGAGCAGTTGGGCCTGCACCAAGAAGACTTGGCCCGGCTGCGTGCGCGTCGCGACAAGCTGGCAGAAGAGAAGAAAGGACGTGAGAAGCGGCTGCGCGATCTGCGAGCTGTCGTGGAGGATCTCTGGGGCAAGCTGGGCGTGGAGGAAGAGGAGCAAAAGGCATTTATCAACGGCAACCGGGGCTGTGGGATGCGGCAGATCAACGAGTACGAAGACGAGCTGGCACGTCTGCATGAACTAAAGCGACAGCACCTGCCTGCCTTTGTGGAGGACGCTCGCTGCAAGTTGCAGGAGCTGTGGGATGTGCTGTACTTTTCCGAAGACGAGATGCTCGAGTTCACGCCGGCCTTCTCGGACGTGTACAGCGATGCGCTGCTGGAGGCGCACGAGCGAGAGATTTCTCGGCTCGAGGTGCTGCATGAACAGCGGGCGCCGACGTTGGCGATGGTGGACCGACACCAGACGTTGATCCGGGAACGTGACGACCTGGCAGCGTCGAGTCAGGACGCCTCACGACTGATGATGCGTGGCCAGAAGGGCGAGAAACGTGATCCGGGCAAGCTGCTTCGTGAAGAAAAGATGCGCAAGCGCATTGCCAAGGAGTTGCCCAAGGTGACGGCGGAGCTGCGCAAGGTCTTGGAGGCCTGGGAAGACGAGTACGGCCGGCCGTTCCTGGTGCACGGCGAGAGATATCTCGACACGGTGGAGGGAAGTGGAGGAACAACGACGACGACAGGAGCAGGAGCAACAGGCTCTATGCGAGTGAAGCCGGCACCGGCAGCAGCAGTGACGCCGAGTCTGGCACGGTCGACAAGCACAAAACGGACGCCGGCACCGATCAACACGACCGGCAAGATCATGCGGCCGCCATCGCGAAACGGAAACAAGACACCGTTAGCAGCCAGCACGGCGAAACGGCCGACGGGAGCCATGTCGATGTCGATGTCGATGTCGACGTCTCGGCCACTCAGTGCCATTTGTTCAACGGCAACGAAGCTGGGCAGTCCGACGCGCATACCGGCCGCGTCGACAGCCACACGAGCACCGTTGGGGACGTTGAAACATGGAACAAATTCGCCAGAACGGCCGCGTGCTGGCGGTGCCGGTGGAACGCATGAAATCACTGGTGGTTCTCTGCGGTCGGCGCCGCTGCTGATGCGAGCGCCGCCACCCAAGATGCGGGATCTCGTGGCGACGAAGCCTGATCTTGAGACGCCGCTGATGAATGTATTCCGCAGTCCCTTCCGGCCGGAGTCGAGTCAAAATGTGCGGCAAGTCGAGCCGGAAGATGTTTACGACGACCGCAGCTGCAGCAGCCGTTCGCAGTCGCAGCAGTCATACTGCAGCCGGTCCGACCAGTACGGGCAGTCGACGTATGGAAGCCAGTCAGTCTATGGCCACCAGCCTTATCAGACATATCAGTCATCGACATCGTCGTCAACAGGATACCCAAAACAGCGGATGGCGGCGGGGTCTTTGCGGCACATTTCCGACACGTCGACGGCAGTATCAGGGTCGGAGAACTGGGAGACCTACGATGACAACTCGGAACCAGAGCCCGATGCCTCGGAGACGTACTATGCAAAGCTGCGTGCAGCTCGTAGCAAGCAGTTCTCCGAAGACGGGAATGAGTCAGCAGGATCCGGATCCGGGACCGGGTCGATCCGTGCTGCGGGGTCTGTGCACGCCAGTCCCAACACCAAACGGCAACGCGGTATTCCACCGACCGCCTCTACGTATGCAGGCCATACATTGGCGGATGCCGATGGCAACCGGATTGCTTCAGGAAGTGAGTGGACAGACGAGGATGCATTTTAGGAGGCGGGAGGGAGAGGCAGCATAATGGTCTCACGAGAGACGATGACGATTTCTGTTCTTGCATGTATTTTACTTTACGATTGTGTTTGAAGGAGACAGCCGGCAGGCCAGCGAGAGGATGGAGGATGGGGATGGGACATGGCGTTTCTTGGGCTTGCATCTGAAGTGTTACTAAGCAAACGTGACTAAAATTGATCATGTGACCAGTGACGAAGCGCTCCGTAAATGCCCTTAACCTGTAGCCCCTATGCCCCTAAAGTCCCTATAGCCCCTAAAGCTCCTAAAGCTCCTATAATCCCTATAACCTCTGCCTGTAGCCCTGTGGCTGGCCCTATAGCCTACCCTCTATCTTGGCTGCCTGTTCATCCTCCATCTCGATCGTCTCTTCTCTTCCTCTTCCACTCTTCCTCCCCTACATGCCGTTACCATAGACAAGTCCTGCCGACGGCTAGCTGCGTCTCCTCTGGCCAGCGAACCGGACGAGCAGCCGTGACAAACACGACAGTCCATCATATCGACCATCTCTCGGCTTCTCCCCCCCTTTTCTTCCTTTTTGGGCCAACATCCACTGCCAAAGGACATCCAACGGCCACCCGACGGCCACCGCCACCACGGCCTCTCCGGGAGCTCCGAACACGGCCGCGGCTTCGGCTGCCTTGCAGGGCGCCACGCGTGCCTTTGGCCAGAAGAATCGCCGGCCGTTACCTGCCACGGCCGATCTGCATGCCAGTCAACCGTCACAGCCTCAACAGCACGTGCAGCTCCAACAGCACCAGTACCAGCACCAACAACAAGACGCTATTCTCGCCGCCGCTTCGGCCTCGCGCAGTCCTAGCAGCTCCCGCACTGACAGCAGCGACCGCGGAGCTCTATCACCCCCGTCTGTTCTGACCATCACCCGCCGAAGTACGCCGTCGCCGCTGCCACAGGCCCGTTCGGCATCGCTGCTCGCTGCCACGATCGCTGCCAGCCGCTCCGGCACACCCGGCATCAGTCCCAGTCATACCGGACAGCTTTTGCGGTCACCCTCGTCCGCCTCGGGCTCTTCAGGCAGCATGCCGGCCCCGGCGCAGCTCTCGGCTGCCTTGCTTGCCTCGGCCGTGAGCGATGAGCGACGGAGAGCTGCCGACAGCAGCAGTAACAATACCCTGGGCCGCAGTCATCAGCCGTCCAGCCAATCGTCCATCAGCCTGACACTCTCCACTCCCGACACCGCAACCATTCCGTCGACGCTGTCGCTCGTGTCCATGTTTGAAGACGGAAATGCCAAGACAGACAAGCCAAGCAAACGAGTCGAAAAGCCAGAAAAGCCAGAAAAGAAAGCTGCCATGCCGCCGCCGCCGAAGCCTAAGAAGGCCTTCACGCCGCCCCGGGAACTGAGCCCACCGAAACGGCCACCGCGAACGCCCACGACACCGTCCAAGGCATCTGCAGCTGTGACGCCAAAGAAAGAGATCGAGCCGGTGACACCGAAACCTAAGGAACCAGTGACGCCAAAACCTAAGAAAGCTTTCACGCCGCCTCGGGAATTGAGTCCTCCCAAACTGCCTCCACAGACATCTACAACACCCTTGAATGCATCCACGACCGGACCGCCACCACCGCCGCCGCAACGGAAAAAGGGAGCAGCCTCTACAAAGGAAAAGAACAGCGAGACAAGCTCTACGGAGAGACCAACAGCTCCTCGGCCTAGAGCACCACGTCTGCCGCCGCCTCCGCGAGCACGCGAGCAGAACAGCTCAGATGACCCCGTCCGGCCCAAGGATATGGGGCGCCATAATACAGAAGAGGCCATCGTGGCCGCTGTAAATGTACGGCCTGTGCCAGCACCGCCTCCACGCGGACGAGGTCGGGGGTTGTCTACGCCACCAGCACCGTCTGCCACGACGGTGGACGACTTGGCCAGTGCCATTGTGGCCGGGTCGCTGGCGGCAGCGCGAACGAGTGGTTCTGTGTCGCGGCCCAGCTCACCGCCCAAACGGACCATGACCATGTTGACGGCCTCCAAGACAGGCGGTAGTGTCTCAGGCAACGGCAGCGCATCCGCGTCGACGTCCATGCCGCTGACGCTGCGGCCGTCGCACTCGCTCTCGGACACAGAAGAAAACCATCTGGAACGTGAGCGGCGGCGTCGTCTGCACCACGCCCACCACTACACGACCAAGCCGGTGGCACTGGTCTCGGGCGGCAAACACAAGCACAAGCATCACGAAGGCGCGCGGCGGCGGTGGCGCGAAGCCATGACAGAACGTCAGCGCCGCCGTTACGAGGCACTGTGGGCGAGCAACCGCGGCCTGCAGGGGATGGCCGGCAGCTTTTCCAATACCAGTCCCGAAGACCCCGACGCCGTGCCCAACGTCGTAGTACGCGATCTGTGGCAGCGCAGCCGCCTGCCGGCCGACGAACTGGCCGAAGTCTGGGAACTCGTCAACCGCCAGGGCAGCGGCCGGCTCGACAAACAGGAGTTTGTCGTGGGCCTGTGGCTGATCGACCAGCGACTCCGCGGGCGCAAGATTCCACCGCGGGTGAGCGAGAGCATGTGGAGCAGTGCCCGAGGCATGAAGGTCGTCGGCAAGGGGAAGCGGTGATTGTTGTCACGTGGTTACTGTCATGTGACCGTATCTAACGTACTGTACATATTTCGTCCTGCGGCATCTGGGATGTCGGTAATGCAAGCAATTTACTGTAGTTGATTTAGAGGTTTAGAAAACTGCAGCCGGTAGTCGATTCATGTAGTATCTTTCGCAGAATATATTAAAGAAGCTTTGCTTTGCTTTTGATTTGATTTTGAATAAAACACCAATTAAATGAAAAATATCCCGTGGATGAGGCTCAACTATCGATGCCTAGCACGTCAGTTGCTAACGGTCAATACTACCTGGAGCGGGAAACCTGTCCCGTAAAGGACTTGAAAATAAATTTTCTGTATAAATGGCGTTATAAGAACTCAGACAAGGCCGCACTCTGTAGATTTTTATGCAAAATTATCAAACACGCCCATTTCATATTGCCGCCCCAACACAACGATATCTCTTCCGAATCATGGCTAACCATGAATTCTTCTATTTCTACTCGCCGACGTGGGATTATCCTCCAGGTGGCCCCATCCAACTGGGGAATGTTATTTCTTCCGTGCAACGCCCTCACAGAATTCTCGACCGCATTCTGCCTCAGGATACAGATATCTTCTCGACGGAAAAAACAAAGGCCCAGTACGACAAAGAAAAGGCTCGCAATGGAAAGTTCTCCATGTGGGCTAGATTCCTCAGTCTTTTTGGTATTGGTATCAAAGCCGAGATGGACAAGAAGTGAGTAAAAATTGCCCTTGCTCATGCCACGTTCCCTCTCTGAAGAAACGAGGAGGCATTTTATTTTGAGAACATTAGGACCGAAGGATTCGTCCAAACACAATCATATAACCTAAAATGCATCAATTCTGCCAATGTCTGCGAATTTTTGAGAGAACACGATTGCGAAAAGCCAGTCTATGTTATCACCGGCATCAAAGTGGCATCCGGTGCCAAAGGCAAAACGATCCAGGACCGCAACATAGGAGGGGGGCTTACCGCTCAGGCTAACGGCACAGCCTTGAGCGGTGGTGGTGTACCTGTCGATCTTGGTCTTGATGCAAGTGGCAGGAAGGGCGACAACGTTGTCACCCAGTGGGATGGCGGCAGCGATTTTGTATTTGCATATCGTGTGAGCAGAATCACCGTGACGGACCTAGAAGAGCAGAAGTTCCATGATGAGGGAGCTATGCTCGGTAATGAATGGGAACAGCCAGAGGGCCCAACACTGTCCATTCTAAAAGTTGATGGTCCAGATGCGGAGACTGAAGGGTTCGACACGGAAGAACTGATGGAAGACGATGACAAGGTGACTTGTGCGATTTTCAGGAAATAGATGAATGACAGCAGATGTGCAAAGCTCTTCAATGTATAAGAGAATATCAGAAGGCAGTTAAGGCGCTGCCAAGACCTTCAATATCTCAGATTTGACATCTCCTCCCCCAAATAGAGTGCCTTTCTCCAAACTCAGTCTGACGTAGTAATAGTTGTCTCTCGGTTTGTAACCTTGCTCATACTCAGCACACCTGGCCAGCAAAGCCTCCATCTTCTCCTTTTGTTTCAGCACCAGCATTCTCTCGTCATCAAGATGCAGCCGCGTGTACTGCAGCAGGAATGCCGCAATGCCTGATGCAATGGCCGTTGAATAGGATGTTCCAGACCGCCACTCTTTGATATACTGCGTCGTACCGTCTGATAAACGCTTTGACCCCGCAGACTTGACTGACTCGCCAACTGTCGCGATGTTCTTTGTTTCGACTTTGGCAGTTGCGCTGAACGCAGATCTGTTTCCATACGTGTCGGTTGAATGGATGCATAGAACACGTGAGTCGCTTGCAGGATACGACCGGCCACGTTGGCCACCATTGTTCGAGGCGGCAGCAAACATGAGGACATCATTGCGGGATGCATTTCGGATAGCATCGTTGATGGCAGAAAAGCCCTCAGAATCAAAGGAATTCCATCCGAGTGACATCGAAATGATATCCACCTTCCAGTGATCAACGGCATAGTTTATTGCCTACTTGTGTCAGCTTCTGGGTCAGGGTTTCAAGGATATTTTCGCAGGCTCCATACTTTTTCTACAGCCCTAGCATCTGGAACTTTATTCTCATTGGTGACTTTGGCAATGTAGATCTCAGCATCTGGGGCATAGTCGAGTATCAGGCCTGTTACAAAAGTGCCGTGTCCGTTGAAAAAATCATCGCTCGTCTGGTGCGGATCATAGAAGTTACGCATCGCCTTGATGCTGCCCATGATAGAGCTGTGCTCTCGATCTAAACCCGTGTCCAAAATGGCAATTTTCACGGACTGGAATGATGAATCGTTTGGTACTTCGCCGAATTTCTTGTAGACGCGGTCGAAATCACTTTTCCATTTCTGACACATCTTGGCTCTACAAAATGCAAAGTTAGCAAATATATCTCGTCAAGAGTTCCTAGAGTGAGGCACTTGCTTTTCATTAGAAATATTATCGGTTCCATTATCTAAAGACCAAGGATTCTGGTCAACGGGATCGGGATTCGGCGTGGTTTGCTTCGAATATTAGCAAAACTCCACGAATTCTGGCCTTGTTGGGTGGGTGACAACCTGAGTTGTTACATTGGATTCAAGTGGTGGCGACGGTGTTTGTCTTCTATACTGAAGAGACACGGTCGCGACGTGATTTATTATGACCTGATTTGGCTTTGGAAGGCCCAGAGTTTTCGCATGTTTGTCGATTTCGTCCAGAGATATCCAACTGAAGCCATATTCCAAGTGCTTCTCCAAGGGCCGAACAACGCGTTTGTACATCTTTGACCTCGCCACTCCAACGTCCAGGGCATTGTTATTGTTGTCTTCCCAGAGTTCAGCATTTAGGCAATCGTCAATAATACCGCCGAGAGGAGAGTCACCGGGGATCTCTGGCCTGCATCCTTGATTCTTTTCGTTGTAGCCATAGAACATCTGCTCAACATCAATGCATTTGATACAACTTCTCTTGTGCCAATCGATGTTGTACTCCTCAGCCAATGTTTTGAACGGTTTATCAAAGTGCACCTCCATCAAGACCACTGCCAGGGCAACCAGTGCAGGAAAGCGATGCAATGAATCTCGGCCCATGTTTCCATAGTAGTCATCATCACTACACGGACTATCGGGTGTTGCACTTCCGGACAGTGTTGTTTGGATGAATGGCCACAAGGGGATGTCTCCCGAGTCACTCTGAAAAAAGTTGATGGTTTCTGAACTCCATCCTGGCTGAAGCCATGAAGTGCCACAGAGGTGAAAAACCGTGTAGGCAATGATGAGAGACAACATGCGTCTCACTTTGTCTGACAGTGCATGGGGCTGTTCAAGGATCTCAGTTAAAGGTATAGGCCGGGTAGCGTTTTCGATCCGGAAACAGCGCTTCTCGAAGCCGTGATGGAGGAGATGATCATCTTCGAGAGTCAACACGAGGCGCTGCGTGTAATCTGGCACCGTACTGGACACTGCTTGACACAGTTTATCCACCTTCTCAGGCTTGTTGGATCTGCGACGTCTAAGCGATGGTTCCGCATCATCTTTCACGTCCGACTTGACTTGGACAAGGATTTGGTGCCAATTCTCTTTCATGGAGAGGAGTATATCAAAGCTTGGCTCCTCCACCACATTGCCGTCATGGGGCCTTTTACGCCCGGGTCGGGAAACACTGTTATCGGGTTTGTTGTCCTTTTTGGGAGACTTTCGATGAGTGCTTAATTCAAGCTCAAACATATGTTGATTCGAACAGGAGCATGCCGTGCAGCTCGACAAGGCGGTAAAGGCAGACTTGGCTCTTGTCCAGATGCTTGAAGGTTCGCGTACGTCTGAGGATTCGTATGGATCTGTGGGGTCCCGTTTATGTTGTCGTGGCTGCCGCCATGGCCGTTGTTTCGACGGTTGTGGCTCCTCGTCCAGTTCATTCGCACATATCTCCAAGTCTGCTATCACTTCCATGCAGTGGTCCTCTGATGTTACGAGTTTCAGGCATCGGCTAGCGAATCCGTATTTTATGTCGTCGTTCTGATTTTTTATGTTGTTCCAAATAGAGTTGAGAAACTGAAGGCAAAGCCTGTTGCCAGCTATCTGGGAGTGAATCTCGACTAAGGAGCCGAGGTGTTGTAGAGTTTTATTTATTAGATCTGCATTCAGAGAAGGGGCTCGATGTGTATCTTCTTCGCGGTATTGAAGTGTTGAGAAAAGACATATAAGGCGGCTGTAGAATATTTTTGCGTTGTTGTCTGCCTCACGAGCTCGGAAGACCTCAGTCATCTGCTGGATTGTCTCGGCCGTTTTCACTAGTAAGTCATCATCTTCGACGGCGGATGATATATCCATCTTGCTGGTTATGTGTGGCTTTTGAAACCCGGCTGGTTTTGTCGTTAATTGCGAGTGTAGGATGCCATCGGGTTGAGGAGGGGTATGGCAGCCATCCCTCCTGCCGCACAGTTCCAATCACGGCTGCCCAACCTCTGTTGAATCGAGGCATAGTATTGGTGCACTGTTTGCAAAACTGTATCTCTTTTGAGATTCCACGCTCAGCTTTCAATTTCAGCCCAACCACGACGAGCAAGAATAGTCCTGGATGTCAACTCATGTAAACAGGCTCTATTATTCTGTCGCCATGGCAGACGCAAAGCAGACATCCGTTTCGGCATCCGGAAATCAGTGTAGGGAGTCCTTTCAGAAATGCCTGGCTCAGAAATGCGGTGATCAAGAGCACTCTATGGTAGAGGACCAATGTGCAAGCTTTTCCACCTGGGCTGCATATAATGGAGTCTTTGCTTCTGGACGAGCATCCATGGATTATCAGCTTCGGTATGCCCCGGATGTTCAAAGTGCCGTCATCGGCCTCCTGGAGTCGCTGGACTATCGTATTCAGACCTGTAAGCATCGCCCTATTCTTTGCAGGCCATATTTTTAACGTCTACAGGCTTTGATGCCCCCAACTCAAATGCGGATTCTTTAAATAAAATATTAAAGAAACCTTTGGGGGACATTGCGGAGGAAATCAACCGTCTCCGTAAATTTTCACGCATCATCCGCAGAGCCAGCATCGATAATCGGGATTTCATTGCGAGCAATTTTCACATCAAAGACAACGACGGAAACGACGCAGAGGAGTATCTGCTCTCTTGTTTTGAACGCTGCATCCGTGATAGATTTCCCAACATCAGTGATATTATTCTTCAACGGCTCGCTCGTACAATGGTCTTTCGACAGAAACGTGTTTTATACAGGAGACATCGCTACCAGGGCGCGGTTTCCCGACTGCAGAACGTTGCTCCAGAGGTGTCGAATACAACAACAATTCACCAAGAGGATGATGGTCAGACCACATTTTCAAGCCCTGACAAACTTGAGTCAAGCCCATCCATTGCTTCATCAGACAAGACGATCCCCTTGAATAGCCATGAAACCCTGAGCTTTCCACCACCTCCTGAGAAGCATTTGCTCAAACAAAAGTACGACCAAGCAACGTCCGAAGCCCAGGAAACGGGAGATGTTGTCTGTCCATATTGCCTTGACATTCTCTCGGATAAAATGTGCACTGAGTGGAAATGGCAGTGAGCAAAGCAAAGACCGAATCCCCAAACTCAAGACAATGCTGACCTTGAAGAATCCACGTTAGGAATGAGCTAGACCCTTATGTATGCCTATTTGAAGATTGTGACCAGCCAGACGAGCTTTACAGCCACAGTGACGACTGGCTCCATCATATGCACCAGCATAGTCGATGCTGGCGTTGTTTCAAGCACACCGATCTGGGGTCATTTTCAACCAGCGAAGAATATGTTCACCACCTCCGTAAATATCACGACAGCAAACTCAGTCACATTCAACTCCGAATCTTGGCAAACATGAATGCGCGAAATACAGAAAGGTTGTTTCCATTCTGCCCATTGTGTAGCAAAGATGAGGCTGAGGTTGAAGGTCATATGGAATTTCACATAACTGGACACTTAAGAGCCCTCGCTCTTGAATCCCTTCCACAGGACGAACTAGGATGTGAACAGAGTAGTGCCAATTTGGTACGACCACAACGCAGTACAACTGGTAACCGAGAAGACGATGAGGATAGGCTTACGCCCCGAAAAGACGACCCTCAGAACCCCAGCTCATCCAAAAACAGGGACCAAACTCTTCTGGGGCTTGAATTCCATGACTCAAATCCCGATGATGCACGAAATTTCTATAATAGAGATGCATCTCTAGAACCAGGTGAAAGCGCCGAGGATGATCCGATCCAACAGATGATGCGTCAAGGCATGGAAGGACCTCAAGACATGGAAGATGTTATGCACGTAATAGATGAACATAATACCGTTCCATATGCGCCGGTTGCTCTGAATGTCGGCACTTCATCGAAACTTTCAAGAAATGATGTAAGGTGTTTTTTTTTCTTCTGGGCCCAGACCCAAAACGGTTTACATGTGAATGGCTAACATTTGCTGCGGTTAATAGGATTGGAAACTCTTAGGACGACATATTTACTTTAAGAACCCCATAAAGACAGAAGTGCCAAGGGTAGGGTCAGTGAAGCGGAAGTGGAAGCACTCGATGAAATACCTTGAAGCTGCGATGCGGCGGGAGAAGGAGCGCTACAGTCAATGGTCACACACGGTTCTGGGGCACACACGTTCGAATCAGAGGACCCAATCTGACTATGAATCGATGGTATAGAGTGTAACGACAGTGGCTTCACAGGATTTCTGGACGGCGCCTAGATTCTGGCTGCTGTAATACGCCGAGTGGACTTTATGATGGCCTCTTGGACCAACCTACACAACTTAAACCACTGCAACATGAACATACATATGTTTACAGTGCCGTCGAGTATAGATTCAAAGACCACTCAGTAACTTAAACTCCATGAATTCCCTCAGGAAAAACCCACTGACACGTAATTCTTTTGTTAATCGTAAGAGTTGCTCCGTCATCTGACTTATTTAGGCTATATGGGGTACACCTTGCACATATCATTTACGCGGTATATACTCTTCTCTTAAAACCATTGATTTCTAATTTTGACGTCTCAACTGGACTTTTATCACTACTCGATCGAGGCAAGCACGGACGGAGTATTCCGTGCAGCGGCAGGAAGGAGCATCCCAAGCACTGGACTGAACTACCGAGGCAGCGGCTTTATGGGGGCGAGTGGAGCATAAGCGGGCCGAAGAGAAAGCCAGCGAATCAGCGGCCCGCAATCGGTAGCGAATCCGGGGAATCACCTACTGAGAAATCACGTTTGCGATTTCGACTGCGCTTCTCCGCTGTTTGCGCACAAGACAAGACCTGTTGCAGCGGCGGTCTTGAGAGAGCACAGCTTTGCTGTTCTCTTTCATTGGAACTATCCACTACTATACAGCTTGACCGCCTGTCTTGGCTTTGGTCTCCTCTTTTCTCTCCGCTTCTTTTTCTCGTTTTTCTCGGTCTCCCCCTATCTTTTTGACCCTCCTTCTCCCCTTACCTATGGCATCGCTCCCGAAATCCTCTTCGGCCGCGGTCGCCGAAGTGTCAGACGCCCTCATCCACGCGTCCGGAGCCGCCTCCAAGGCCAAAGACGTCCTTTCGCCCGCCAAAATCGACGCCTTCCTTGTCCACCTCGACCGCGTCATGCAGACCCCCTCCGGCTCCGACGCCGTCCTTGCCACTGTCTGCTACGGCGCCCGCGTAGCCGCCGTCTTTTGCACGACCCCCGCCGGCCGCCAGCTCATCTCTGCTGCCGGTTATCTATCGCCCAGCGCGTTGCGAATCATGACTCCAAACGAAGCCTCCGCTGCTGCCAAGGAAATGTACAAGCACTTCAACGCCCTCGGCTCGCTCACGAGCGAGCTGCGCACCATGACGCGACTGTGGGGGATGCTGTCCATGTATGTGTGGGCACGCGCGCTGGTGCGGCAGTTGATGGCACGAAAGAAGGGCCGCAAGTCCAAAGACCCTGTGGTGGCAGCCACGTCGACAGCCACAACACTCGTCGCCTGGACGCAGCTGGTCTCGTGCGTTGCGTACCAGGTGCTGGAGAACGTCGCATATCTGGGACAACGGGGCATTATACCGATGCCGGACGCCGTGCAGGCCAGCGCCTACCGCTGGAGCAGCCGGTCTTTCCTGGTGTACATTGCAGCGGAGCTGGGGCGGCTGGCGGCGGCGCTGGCGGGCCAGGGTGGGAGCTCGGACGCCGATCTGCGGGCCAAGTTTGAGCTGAAGCGCAGTGCTATGCGGTACACGGCGTTTGCACCGATGACGGTGCACTGGGGCATGGAGAAGGGGTTTCTGGGCGAGTCGGCGGTGGCACTACTGGGATGTGTGCCGGCGGTGCTGCAACTGCACAAGGTGTGGCACGAGACGGCCAAGGAGTGAGCGAGCCAGAGGGAGGAGGAAAGGAGGCGGAGTGTAGAGTATAAGAGTACTCTATTTTCTATTACTGTATATTAATGGCCGATATTTCGATCAATGGCGGAAAGTACGATATAGATTTGTCCACGGTTTCCTGTGTTGATCAAAATGCGTAGCGGAATTCTCTATGATTGCAATTAGAGAATCCTGCCAAGCCAAGTTTTGAACCATTCCTCCCCAGAAGCGCTCCTGAGCTGTTTAGGGTACAGGAATATCCCCTGGCCCAACAGCAAGATGGCAAGTGGCTGCATCCTCTAAATCAGAATCCAGAGTACATTACTATCCATTCAGTCAATATAAACATAGCAAATACATTTCCCGACTATAGCCGGGACCCAGGACTCCAGACGCTCCCAATATCTTAATCATACACTTGGTCGTAGCAAAAAGATGTAGAGGTCGCCCTCTCACGACCGTTTCTGTCCCATCTCCTCCTGCCCGTACATATCGTCCCAGTCCTCGTACCCGTCACCGCCCTGCAGCTTGCGGCCCATCCAGATGCCCAGCCCTGTGGCCGCGCTCGCTGCCAGGAACCAGCCCTCGAACCAGCGGTCTACAAACGCCGGCTCCAGCGCGCTCTCCAGCGCGTCGCCCACGGCACTGCCCACTTCCTTGGGCAAGTTCGTTCGCAGAAGCATTGCCGAGCTGATCACATACGTTGCCGTGATCTGGCCCACCAGCAGCGCCAGGTTCGCCTGCGCCTGGTACAGCAGTCCCGGTGTCCACTTGGAGAAGAGGTGCAACGTCTGCAGCACGGAGCTGGCTGACGCCGCAAGAATGACACCACTTAGCAGAAACGACATCTGCCGCGCCCACGCGGTCTGGTCCAGCTTTGGGTCCCAGTGCCGCGCCAGCAGTCCCAGGAAGCGATTGATGGGGTCCGACGACGAGAAGGCTGCCGCCGGGTGGTACAGCCGGTGTAGGGCCATCAGCGATGTCGCCACGATGCGGTACACGCAGTACAGCCCGAACGCATAGTTGGGAATGGCCAACAGCCGGCCGACGCGCGTCGATGCCAGCGCATCCTCGGCCTGCCGCGTCCGCAGCACCGACAACGTCGACGCCAAGTTTGCCTGCATCGTCTCGAGGCCGGCAATCTCCATCTCCAGCGACTTGATTTCCGCGGCCTCCGTGCTGCCGCCGCCCATCTGCTTGATTGTACCCACGAGCTTTCCAAAAACGCCGCCGCCACCGCCGCCGCTGCCGCTGCCTGCATCCGACTGCCCTAACAACATATTACGCTGCAGCATTTGTAGCTGGTGACGCTTCGCCATCAACAAGTCCGATGTCGCCTCCACACCCGTCTGTTTGCGGCTGACGTCTGTCGCCGTCACAGGCCGTCGCTTGCGCGCTCGGCGGTTCGCAAACATCTGCCAGGGCGACGACACGCTCGCAAAGCCTGACAAAAGGGCCATGGAAGAAATCCCAATAACGCCAATGCGCTCTAAACACGCACGCGAAACATCGTGCGTCCCCGTCGACTGGATTGTCCGCAGGTTCAACCCTCTGTCCGACGACGACGTCGCCCACCGGTACGCCATGGCCACGCCCGTGCTGTCGAAGTCATCCTTGGATGCCTGGTTTCCGTACACATAGCCCTCCTCGGGACCGGGAACCAGCCGGCCGAGCGACCAGAAAACAAACATCCAGCCGGAGAAGGCCGTGAGCTGCAGCAGCCATGCCACTCGGGGGATCTTTCCCTTGGATGTGCGCTGAAAGGTCCAGCCAGCGCCGGCGATGACGGACTGCAGCTCGATAAAGGGGATAATGACGACGAGCAGCAGCAGCAAGGACGGCACGGTTACGCGCAACGCGGCATCGCGCGCGCGCGTATCCACGAGGTCTGAGATCTCGGCGAGAATCAGTTCGGCCAAGACGGCTGCCAAGCCAATGGTTGTCGCAAAGGTCAAGGCTGCCAGTCGCCGACGCAGTGACCGCGACCCGTGCTCAGCGTGTACCTGGCGCAGCAGCGGCGGTGCTGACGTGGGCAAGTAATGATCCTCGCCGTCGCGCGCATTCTGAACTTTGGAAAGCCGTGGAAAGATGCGATTGTGAACAATGGCGAAGACGACGGCAAAGGTAGCCAGAAACGGGGTCAACGACACGAGCGCTGCGAGAGTCAGGCCGCTCGACGGCGCGACACAGGCATCAGCGTCGGCGTCGCACTGCGCAAAGAAGCCCATCGAGAGAGCAAGACGTGGTGGTCGCCAAGTAATAGAAATATAAAGATGCAAGTCGCAATCAGAACGATTTTAGTGGTTCGACCGGTCCAGACTAGTGGATAAGAGCCGAGGCAGTGGGTGTATAATCGTCGGGAGCATTCTCTCTTGTAGCCGGATTGCTAGAGTTGGTTATGAGGACGGCGTGGTGCCTAGCAAACAGCACGACAACAGAGAAAAGCTGGGGGGGAAATGATGGTTGAATAAAATGGGAGGAATGCCAGCGACACGTTATCTCCACCGAATTCGGCATGGTTGACTGGTACTTTCGAATCCTCAGGTCGCAGGACGCGCAATGAAAGGCCAGCCCCGCCGGAATTACTTTTATCCGTGCTTAGTCTGCAAAGCCCTAATAAGACGACAATCACGACCTGTCATGCGCTGACTCAGCAAGGAACCGGCACCCCACGAAAATTTGGGCCCCGCCGCATAGAGGAAAATGTTTTATTTTTTTGGTATTCGTCTTTTGGTCTCCGAGTTCTGCGTGTCTTCCCTGTGATCGCCCTCCCCCCCCCCAACACGAAAATGAGCGGCTTCCACCAGAACGCTGCGGCGCCCGCACGCGTCATCGACCATGACAGTGATGCCGAGGAAGAAGCGCTCGTGGCCGATTACCGCGAACAGGTGCAATACGAAGATGGTCTCGAAGAGCTCGAGCAGGTCAACTCCCTGACTCTGGCCCAGCAGAACGACGACATCCAGTCCCGGCTGGCAGCAGCGGCACAGCCTCTCGACTTCTCGGCACCCCTGGAGGTCAAATTCCAGAGCTATGACGCCTACTGCAGCCTCTTCCACTTTATCCTCAACTCGGAGGGACCTGTCGACCTGGAGCCTCCTTCGGTGCGTGCGAACATGAACAGAGAGATTGGAGTGTTAGAAATGCTAACAGATCAGTACTACTGGGCGTGGGATGTCATCGACGAGTTTATCTACCAGTTCAACTCCTTCTCGTCGTACCGTATGCGCATCGCCCGGCAAGCCAACAACGAGGAAGAAATCGCCATCCTGCGCGAGAACCCCAACACATGGGGCAGCTACAGTGTGCTAAACGTGCTGTACTCGCTGATCCAGCGGTCGCAGATCACGGAGCAGCTGGCGGCAACGAAGCGCAACGAGGACCCGGCGGCGGTGGCGGGCGAATACGGCTCCAAGAACCTGTACCGCATGTTGGGGTACTTTTCGATTATCGGACTGCTGCGGGTGCACTGCCTGCTGGGCGACTTCAGCCTGGCGCTCAAGACGATGGACGACATTGAGCTGAATAAGAAAGCCATGTTCGCCCGTGTCATGGCCGCCCACTTCACGACCTACTACTACATTGGCTTCTCGTACATGATGATGCGGCGGTATGCCGACGCCATCCGCATGTTCAGCCACATTCTGGTGTACGTGTCGCGGACCAAGAACTTCCAGAAGAACGCGCAGTACGACTCCATCACCAAGAAGAACGACCAGATGTATGCGCTGATTGCCATTTGCGTGGCCTTCCACCCGACGCGGCTCGACGACGCCATCCACTCGCAGATCCGCGAGAAGTATGGCGACCAGCTGCTGAAGCTGCAGCGCGGCGGGCCCGAGTCGCTGCCCATCTTTGAGGAGCTGTTCAAGGCGGCGTGCCCCAAGTTCATCTCGCCGGTGCCGCCCGACTTTGACAACCCGGAGGCCAATGTGGACCCGATCGAGCACCACCTGGCCATTTTCATGGACGAGGTCAAGACCAACATGTGGGGACCGACGGTCAAGTCGTACCTGCGGCTGTACACGACGATGGATCTGAAGAAGCTGGCGGGATTCCTGGATGTGCGGCCGGAGGAGCTGCGGTCGTACCTGTTGGTTAACAAGCAGCGGACGAAGCAGCTTCGCTGGAGCGACCAGCGGTTGTTGGATGGCGAGTGGGTGAATGTGAGCGACCTGGACTATGCAATTCAAGGGGTAAGTCTTCTTTTTCTCCTCCTCCTCCTCCTCCTCCTTTCCTCTACTCACAATCTAGGACCTCATCCACGTCTCAGAAGCCAAGGTTGGCCGGAAACTGGTGGACTGGTACTTGCGCAACCTTTCGCGGACGTACGTGTAAAGTGCAGACACAGTAGGAACCAATACACAGCAAGGGTATCGAGACTCTTGGACCGTCTTCCCTGTTTCATTTGCAGCTGGTTTGTGACATGGATCCCGATTTGCCAAAGAAGCGGGATTGGGAACAAGCAAGGATGGCTGATATTAGGAGAAAGGGGCAGTTGGGGGCGGGGGCAGATGAAGAGATTCGTGAATTCATACGAGGGTGTGGGACGTTGTATTAGGTATCACAAGGTTGTGTCCAGTCAGCGCGGGCTGAGACGAATGATGCGACAACGCTGACCTAGACAGGCCACTTTTGACAGGAGGGAGATCATCGGGAAGAAAATGGGCCGTGGACTGGACCACGTGCCAAATGGCTGGCTCGGAGTATCTGGCAATTAGTACAATACGGAACTCGTATATTCATGTATTGTACGGAGTGTTTCGTCCTCATCCTCGTCCTCGTCCTCGCCCTTGTCCTCGCTGTATGAATTCTGTCCTCGTACCCTTGTCGGCTAAGACCGAGATCGATAGTACTCCGTATACCCTGTAAGCACTGGAAGCACACCGGGCTCTGGGCTCTGGCACCGGGGTAAAGCAAACAAGTTGAACCCGCTTACCGGGGCGGCATGCAACGCCCCACCGCCACCCCGCTTCCCAGGCAGAAGAAGAAGCGAGAAGATGGAGAGCGGCGGAGAGCGGCTGGAGCGTGACGTGGACAGGCGTGGTGATGCTCATTTGGCGCCTGGTCACAGGGACAGACGGCCGGCGGCAGCACTACTCCGTATCGAGACCGTGGTGCCGCTGCAGGTGCCCGATGTGACTCACGGGTCGGTCTCTGTGCGAGACGGGATGTGGCCTGTGGGTCTATGTGGGTCACTGGACCGTCGGACCGTTGGACCGTTGAACAGCTTTTTCAGCTTTCCAGAGCCAAGAGAAGCTGCAGGCGGTGACTGTACAGAGTATGTGAGTACTACTCGTACTTGTGCTCGTGCTGGTGCTCGTGCTTGTGCTCGTGCTCCGTCTTCTGAACAGTTGCATCGAGTCCAGGCGGCTGACCTGCAGCCTGAAAAGAGCCCCTTTCAGAAAGGGTAAAGGGTTCAGAAACCAGTATGGGGCGGAGGCCTCTTGCCAAGGCTGCATGCAGTTCCGTATCCGTGCTTAGCGGGAATCGCCATCTGGCCATCAGGAGAGCTTCGGCAGGTTGTCTGTGTCTGTCTTCTGTTGTGTTCTCTGCCCGCTGTTCTTTGTCGCTGTTCTTTGTCGCTGTCCTCTGTCCTCTGTCCTCCGTCCTCTGTGACCCGTGTCTGTGACCCGTGTCTGTCTCTGCTCTCGCCGCTGCTGCCTGCTGTCTTGTCAACTCTGTCCTCTGCCTGCCCACCTCACCCACCTCTGCCCGCTCTAGATACATGCCAAGACCCCAGGACTGAGGCCCTCTCGTCTTGGCACCCCGTCGAAGACTGAAAAGAAAATGAACACCAACCAAAAGTGAGCAGTCAGCAGAGACCAGCATCGTACTCCCGTACTCCGTATTATCTCCCTATCCTGCCCCTCTCGTTCAGGCCAATGCGTTTGTGCGTTTTCTCTTCTCGTCCTCGTCTTCATCCTTGTCCATCCAGCTGCGGCCGATACATGTTGCAGACGTGACCACCCGTCATCTTACTCCTTACTCCTTACTATATAATTCAGTCCCTCTTGGAGATTAAATAAAATTCTTCGCCCCCCTTGCGCCCCGGTCGCGCTTGCCAGACACGAGAGCAAGAGAGCACGGGAACAAGAGAACACGGGAACACGAGAATACGGGAACCTTCTGTTTCTGTTTCTCTGCTCCTTCTGCTACTTCGATTTTTTGTCTGTGGACGTCACTCGTCCCTTCCTGGCCGCAACGTCAACAGTGGGGAAGTAGCCACCCGCCTGCGCCTACGCCGGCCTTTCTGCCCTCTCATCGCTCCTCTCCTTTTCGGCTCCCTTGTCCCAAATCACAAAAGGCCAAAAGACAAAATCTTCCCATTTCAAATACCTAAAAAAGCAGCCGCGACGCAGCATCGCTCCTGCCTGCTGCCGCACGGCTAGCCATCCACGTTGTCTCTTTTCATTCGCCGCCTGCTCTTATGAGCGCCTCGTGTCTTGTCTACATCTCGATGCAGTTTGCCTTTGGGTAGCATTTGCTGGCCTCGCCGAGGCCATACAGCAACAAGAGCAGACACACGTGAATAGCCATCATTATTCATTATTCTTTTTTTTTTTAATCAGATCCATTATCCACGCCACCGACACCATCACTCAGCAGCCGACCCAAGGCAGAAATTTAACTCTTACAATTACGATTTTTCAATCAGCTCAGCTCAGCTCAGAACAGAACAACTCAGCTCAACGGCTTCAAAACTTCAAAATACAAAGACACCAAAAACATTGTCCTTCCCCCCTCCTCTCCCCCAATGTCTAAAGAAACAAGTCCGGTCGTGTCTTCGCCACTGTCGCGACCGGCCCAAACACCTTCACCGTCCTCTGAGGCCGACATCTCACCCATGACCCAAGGTCCTGTTCCTGAGACGGCCACAAGTTACTTTCCACCCACCGGTGAGACACCAACCAAGAGAACCCCGACGGCAGAAACGTCGTCCAGTGGCAGCTCGGCGCCGGCCGCCAACAGCCTCCAGATCGTTCGCGGACGCAAAGGCTCCATCCTCGACCGCAGCTCTTCCAGTTGTGAACGACTATCTCGGAAATCTTCGACTGCCTCCGTCTCCTTTCTGCCTCCAGCAAATCCCCTGCCCCAGGGACACCCACGGCCCAGTCGTTTGCACCGCTCGCCGTCGCCGAAAAGGTAAGACCTCTTTCTTGTTCAGATCACGCGTCCATGAACACAAACCGACAGCATGCACCCCGTCTCGTGGAGCCACTGAAACAATAGCCCAATCACCATCCCCTCCCCCATTCTTCACCCCATTCATTGCCACATCACTCCCCGCAAAAGGATCTGGAACCGCAGAATGGCCAAGGGCCAAGTACCAAGGACCAAGGACCAAGGGCCAAGGGCCAAGGAAGGCCAAGGACGACCACCCGGACAAACTGTCGCCCTCGGTAACGCCATCGCGATGTCGTTCCTCTGCACCTCTGCCGTTCTCATAGGCCAACAATCCCGGCGCAAAATAAACAATAAAAAACGACGAAGTTGCACGCAGAATCTGCGGGGGAGGCTCGACGCCAGGTCTAGATTGATAAGACTGGCTGATGACAGCGCTAGCTGCCCTTCCCGAGCCTTTGTCTCGACCTCTGAAAGCAACCAAAGTCTCCACCCGTCACGGAAAACTGCCGCCAAATGTGTGCGTTCGCCTTAATCGCGACGCGGCGGTCTGAGGCTAGCCCGCCTTGGAGCAAACGGCCCTCTCCCTCGGTCCCTATCGGCCTCCCCAATCAGAAACACAGCCACCCCACCCAATTTTGTCGCTTGCCCTCCCGTGCCCCCGTGACGTCGCCTCCTTTCCCCTTGCTCAGCGTCTTCTTTTTTTACTCTTTCACCTCTGCGCCTCTCCCTCGCATGAACCTGCTCTTTTCTGCCTCAATTGCTCTCTCCCACCCTCATGGCGACGCTAACAACGCCGAAACCCAGCAGGTTCCGGCAACATGTTGCTTTTGACAACATTCCCATAGGAGAGCCTACCAAATCCAACACCCTCAGTTATACCTTGAGCATCAGCCACCATGGCTACCACCCTAGGCGCCGGTCACGAACCATGATGGTTGGTCTCGACGAGAATGCCTACTCGGACGTTGCCCTCCAATGGCTCCTGGAGGAATACGCCGACGACGGCGATGAAGTCATTTGCGTCCACGTTACCGACAAGGACCCGCGCGCCGTCGAGGAGAAAAACTACAAGGCGCACGCCAAATCCCTGGTCGAGCGCATCAAGTCCAAGATCCCCGATAACTGCGCCATCAGCATCAAGTTGGAATATGCCGTGGGAAAGCTGCACGTCACTTTTCAGAAATTGGTGAGTTTGCGTTTGTTTGCGTTCGCATTCGCATTCGCATTCCTATTCCCATTTGCGCTTGCACTTTGCACCCTTTGCGCCTCCGTCTACGCGATGCTAACCCTCTCAGATCCAGGTGTATGAACCGTCTATGCTGGTGGTGGGCACGCGCGGCCGCTCGCTCGGCGGCATTCATGGCCTCGTCACCAAGAACTCCTTTTCCAAGTACTGCCTACAGTACTCACCCATCCCGACTGTCGTTGTTCGCGACTACGAGAAGAGAAAAAAGAAGAAGGAAAAGCGCAACAACGACCCTACGCGCCACAGCTATGCCTCCATGCTGGCCATTACCAATGGCGTACACGAGGCCGACAGCGAGGCCAGCAGCTTATACGACACAGAGGCGCGCATTTCCCCCGACGAAGAGGCGCACCGGGTGGCCGCCGCCATTGGCCTCCCCGCAGCCTTCGACCCAACCCTGAAACCGATCGATTTGGGACAAGTCATGGGACGTCGTTCCCGGCCCAGCACGCCGCCTCCTACAGCATCGAACGACGCCAAAGAGGGCACCGCCACGGTGGCCTCGCCTGCGACAGCAGTAGACAGCGACGAAGACGAAAGCCCGGATGACGACGAGGCAGAATTTGAAGTGATGGCAGGCAAGTCCGCGCTGCAGGCAACACAGGCAGCGAAGGAGTCAGAGAAACAGCAGAAGAAGAAGTTGCACGATATGGAAGTCGACGAAGCGGCGGCACTGACAAGTAAGCAAGCCATGGACAGCGACGATGACGACGACGACGACGACACCGGAGGAAGCGGAACGGCAGCCTGAGGAGCATGAAACCCAGGAAAATTCAAGAGCCCAAAGAGTCCAAAGAGCCCAAAGAGCCCAAAGCCCAGCAATGTCTGGCCGGCAGATAATATGCTATAGAAAGTAGGGATCCCTAGAAAGCATTCCTTGTCCACTGTGCGTTCACTGTGCATCCACTATATTCTAGAAGACACAGTCAGCAGAGTGAATACACGTGAGATTGGGCTGCTGGTTGCAGGACGCCAGGCTGCGAGCGCGGAAAAAAAGAAGTTCCGGGGCGGGGATAAGGCGGCTGCATGCCTAAAGCACCCCCCTGTAAACTGAAGATTTGCCCCTCCATGGAGTTTGGGAGTCTTCTGATTCGCAGGTTTTTTAGTGACGCCGGTATGAGTATTTTCGACTCATCCGTGTATAGTTAGTTGCCTCTTGTGTCATAAGTGAGAATTTTGATAGATGTTATAAAGAAGGATTCCTAGACTTCAGCGGACAGCAACAGCATACACTCATCGGTATACGAGTAGATAACGCAGCTTAAAGTTTTAAAGTTCTTTTGTTCAATTTGAGCAGGCGTTTGATTTTCTTTTCCTCTCTTTTCTTTTCTTCTTTCCGTCTTTTCTTTCTTTTCTTTCTTTTCGCCCCTCAGATTCATCACTCGATACCCCCAGCATGCCTGTCGTCACCCCCGAGAAACTGGCAGAGCTGCAACAGCATGCCGACAATGTTCGCAATGTATGTTTGAATGTAGCCATGGCGTCGTTGCCCTGGTGCCTGTCTTCAATCGTTTGCTTACTAACACAATCGACAGATCTGCGTATTGGCCCATGTCGTGAGTTGCTCCAGACCATGAGTCCCAGGCCGGGACCATCCGCTGACCAGATAGGACCATGGCAAGACGTCTCTGACAGACGCGCTCATCGCCACCAATGGCATCATCTCTCCCAAGATGGCCGGCAAGATCCGGTATCTCGACTCGCGGCCAGACGAGCAGCTCCGTGGCATCACGATGGAGTCGTCGGCCATCTCGCTCTTCTTTTCCATGCTACGGCGGCCGAGTCCTGAAGAGGCTCCCGTGCCCAAGGAGTACCTTGTCAACCTGATCGACTCGCCCGGGCACATTGACTTTAGCAGCGAGGTGTCGACGGCTTCGCGGCTGTGTGACGGAGCTGTCGTCTTGGTCGATGCCGTCGAAGGCGTCTGCAGCCAGACCGTCACCGTCTTGCGGCAGACGTGGATCGAGAAACTCAAGCCGCTGCTCGTCATCAACAAAATGGACCGCCTCGTGACCGAGCTCAAGATGTCGCCTGGCGAGGCTTTTGTGCACGTCAGCAAGCTGCTCGAGCAGGTCAATGCCGTCCTCGGCAGCTTTTTCCAGGGCGAGCGCATGGAAGAGGATCTCAACTGGCGGGAGCACATGGAGGAGCGTGTGGCGGCTGCCAAGGAGGCCGACGTGGCGGAAGCCGAGTTCCAGGAAAAGGACGACGAGGACATTTACTTTGCCCCGGAAAAGAACAATGTTATCTTCAGCAGCGCCATCGACGGCTGGGCATTTACCGTGCGCCAGTTCGCCGTCCTCTACGAGAAGAAGCTCGGCATCAAGTCACGCATGCTGGAAAAGGTCCTCTGGGGCAACTTCTACCTCGACCCGAAAACCAAGAAAGTCCTCGGCGCCAAACACCTCAAGGGCCGCAACCTGAAGCCCATGTTTGTCCAGCTCGTCCTCGAGCCCATCTGGGCCGTCTACAATGCCACCATGGGCGGTGACCACGGCCGTGGCGACCCTGAAGCTCTCGACAAGATCGCCAAGTCGCTCAGCATCACCATCTCGCCACACGTCCGTCGTTCGCGCGACCCCCGCCTGCTACTGACCACCGTCTTTGCCTCCTGGCTGCCGCTTTCGACGGCCCTGCTCGTCTCTGTCGTCGAGTCGCTGCCGTCGCCGCCTACTGCCCAGAAAGAGCGCATGGGCGAGCTGCTGGACCGGTCTCCAGACCCAGAGGCCATCAGTCCTGCGATCCGGACGGCCCTGACCACGTTCGATCCGTCGCCGTCGCAGCTGGTCGTCGTGTACGTGAGCAAGATGGTCTCGGTGCCCGAGAGCGAGCTTCCGGAAAACAAGCGCCACGGCGGTGCAGCCCTGAGCCCGGACGAGGCGCGCGAACTGGCCCGACGCAAACGTGCCGAGATTGCACGCGCACAGCAGGCCGAGGCTGCCGCTCGCGAGAACGGAGACAATGGCAATGATTTCTTGAGCGACGAACGGTCGCTATCGGCAGCCTTTGCGGCGACCACACTGGACGACGACGACAGCGGCGACGCAGCTCCCGAAAAGAAGTACGACCAGGAGCATCTGATTGGGTTTGCACGCATCTACTCGGGGACACTGGCCGTGGGCGACGAGGTGTATGTGTTGCCGCCCAAGTTCTCACCGGCACGGCCACATCAGGCACCCGAGCCACAACGCATCACCGTGACGGCCTTGTACATGATCATGGGCCGCAACCTCGAGAGCCTCGACCGCGTACCGGCAGGCGTAGTGTTTGGTATCCGTGGACTCGAGGGCACGGGCGTGCTCAAGTCGGCCACGCTGTGCAGCTGTGTCGAGGGCGCCTGCAACCTGGCTGGCATCGCCAGCACGAGCGGACGGCCCATTGTGCGTGTGGCTCTGGAGCCGGAGAACCCGGCCGACCTCGACAAGATGATTTCTGGGCTGCGGCTACTGGTGCAGAGCGACCCGTGTGCCGAATATGAGCAGTTCTCCAATGGCGAACACGTCCTGCTGACGGCCGGCGAACTGCATCTCGAGCGGTGCCTGACGGACTTGCGGGAACGGTTTGCACACTGCGAGATCCAGGCGGGTGCACCCATTGTGCCGTACCAGGAGACGATTGTGCGGGCAGACGAGATGCGCCCGCCAGCGAACAAGGAACTGGGACGTGGCGCCGTGCAGGGCGTGACGAGCTCGCGGCAGGTGTCGATTTCGCTGCGGGTGCGGCCACTGCCAGTGGAGGCGACGGCGTTTCTGGTCAAGCATGCAGGCAGTGTACGGCAGTTTCTGGCGGCGACGAAGAGCGATGGCGAAGTCGAAGTCGAGGGCCAGAAAGAGGAAGAAAACAAAAAAGAAGAAGACGAAAGGACCAACGAACAACGAGAAGGATCCGACAACGGAGACAAGGCCGAGGACGACGAGGCCAAAGTGCTGTCACCAGACGAGTTCCGGGCGGCACTGCGAAAGTGTCTCGACAGCAGCAAGGGCGGCCGCGAGGCCTGGAAGGGGATCGTCGACAAGATTGTGGCTTTTGGACCGCGCCGGGTCGGACCCAATATATTGGTTGATGCCACGGCTTCACAGGTTCTACATCAGGTGGTCAAGGGCGCCGAGACGACGCTGGCTGCCGACGAGACCGTCTGCCCGAATCACTTTGGCGACAAGATCGCCTATGCCTTCCAGCTGGCAACGGCACAGGGACCGCTGTGTCACGAGCCGGTCCAGGGCATCGCCGTTGTGGTCGAAGACGTGGCCATCACGACACCGGCCGAGACACCTCTACTGGCAGCCGATAACCTGGGCCGGTTGACGGGTGAGGTCATCAAGACGGTGCAGCAGTCGATCCATAAGGGGTTCCTGGACTGGTCGCCGCGGATCATGCTGGCCATGTATGCGTGCGAGATTCAAGCGAGCAGTGAGTGACTTGGAAGAACTTCGTACTGAATGATTACTCATCACTGACTAAACAGCTGAGGTATTGGGCCGGGTCTACGACGTGCTGACCCGGCGGCGCGGCCGCGTGCTGTCGGAGACAATGAAGGAGGGCACGCCCTTCTTTACGATTCTATCGCTACTGCCAGTGGCCGAGTCGTTTGGGTTTGCCGACGACATGCGCAAACGCACGAGCGGTGCCGCTCAGCCACAACTAATCTTCACGGGCTTCGAGGTTCTCGACGAAGATCCATTCTGGGTGCCGTTCACGGAGGACGACCTCGAGGACTTGGGAGAGTTTGGAGACCGCGAGAATGTGGCCAAGCGGTACATGGATGGAGTACGGCGGCGCAAGGGACTGCTGGTGGAAGGACGGAATGTAGCAAGAGATGCCGAGAAGCAGAAGACGTTGAAGAGGTGATTTTGTTTAGGAATAGAGAAGTGGTCAGCTTTTATTGTCCGTGTGCTTTCTAAACCATGTTCGCCGAAAAGAAATACGCAACGGAGAGAGGAATAAAGCGGCAACCAAGGCCCTATAACATATCAGTTCGTGGCTGTCTTGCGTCAAACCTTTGTTTGGGAACTGGAACCGTATAAAACGCCCGACTTTTGGAAATACAACGCAGATTCGCGTGGCAAGAAACGCACTCGTGGCCTTTGCTCCCCATATCACGTTTTCCTTCTCTCTTCCCCCTACCACGAGCCGCGTCCTGCTCAAACAAAAACGACCAGATCAGACTGGGACAGCACGTCTGCCTCCCTCCTTGCAGAACTCGCAGGCAATGCCTGCTTCGAGACATCGCTGACCTCTTGATCCTGCCGGAAAAAAAGACCGCAACATACTTGGCATATGGAACGTTTGGTGTAGAGCACAGACAAGGGCCTGTGTGCCAGATCAAGCTGCCCATCTGCCAATATATCCAAAACGACACCGCCTTCGCTGCAACGCCTGTTCTTTCCATGGGGTTGGGGTTCTGCTGACTGTTTCCATCGTTGCCACCGTTGCCACCGCTGCCACTGCTGCCACAGACGCTGCCCGCAGTCCTGACAGCCTGAACTTGGGACTCCGGAGCCAAACTCTCTCCTACCCCCCCACCCCCTTCCAGGCGGACAACCCTGACGCCCTGACGCTGGGTCACTGTCCTCCTAGCCTTGCCAGAGGCTGCATGGCCCCCGGTCGGGCATCTACTGCCGCGGCTTTTGGCTGCGGCGGCCCTTGTTCGGCACCGTCTCCCAGCCCTCCTCATCCGGACCCTTGGCCTCGCCGCCCTCCTCAGGCGCCACCTTGGGCGTCGAAGGCTGCGACGGCGGACCGCCTGCACCTCCGTTTGTCCGCGGCGTGCGAGGCCCGTCGTGACGCGGCCCTCTTGGCGCACCGCCACCCCGACGAGGACCGTTTTCGCCACGGTGACCTCCGCGGTGGCCCCGCGGCTCGCCCGACGGCTGGCGCCAGTTGCCACTCTCTGCTGCCCGCGTCTTGGGGGCCGGTGCGTCTTCGCGTGGCTCCTTGGAACGGATGGGCACCTTTTGACCGTTGGGCGACTCGGCTGTAGCTGGAGCCGCCGCCGGGGCTGCGGCCGGGGCTGCGGCTGCGGCCGGGGATGGGGTGCTGCCGTTCTTCGCCTCCTCTGGCTTGCTCTCAGCAGCCTTCTCCTCTGCTGCCGCTGCTGCCGCCGCCTTGGCAGCCTCCTCCTTGGCCGCCTCCTCCTTGGCTGCTGCCTTGGCCTCTTCCTCAGCGACCTTGGCAGCAGCTGCAGCCTCTGCGGCGGCCTCTTTGGCCTTGCGGTGCTCTTCCTTGGCCTTCTCGTCGGCCTCCTTCTTTTCCTTGAGGGCAGTTAGTTTCCGCTCCTCAATTTCGCGCTCACGAGCAGCAGTGTTGATAGGACGCGCCGCTCCGAACGGGCTGGACTTGGCGTCACTGGTCACGGCCGAAGCGTTGTCGTTGGTTTCGGTGACGGTCCGCTTGGCCAGGTGCAATCTCGGCCGCGACGAAGACATGGCCGAACCCGGGCCAGGTGATGGCGGAGCCTCACTGCCACTGCGAGAGGGGGCTGGCGACTTGACAGCCGGCGCATCCGGGCGCATGTTGGATCTCCACTGCATATCCTTCTCGGCCGCAGTCGGCACTCTCTCCGCGCGCTCAGGGCGCTCAGAGAAATCACGGCGGGGAGCACGGGCGCCCTCCGAACGGCCCTCGCCCCAGGCGGCAGGGGAAGATCTCCGGTTGCCTCTCAGATCGCCGTCAGGCGCTCTGGACCGGCTGCCCTCGCGAGTGTCCGGACGCTCCTGCTGGGGAAGCGGAGACAGGGGGCCTTTGCGCTCCCATGTGAAATCGCGGATTTTCTCATCGGCCGGTTCCCGTGGAGCGCGGCGCTCGGAAAAGTCACTGGGGCCGCGGCGGTCACCGCCACGAGTCGGGAGATCCGGGAGAGGTCCTTTCCGGGTCCAGTCGCTAATGTCACGGTTGAAGTCGCCACGGTCACCACGGTCCTTGGCTATGGGAAGTTAGTATGCATAAGATAATGTAGCGCTTGGGGAAGGGGGGACATACGTGGATCGGCAATCTTGACCTTGATGCTACGGCCGCGGAAGGAGGTGCCGTCGAGGTCCAGAGCCTGCTTGAGGCCCTCGACCTGGGAAAACTCGGCATAGCCAAAGCCCTTGGGACGCTTGGTCTCGCGATCCTCGATCAGACGGATGCTGGTGACGTCGCATCCAGTCAGCAGTTCGCGAATGTCCTCCTCGATGACTTCGTAGTCGAGATTGCCCAGGTGGGCAAGGTATGGCGGCTTGTCGGGGATGCGCTGAGGGACAATCTCGCGGTGCGAGTAGCCTAGAGAATGAGAAGACGGACAAGTAGAGGTATGGGAAGAAGTGCTTACCGCGATCATTGCCGTAAGAGCTGTACGAATTGTTGGTGCGACGGTCCGGCATAGGAAGCGGCTGCGTGCCTAAAGCTAGTTAGAACGAGTAGATTTCTGTACCTGACATGGATGCATACCGGATTCTGAAGAGTTAGCACAAGAAGAGAAAGGGATGAGGACAAGACATACCAAAAGTTTCCTCTACCTCGTCGGCCCAGGAACCACCGAACGCTGTGGATGTTAGCACCGTCATGAAGATGTCAGGACAGAAGCGACTTACAGTCATTTGCCATGAACTCTCCATAGGAGAGTTTCTGGACTTCCTTCTTCTTGGGAGCTGCGGGGTCAGTTAGCAATCAAAGGTCCATAGAGGTCAAGCGAGGTCAATATATGGTATGGTGGGATGGTGGGATGAGGGCTGTCCAAGAGCCAAAGCTCTGGGGGGGTGGGGCGGGGCAAAGAGGCGACAGGAAGAGGAAGAGAAGCGTAGACGAACCCATGTTGGATGCAAGAGGGGAAGTGAGAGCGCGCGACAACCGGGAGGATTGCTGCGCGTAGCCGGGATGGCTGGTTTGTTGGCTGAGAGGGTGAAGTCGGAAAGACGGCGAAAAAAAAAGTGGTGGTGTTTTGGGTGCAAACACGAGCGGGTAATAGGGAATCGAAGACGGTCGATGCTTCGTCAGGCAGCCCGAGCAAGTAGTCGGTGGCTACTTGGCTATGGCGATGGCGGGACGAGGCTATGTGTCGACGTGGTGGTTCGGAATTGTTTTAATTTTTTAAATTTTTTTTTTACGAACGTTCGTGATGGAAAATTTTGAGCGGCCGCCGAGGGTTGGCCTTTTTTTTTACGTGTGTTGTGAGCCAAACACCGCCATGCCGCATTGGGACGAAACCCCACCTCCAGCCGCCAACTATTTATTACATAAACACCGTGTGATGAGTCCGAGGGCCGCTGATCCAAGGCGGCGTGTGGACAGTGTACGAGTGAGCTGGCTGGACGAGAAAGGCGACAGCCGAGCGGAAGCAGGGTCTGGCAGCCGGGAGCGGTCAGTTGTTTTTTTTGAGTTTGGTCTGGGCCACGCACTGTACGAGAAGCGGCCAGATGGTATGCAGAAGGATGTGGACATAGTGTCTGTAGTGTATACACACTGTATTGGAACCCACTGTAATCACTGCACTGAATCCACTGAATCCACTGCACCCACTGAAGCCCATAATAATGTTCCTGACATTGTTGGAACAAAACTCTATTCGTCTTTGAGGCGCAACCTCTGCGACCATGGCGCAACCCGACAAGGCCTCGACGCCTCGACATGCCGGTTCTGCGCAGCGCCACCAGCAGACGCCCGAAGTCGCAGAGATTCTGGTACCCAGTCTGCAAGCAGGTCTTGGGGCCGGTGAGTGAAGAAGCATCGACGGACACCGAGATATGTCCAGGACTGACGCATGATCTAGGTGCCGTTGGACTGCTAGTCGGCGGGGCTGGTGGCATTGTGCGATCCGCAGCACCTGTCCTGTTCTCGGTAGTCACTGGGGCCCAGTGGTTCGTCCTGGGCAGCAGTTTCTATGGTGAGTCTGGGGTGATAGTCTGGGTGATAGTCAGAGTGGCAGAGTGGCCGAGTGTCTGACGTGTCTGACGTGTCTATTGTAGCATCTCGGACAGCATTGATCCGGTCTTGGGGCGGCGACGACAAGGTCAACAGCACCGATAAGGTCAAGGCCAGTGCTGTGGGCGGAGCGTCAGCAGGCTTCTTGGGCGGACTGCTACGTGGTCCTCGCAACGTGCTGCCTGCCATGGCCGTGTTTACAGTTTTTGGTGCCGGTGGCCAGGCAGTGATGAATGCAATGGCAGGGCGAGCCAAAGATTCGGACGGTCAGAAGACGGACTGGCTGGCTTCACGATGGAGTCCGCTCAAGGCCATGTCTGACGAGGAATACGCCAAGTTTATTGACGACAAGATCCTGAAGTTGGAGGTGGAAATTGCCATGGTGGACGAGAAGATTGCGGCCGTGCAGGCGAGTAAGAAATAGGTACAAGCAGTCAAATAGAGAACGTGCTGAAACTCGGTATGCAAATATCCGTACTCTGGATCTTACATGGACGGGTACTCCTATTGAACTTCTATTTACGGATTACTCCGTATGGAGTACTCCATACGGAGTACTCGTATTTACTCGGTATTAAAAAGGAATCCTATTTAAATCCCATTCCTATGGAGAGATTCGTATTACTCAGCTCAGCTGGTTATCCACGATGACTAATCACGAATAAATATAGTTCGGCTCTTGTGGCCCTTCGTTCGGCTACCTCTTGTTTTTTTACCCACGTTTCCTGCTTCGTCCGAGCACTCCCAGCTGTGCCATTCATCTCCCCTGCTGGCCTCCAGATCGCCGCAGTTTCCAATTCGACTTGCTCTGGTTGCCAGATCATCCTCAATTCCCTTCCAGCCTCCACGATGCTATCAAGAAGAGTTATTCTGGCTGCGCGCACTGCCCGGCTGTGCCGGTCGCAGCAGCCTATGCGTCTTGCCCAACTGCCATTGATGTTTCAGCATGTTCGCACCTATGCCGATGTCACGGTCAAAGTCCCCCAGATGGCCGAGTCTATTTCAGAGGGCACGCTTTCACAGATCGCAAAGGTCGGCCAGCAAGTCGAACAGGACGAAGAGATCGCAACGATCGAAACTGACAAGGTGTGTTTTTCTCTTGCTACAATTGTCTTTGCCTTCTTGTCTTATCTCCTCTCCTCCTCCTCCAATGCCAATGGCTGACGTTTGCTTCTAGATCGATGTCAGCGTGAATGCGCCGGAAGCTGGTGTCATCAAGCAGGCTTTCTTCAGCGAGGAAGATACCGTCACAGTCGGCGCCGATCTTCTTGTATTGGAAACCGGCGGCGTTGCTGCTGCGAAGCCTGCACCCGATGCCGAAACCCCTTCCACTCCCGCCCCTGCCGCCCCTGCCGCCGAGTCAAAACCGGAACCGCCAAAGGAGAGCAAGCCAGAGCCGCCAAAACAAGCTGCTCCTGCCGCTCCCGCCGCCCCGGCCGCTCCGGCACCTCCTAAGAGCACTCCGGCCCCGAAGGCAGCTGCTCTAGATTCTGACGCGCCCGTGTTTGGAAGCCGTGAAGAGCGTCGCGTACGTTACTCGCCCATCCTATTTGGTCGCCATTTACTAACTCAATATAGGTCAAAATGAACCGCATGCGTCTTCGAATTGCCGAGCGTCTCAAGCAGTCGCAGAACACGGCTGCCTCCCTGACGACGTTTAACGAGGTCGACATGTCGTCGCTGATGGAGTTCCGCAAGCTGTACAAGGATGAGGTGCTCAAGAACACTGGCGTCAAGCTGGGCTTCATGAGTGCCTTTACCCGGGCTAGCGTGCTGGCCATGCGCGACATCCCGGCTGTCAATGCCTCGATTGAGGGTCCCAACGGCGGTGACACTATTGTGTACCGGGACTATGTCGACCTCAGCGTGGCCGTGGCCACTGAGAAGGGCCTGGTGACGCCGATTGTGCGCAATGCCGAGTCAATGGACTTGGTCACCATTGAGAAATCGATTGCCGATTTGGGCAGAAAGGCAAGACTTTCCCTTCTCCTGTTCCCGTTTTCTTTTCTTTTTCTCTACATTCACTAACAGATCCAGGCCCGCGACGGCAAGCTGACGATCGAGGACATGGCCGGCGGTACCTTTACGATCAGCAACGGCGGCGTGTTCGGTTCGCTGATGGGTACTCCGATCATTAACCTGCCCCAGACGGCCGTGCTTGGTCTGCACGCCATCAAGGAGCGTGCGGTGGTGGTGAACGGCAAAGTGGAGGCCCGCCCGATGATGTACCTTGCACTGACATACGACCACCGGCTATTGGATGGACGGGAAGCCGTGCAGTTCTTGGTCAAGATCAAGGAGTATATTGAGGATCCCCGGCGTATGCTGCTGTAGTTGCAGCCGGCGAGTGGAATCTTCTGTTCTATCTTGACTTTAAGAGCTGTCAATAGGATTTATCGGTACCGCAAGGTACCGCTGTTCATATAGTGCAGCTGCTGCCGTGCCCTACTCGTATTGTTGCCATCGCCACGGAGCGAGCATCTCGTTGCTTCGTGTGGTGATGTTCGATGAGTAATCTGTTAGTAAGCATAGCTGACTCAGTATTTCTGTTCAATACAGAGTAAGACATCTGAATAAGACGTCTAGAATAATTCTCGTACTATCATTTATGGGTCTTTATCGCATTCATTGACCACATCGACCTCAACCATTTGTACCCGTACTCCGTACTCGTACTCGCCTTGCTCGGCTCGGCCTCACGCGACCACGAAATTTCACCAGTGGATGCCAACGGGAAAACTGCACCCTTGCTCGTGGGACCAACTATTCCTATTACCCCCAATTTCTGACCAAAGTCGATTACTACTCAACTCGACTCCATTCGACTCCATCTTGCTCCATTCTTTCGTACACTTTGTCCCTATTAAAGATGGAATCCAGAGTCTCCTGGAAACTTGGCTTTCTCTAGGCAATGAGACAGGCTCGGCATATTCACAGGTATCCATCCCCTTGCGACCGGACCCCCCCGGCATACGTCGGAATACGAGTTCGAAGTACTTCATCCTGCAGAACTTCGTCCTTGGCATCTTCTCCTTGCCTGCGGTACTGACACGCTGACCAGATCACGACGGACCCTTGCCGTCCCTGTCCTCGCCGACCATGGCACTCTTTAACCCGACCTTTGTCCTCGGCGTCTTCGTTCTTTTTTATATGCTCACATTTGTCGTCTTTGCCGTCATCCGAATCGTTACCGGCCTCTCCATCCAGCGCGTCGGCTACTTTTCCCTGCGCCGCCTTGCCTACGTCCCCCGAGATGGCTTCAAAATCGAGATCCGAGGCATCGGCCTCAACATCCACAGACCGACCTTTGCTCAGCCCACCTGGCTCAGCATTGTCGTCAGCGAGCTCGCCGTCACTATAGACACGGGTGAACTCGACGGAAAATCTTCCGAGGGGGACTGCCCTGCTACCCCTACCCCTACCACCAACACCGATGGCGACGTTACACCCGTCCCCGGTGCCGGCCGTGCTCAGCGCCCTGCCAAGAACACGGCCAATCCTACCTCGACTGCCTCGACTGCCTCGACTATCCCGAACCGCCGCCCTGCTCGCAAGTCATCTCCTCCCAAAGAAGACCCGGCCGCCGCTCGCAGCAAAACATGGCGCAAGCTCATGAAGCTCAAGGACCGGATCAAGCGACTGCACCGCAACGTCAACTGGCTCCGGCTCGTCGACGTCGTCGCCACAAACTCTACCCTCAACATTGTCGGCGTCGGCAATGTACAGTTTGGAAGCTTCGCTATGGCCGTCGACACCCGCCGCACCATGGTCAGCCGCGACCGCTACTTGTTCCGTGGTCGTAACGAGACCCCGGAAGAAAGACGTCAGGCCGAATGGATCATTACCCTGCGCAGTGTTCTCTTCACCGTCGAGGGCAAGGAGTCCATGGAGATTGTCGACAATGCCACCCTCAACGTCCACGGCTTCCTGCACGAATCCATGGACGGCTTGCGCGATGCCGCCATCGCGCTCAAGTTCGGCCGCATCTATCTGCCCTACGACGACCTCTTGCACTGTGCCAACCGCTTCCGCGAGCGCCGCGCCCTGTCTGCTGCCTCTATAGCCACCCCGGAGATGCCGGCCGAGAAGGAGACCCCGGTTGTATATCTATCGCCCGTAGCCGAGGATGCCGAACCCGAGAAGCTGTCCGATGACGGCAGTAGCAACATGGGCGAAGCCGAGAATCTGATGCAGGCCGTGTCTGACTCCAAGGAATTTATCAGCTCCATTCTCCGCGGCATCAAGGAAGTCCAATTTGCCGTCAGCTTTCTGTACGTGGCCAAGAAGATGCAGCCCGTGCAGTCGGCCGGTGCGCCGGTGCTGGTGATGAACCTGTCCATGAAGGAGGTGGGCATTGACCTGCACCGGCTCGATCCCAAGTCGGCCGCCCACCGCATGTACTTCCCGTCCAAGGACATTGCCCACGAGGCGCTGGCAGCGGCCCTGTCCATCTCTGTGGGCGTCGACGACGGACACGGAAAGCCGCAGCGGCTGTTGTATGTGCCAATGGTGACGACAACAGTCAAGACGACGCTGCCGGCCAAGACGGTCGAGCTCACCGACGACATTAGTCCCGAAGAGCGCAACGCCAATATCCTGTTTGCCAACTCGGTGGTGACATCGCCATCGGTCGATCTGGATCCACAGCATCTGCCGCTGCTGGTGGCCATGGTGCAGTCAAAACCAAAGCCGGCGGCGACGCGTGTCGTGCCGCAACAAGAACGGCATCTGCTCATCTCGAAACTGCTGCCCAAGGCCAACATCAAGTTCTCGATGCACGAGCCGGCCCTCCGCATTGCGCTGCCTGCCGTGCATCCGACAGCGGACCCTGATGACTTTAACCTGATCATATCGTCCATCTCGTCCATCTCGCTGGACATTGAGTCGTTTCACAGTTCCGAGGCACAACTGCACTACACGCTGGCGTCGACTATGCGCGTGCAGACACACAGCCTCTTTTATCAAACATCCGACGGCAACCGCTCCGATCTGCTGCATACAGAGTCCTTTGATCTCAAGGTCCAGCTGAGCGCGTCCCCCGACGTCCATGTCGTCGCCAGCGGCAGCCTGCAGACGTTTGCCGTCAAGATGGTGCGGCCCGAGATCAACGACGGCCTGTGGCACATTGTGCGTCAGCTGCGGCCCAACGTACAGCCAGACAAGCGCGCCCGTCCGGTGCCGCGTGAGGCCCGACAACATGCCAACTTTTTGCGTGCTCTCCCGGCCTGGCTGCTGCACTTCCAGATGCAGGTGTCGGACTTCAGCATGGAGGTGGCGGGTCTGGACAAGGAGATTGCGGAAGAGCCCAAAGGCATGGCGCTGCAGCTCGAGACATGGACGGCCGAGTACCGGGCGCAGCGGCTCGAAGGGCTGAACCAGCGGCCGGCGGCACGACGGCGGGCGATGAGCCGGTCCATCATGATGCTGCCGAACACGGAGCTGCTGACAGCAATGCCAACGGCGTCGAAGAAGAAGCACCACCGGACAGGTGACGGACGGCGGATTGCCATCCATGGCCGCGGTCTCGAGGCGTTTATCGTGGAGTCGCCAGATAAATGGGAGGTCGATCCGTTTGTGAACGTGCCGCGGTTCGAGGTAGCCTTTTCGACCCAGAGCGACAGTCAGGGCGGCATCTTCCATGTGCACTCGCATATCCGAACGATACACTTGCGGTATTCGCTGCACCGACACTACTGTGCGGGTGTGGCGTTTATGGTGCTGCGAGATACGTTTATGCGGTCAGCCAGACAAGCGGCAGCGGCAAAGGCGGCAGCAGCAGCAGCAAAAGCGGCGGCGGCAGCGACTTCGGCGACTTCGGCGACATATGACAAGGCAGCGGATACTGGCAGCATAGATGCAGTTCTTATGTCTGAGCAACCAGACGAAAAGCCAGATGAACTGGTGGCGATCGACGTCAAGACGAGCCTGGTGCAGATCAAGGCCGACATGCCGACGAGTCCGCCGATGATGTTGCAGTTGTTTGGTGTAGAGACAGGACGGCACCGGTGGTCGCCGCCGTTTGTCAGCTGCAAGATGATTCGGCTGATGGTCGAGGCACCACGGATGCCCCATCTCTGGGCGCGGCTGTTGAGCGTAAAGAACGGACGGCTAGACTTCCGTGAGGCACGCCGCAAGCTGCCGACGAGCGGGTTCGAGGTGGAGCGGACGCTGGACATTGCGACAGATGTGGTGAGACTGGCAGTGCCACACGAATTGATTGTGCACCGGATCACAGATAATGTGATCAACTCGATCAAGTGTGTACAGCAGTTGCACCACCGATTCCGAACGGGCACGAACGAGTACATTCTGGGCAAAGGACCGGAAGGGCCGAAAAAGGTGCCGCGGGTGTCTGTACGGTGCAGCAACTTTGTGTTTGAGCTGGAAGACGGCGCCTTTGAGTGGAAGCTGGGGATGATTTACCGGGCCGGACGGATCGAGCAGATGCAGCGGCTGGCGCGTGAAGAAGCCTTCCGGGTCAAAGTCAAGAAAATCCACGAGGAAGAGGCACGTCGGGAGCCGAGCAAGTACCGGGCACGATCGGCAGCTCCACGGGGACGCAGCGACATGCCAACCAATATCGTGACGGGGCGGAGCCGTAGCGAGGAAGGCCGGCCTGGATCGCGAGGTGGCGGAGCCAAGGCTCACGGCAGTGGACGAACGCCGCGTTACGATCCAGAGGGCAGCTCGCTGGGGATGACGGGTCGGGCACATGTATCGATTACGGAAGCCCGGCACAAGCTGGACGTGCACAACTCACGCGGGTGGAAGCAGCGGATCGACCGGCAGTACGAGATGGCACGCAATGCGATCCGGGAGCAACGACAGGCATTCTGGGGCACTGACCAGTTCCCGGACGCCAATGACGGCCAGGAACGAGTGCTGGGGATCCCAGACCGGTCGACATTGATGAGTGCGACGATCCGGGACTTGCACTTGATGGTGGACAAGCCGAGTTTCCCGATGCGTGAACTGCCTGACTTCCTGCACAAAGTGGGCAAAGGCATGCCACGGGATATGCAATTCTCGCTGCTGGTGCCGATGAACATCCAGATCCGGATGGGCGAAGCACGAGTGACGTTGCGTGACTATCCACTGCCATTTCTGCATGTTCCAGCAGGACGACCGCAGGCGTTGGCACTGACGGCCGACTTTGTAATTGCAGAAGAGTTCCAGGGCCCCGAGTCGTCACGACAGGTGCGGGTGGACATTATCCCGGGCAAGTTTGCCATTGACGTGCGGCGGACGATCAGTCCAGTCAAGTCGTACTCGGACGTGACGATCGATGTGAACACGGCATTGCCGACGCGTCTGACATGGGGACCGTCGTATCAGCCGGCGATCCAGGACATGATGATGGTGTTTGAGTCGTTGACGAAGCCACCGGCAGATCCGTCGGAACGGGTCGGGTTCTGGGACAAGATCCGGCTGAGTTTCCATTCGCGGATTCGCGTGGCCTGGAAGGGCGACGGCAACGTGCACCTGGCGCTCAAAGGGACGCGCGACCCGTACAAAGTGACGGGCAACGGCACGGGCCTGTTGATGTGCTGGCGCAACGATGTGCGGTGGCAGATCCACGAGGACGACGACCCGAAGCAGTTTATGACGGTCGAGAGCGGCGAGTATATTCTGGCGGTGCCGGACTACAACTACCACGCGCGAGAAGCAGCACGACAGAGCGGCGATGGCGAGGCGACGGCGGGCGAAGACACGTTGCGAGCGGGAGCAGCTTTCAAGAAGGTGGTGATGAAGCTGTCGGGCAAAGTGCGGTGGGTGGCCGGACTGGTGTTTGAGGGCGGCATTGAGGGCGACAAGCGCAGCTTTGAATTTGCACCGCACTACAGTATTCGGCTAAAGACGCCGGAGCAGGTGGCCAAGGAGGAGAAAGAAAGAGGTGATGACGGAGGACTTCCGTATGATGCCTTCCGGGGGTTCCGGAGTCAACATATTCACATGTCGTTGGCGGTGTTGGCGCCAGCTGACCGTGAATGGGTCGGGCCGAACCCGGAGCCATCGCGCAGTTACAATACGGTACATCTGACGCCGCGGTTCTTTACGCATTTCTTTGCGTGGTGGTCACTGTTTGGAGGGCCGATGTCGTTGCCGGTACGGCAGGGAAATCTGTGGCCGGGACGTGAGAAGGGCTCCAAGAAGTTTGGACGACACCTGGCGACGATCAAGTACAGTTTACTGCTGGCGCCATTGTTTCTCAGCCACATCTACAAACACAGCGACAGCGAGCGGCCGGCAGCGGAGAGTGGCAGTGCAGCGACGGGCGTCAAGGTACGGATCGACAGTTTTATGCTGGACATACACCAGCGACGGGAAGAGTTCAACACACGCGACAAGGGCCGCAAGACGCAGAGCCGGACGACGGGAATGAAGATCCACGCAGCCCAGCTGGACTTGACAGCAGCCGATATCCGGGCAGTTTCGGCGTCGATTCGGGGATTCACGGCAGAGAGCATTCAAAACACGTTGTTGCACCAGGACGACGCGGCCGTGGATGTGTCACGATTCACGATTCCCGACGAGGATTTCAGCTGGATCGATATGGACGACTTTGTAGAGCTGGACTGGATCCTGCCGGCGGAACCGAACCCGGACACAAAGATCTTGCCGCTGGCCTATGCGCCACGGATCACGTACCAGCGGCAGACAGACATTGACGGGGTGATTTCGGGAGATCCGGACCGGACGAGTCCGTTTGGACACGAGCCGACGCATGTGTGCATGATGAACCAAGACGCAGATGCCCAGTTGGTGCAAAAACAGCTGATCAGCGAGAGACTGCAACAGCTGGACCAGCAGGTGGAGGATCTGGTGCGGGCGTTGGGTGAAGTGGCGAGCAGTGGAGGAGGATTCCGGGGAAGCGGAGAGCAAGATCCGGCAGTGGCGGCATTGATTGAGGATCTGTCGCGGCAGGCAAACGGACTGCAAGAGAAGCGACAGTTCTTGGAAGGGCTTCAAGCGGAGGGGAGGAAGAAGGAGAAGGATGCCGATGACAAGGGAGAAAACGAGAACGAGAACGAGAACGAGAACGACGACGACGACAGCAGCCGATTCACCAACCGATTCGTGATCCACAACATGAAATTCAAGTGGAACAATATGCTACGCAACATTCTGCTGCGGTATCTGCATGAAGGCAGTCAGCGACGAGGATTTGTGTACTACCTGTCGCGACCGGCCGTCAAGTTCATCCAGGACATTGTGGAGGAGCAGACGAAGAAGGGCGGCAATGGCGGGTCATCGGGGCTGGCAGACGTGGCCGGAGCCAAGGATATCGAGGATAGGATCCGGAAGATTCTGCAGGACGGCAAGAAGTTTGTGAGTGTCGAGGGGACGACGACGACGACAACAAGCAGCGAAACCGAGGCGGATGCGCGGACGGGTCTCGACTCGGGTCGGCCGACGAGCAGCAACAACAAGAAGGAGGAGTCGCATGCAATGGAGGATCTGTCGGGTGGACTGTCGGCCGAGTTTACGCCGCAGAACAACTACCACCTGCGGCTGGTGGCGCCGCAAATCCAGTTGCAGAGCGACAAGAACCGCAAGCATGTGGTGCTTGTAACGGCCAAAGCGATGCAGCTCAAGATTGTCGAAGTCTACGACAAGGCGCGGCTGTCGGACGAAGTCAGCGGACTGGTGCAGCGGCGACTGTTGCTGGGAATGGACAGCACGCAGTTTTTCGTGACGCACCGCAAGTGGTTCCTGACGCGGGCGGTGTCAGCGTATGCAGGGACAAGCTACGGAGCACGACGAGGATCGAGCTGGCCGCCATGGGTGCCGATGGAGGCCATGGTGGACTTTACGCGGGATCCATTTGGGTTCCGACGAGTAGTGCAAAAGACGTCGGCCATGTTGCGGTACGACCAATACAACACGTTGCGAGTGAAGTATACGGAGGGAGTGGAAGCCGGGCCGGAACCCGAACCGGAGGCGGCCGGAGACAAGACCGGAGACAAGGCCGGAGGTCCGGAAGGCGATTCCGGAAGTCAAGGAACTGGACCGAGTCGACCAGGAACAGAAGGCACCACTGGAACCACCGGAACAACAGCACCTCCCGGAACCGAAGGCTCAGACAGTCTCTGGGTCGACTTTCCTCAAGTCCGGGCCCTCTGCAACTCAGCCCAATACTATGCCATTTACGTCATCGTACTGGACCTCCTCATGTACAGCGAACCGCGGGAAAAGACACGCAGCGAACGACTCGAAAAGATCATGTTGGCATCGGACTTTAGCGATTTGCGTGGCGCTCCCGAAATGGTGGTCCGGCTGCAGGAACGCGTGCGCCAGCTCGAAGATATCAAGACGCACTTCCAGATCCACTCACAGTCGCTGGACCGTCGCGGATGGGAAGAGAGACTGCTGCTGGAACGAGACCTGGCCGCCTGCGAAGACGAGCTCTTCTTTGTCATGAAGGCCATTACCGGGTCGCAGTCACAAGGCGGCCGTGACAGAGGCGAAACCGTGGCCGATGCTCTGCTCAAGTGGCGCATCTCTGCCCGCGAAATCGTCTGGCATCTCGTGCACAACAGCCAAGAACCCCTGGTCGAATTGCAGCTCAAAGACGTCGAGTACGACCGCACGGACAATGCTGATGGATCCCACATCAACCTCATCCAAGTCGGCAAAATCTTGGGTTTGAATCTGCTGCCTGACGCCATCTACCCCGAAATGGTCGTGCCCTATCACGAGAACCGTCCCTCTGCACCCGAGTCATTTGACGAACCCATGGTCCGTGTCTACTGGAACATGCTCGAAGCTATTGCCGGCATTCCTGTCATGGACCATTTCGAGGTCACTTTGTACCCCATGAAGATTCAGCTCGAGCACGAAGTTGGCAAGCGTCTGTTTTCCTACATCTTCCCTGGAACCGACGGCGACGGCGGCGCTGGTGGTGAAAATGGCGACAATGCCGAGGACGAGGACGAGGAAGATACCAACTCGGCCGACGGCGATGATGTGTCCATGTTGAGTGGTACTGATTTGTCAGCGCCACCTCCTCCCTCGACGTCGCTCGAGCTGCGCCTGCAGCCCACGCTGACGTCCAACCAGCCGACAGCCGCGGCCTCTTCACCTTCTGTGCGACCCTCTACAGCCCAGTCCAAGGCTCCGAGTACGGCTACTGCCGACAGCGGCCATGGCGGCTTCCGTTTCTTCCGGGCGGCCACTACCGGCTCGGGCCGTTCCCTTAATAAACGACCCTCGCACGAGTCTCTCCAATCGCTCCAGTCGCTCCAATCCTTACAATCCATTCACTCCCTGCGCGCCGGCATCGGTCGCTCTCCCACCGGCCTGTCTGCCCCGCCGTCTACCACCACCGGCCTGTCCTCTGCCAGCGATCCTTCGCCCGTCAGCGCCGGCACCACACCTTCGCCCTCGGCCACTTTCCCTCCCACCGACGTTCTCACGCCTGCCCTACCGCCTACTCGCAAGAGCCGCTTCGCCCTGCGCCGCAAGAACTCTGAAGACAAGGACAAACCCAACCCGGCCTCTGATGACCTCACCAAGATGTTGTCCCGCGCCAGCAACTATATGACTTTTGCCCACGTCAAGATCCCCTCCGTCGTCCTCTGTCTGAGCTACAAAGGCCGCGGCGAGCGCAACCTCGAGGACGTCCACGACTTTGTCTTTCGCCTGCCCACCATTGAGTACCGCAACAAGACCTGGTCCAACCTCGATTTGGCCCTCGAACTCAAGAGCCGCGTCATCAAGGCCCTCATCTCCCACACCGGCGCTATCATCAACAACAAGATTAGTAAGCATCGGCCAACTACAGCCCAGCAGCTCAAACTGCGCGAACTGGCCACCAGTTCCGTCTTGCTGGCCACTCCGGCTGCCCTCGACATGTACGATATTCCCTCGCCCTCGTCGGCCGGTCCATCTTCGGCCTCGGCCGCCCATGCTGCTGCCAATTCTGCTGCTGTCTCCGCCAACAACCTCATGACCCCTTACCACAACGACGACGCCATCTCGCTCTACGGGGCCTCCACCATTGACTACTCGCGCTCGCCGCCGCGGTCGCTACGTGGCCCGCAAAACCAAACTCTGGGCACGTCCTCTACCCTCGGCCTGCCTCAACGCTCCATCAGTCGCAGCTCCAGCATCACTTCGAGCCGCTCTTATGTCAGCCACCGCAGCAACAACGGCGGTCCCACGGCCATTGATACTTCCAGTGTCTTTGCCGCCTCCAGTCTGCTCATGACTACCACGCCACCTACGCCCCATGACGAGCCTATCCGTCCTCGCACTGCCGCCGCCGCCCTTTCTAGCTTCGGTGGCGGCCCGCCTCCTGCCGTCGACCACCTGCGCCCCGGTAGCCGTAGCAGCAGCTACAAACGTGGCCTCAGCGGCATGCGTGAACGCTTCAGCGCCTTTACCTCCCGCGTCAAAGACCGCGACAGCCCAACCACCGTCATCGGCCCCGGCGGTGACGTCACACCTGTCCGGCCTCGCGGCTCTGGCTCCCTCGATGACGCCACTGCTGTACTCCAGGCCAGCATCGATGCCGGCGCTGACGCCGACACTGACACCGATGGCGATGGTGATGGCGAGGAACCCAGGAACTAAACATCTGAGCACTTGAGCATTGAGCATGAAGCATTTGAGCATCCAATTCACGAGACCGTGCATATTTGATTATGTAATCATTATTGGGCTTATATAAGCCACATGTACTTCGTACGCTGTACTCCGTACGCCTACTTCACTGGCATTCACATACACATAGATCGATAGAATAACATTCCTCTTTTATTTCTCTCCTAATCACACAATCGCACGTGAACCCGAGTCCACTCTATCGCGCCGTACTGCTGTAGTTCTGTTATGCTAAAACGCTGGTCCCATGCCGTCACAAGATGCATCCATCACACCATATTCGCAAGCTGTCCACAAGAAAACAGAAAACAGAAAACAGAAAACAGAAAAGCAAAGAAAAACATCCAAACGCCACGCGGCGATGCAATCCAACAGAAAAAGACATGGCACATATCGTTCACAGGTGTCTTCATGATTCGTCCTCGCCATCGCTGGCAATACCCACCCATCGCGCCGGGACACCGTCGGCCCCAATCACATACGGCCGACTGCTCGTTTTCCGTGGTGGCAACGCCAGTCGTGCTCGTCCCGGTCGTCGGTCATCCAGTTTACCCATCCGCCGCATCGCCATCTCCATCACTGCGATGCGAATAAAATCAGAGTTCTCTCGCAGCTCTCGTTGTCGCGGCCCTGGAGCCAGCCGGTTGTCCGTTGTTGTCAGTCCGGATCGGCCGTTGGCTGTCGAGGCTGCTGCGTTATTTGTTGGTGGTCGTGACGGCGACGTCGACTGATTGCGTCCACGATACACCTTGTACGTGTGCATCTGGATCGACGCCGTAAAAGCTGACCGGTTTAGGGTGAACCCCGCCGATGGCGAGGCCGATACGGCCGCTGCCCGCGACCACGACGGGCCCAAAGATGCCGACGCCATCGCCGGCGACAGCACCGAAGGAGCAGGCTGCCGCGAATCAATGCGTGCACACGACGTCGGGTTCAGGTACCGCCGCAGCGCCGGACTCGGCTCTTCCTCCAGCGGTGGCGGCCGGCGCTCGTCTGTGAAAGGAATGTACGGGTCGATGGTGAGAATAGAGCGGGTCAGAAAGTCCTCAGGCGGAATCGAGGTCAGATTCAGATTGGAAAAGGAGCGTGCGGCATTGCGCAACGCCCGCAGCGACGCCGTCAGATTCGACTTGAAAGCCGACCGCAGCGGCTGCAGCGGAAAGCGTGTCTCCGTGGTCTTAGTCAGTGGGTCTGGCGTCGGTTCAAAGACGCGAAAGTCCAGATTGTCAATATCCGGATCGCCGTCGTTGGCAGCCAGCGGATGGCCTTCCTGTCGGCCTGGCGGCGAAGACACTGGAGTCAACGAGCGGTGCTTGGGCCGGACCTTTCGCCCAGAACCGCGGCCGACCGACTGTGGTGTTTCCACAGACGGCAGAATGCCGGTGCCGACAGAGTCCGAGAGCGATGGCATGGAATCGAGCGAGACGGCTCGTGTGGACAGTACCGAGTCCATGGCACTGTCGCTCATGGATACTTCGTCATCTTCGAGTTCTTCGGGTGGCGTCAGCAAAATGTCGAGTGGGCTCTTGCTCAGCGACAGGCTCAGCTCCTGCTCGGCTTCCTGGGCGCGATCGATAATGGCGTCGACCGTCATACGCTTTTCGCTGAGCCCATCGCTGTCGCTATCGCAAGTATGGCGATATTTGCTGCGATACTTGACGTCGATTCGATCGCCACTGCAGCTTCGACCCTGGCGCGGCGTTCGTGCACCCCGCGGCGGGGGAATGCTGGTGACGGCCAGGAGAGCGGCGACAGACGGAGGAATGGAGTCGGGCGAGTGGACATCTCGTCGACGGCGGGCGCTGTCCCGTTCGCGTTCACGGTAGCGATGGTGGGTCTTGTGCGGGTGTGCAGTCTCGTGGCCAGCAGCCTTGACCGGGATCTGGACAGGGCTCGTGGGCGTGGCGGGTCGGTGGTCGGTCATGACCAGAGCCTTGCCTGAGAAGCCATTGGCCGAGATGCGGGAGGGCGGAGACGTCGTCCACGTCTGGAGGTCACCGCGAATGCGGTCGCCCGTCATGGCGTTGCCTCTTTGAGAGACGGCCGTGGTTGTGCCAGAAACGGTAGTGGTCGTTGTAGTAGGACGGACTTGTTGAGGGGCAACGGGCAGGGTGCACGTTGGGGGATCATTCTTTCGCCAGCGGGAGAAGAGGGAGGAAGAGGGCGCCGGTGAAGGTGAAGGCGAGGGTGAAGCCGAAAGTGAAGCCGAAAGTGAAGTCGAAGGTGAAGAAGAAGCTGACAAAGTCGACGATGGTGCAGACGGGGAAGCCGAGGGCGAGCGCAGGCGCTGGCGCTGGCGTTGGTTTTGTCGAGTGACCAGGAAAGAGCGAGGCGACAGCATGTTGGGCGATTTAGCGCGCTATTACGTCGCTAAGGGGCGCCAGCGGAGAAGGAGCAACCGCCCGACTGGGGTGCTCCTGCAGCAGGTTTTGCCTCCGTACAGCGGCCGCTGGCATTTTTGGGGCCGCGGAAAGTGCGCAGTACGCAGGACACAGTAGAACGCCGCTGCCTCGGTGTCGGAGACAGGTCCGCTCAGCTTTCTCGTAAAGTGTACGTAACAGGAACAAAAAGTCCTCCACCTGTTGCGAAATAGTAACGCTGCGATTTGTCGGTTGCCTGTGGTCTTGGCTTCCGTCTTCTGTCACGCGATGAATGTTGCGTCGGTCGTTGTTGCCGTTTGTTGCCGTTTTGTTCCAGGCTGTTGCAGAATATTGATCGTTGTTGCCTGGATAGAATATGCTCGTCGTTCGTACCTGCCGTCGGTGTTACTCCGTACGAATACAGTGTCTGTTCGGAGGTTATCGGCACTACGAGTACGGAGTAATACGAGTACGGCGTTCTCGCGTTCTCGAGTCGGTTACCTGTCCTTTTAAAGGGAGCAGAGATCCGAAAAGAGGAAGAGCGCCTCCTTTGTATCAAGGAGGCTTCACCCCACGTCCGACGTCCGATCCTGCCGAGACAGATTCAGCGTGGAGACGTTCGTGGTCCGTCTCGTATCTACAGGGTGCCTATCTCCTCCTTCCTTGGGCGCGTTGGGCTTCGGCGCTGTGGATTGGCTACCGGCCTTCTTATCGCCAGCGGTCTTACCCGACATGTGTCCTGTAGCACCTGCCTGGAATACTCGTACGCGTACCTATTCCGTTCCGTTTTTTGTGTTCCCATAATAAAGGAATCCCATTATGAATTCGTATTCGTACCTACGGTATCTTATCAGTCTCCCCATGTGTCGCGTGTCGACTATGAGGAGTACGGAGTATGAGTACTATGAACTCCGTACAGTATTAGAGTACTCCAGTATTATGAGCATACGATGAGTATGAGTACTCCTAATCGCATATCGCCGACCCGACGGATTTTGCCCTAGTGAGCAGGAGCGTCGGCTGCAACAACCTTCCCATTCAGGACATACAGGCATTAGCTCTTATATAATACGAACACTATGGAAGGAGCCCTTGGGCACAGATGAGACAACAGGAGAAATATCGGAAGGGTACTTCGGAAATTGATTGGGCTTCTTTTTTGGTCAATTTTCAATTTCCAACTTGACTCATAAAACCCTCATTTCGGGCCGTGTCACATCCCACGCGCCACGCTTCAGCCGCTGATTGCTCATCCCTCTCTTTACCCAACTGGTGTTTTTACGCGTACAAAGTTGACTACGGAGTCAAGACAACCTTTTGCGTATCCCTACGAAATATCTTAGCAGCACGGAGTACTCTCGCAAAGGTACGGGAGTACTCCAACCAACATTCGATTTCACCGCCACGGAAACTCTAGAAGTCCAGAGAATGCCATTAGCGAAATTGCTGCTCCACCTCCCAGCCGTCCGAACCACACCACACGTGATACACCTTATTTGCCTGCTTTCTTATCCTGCGCCCATGACTGGTTGTGGCTGGGTTGGCTTCAGTCGTCGACCTCCCTACAGGGTAAATAGCGCACCACGGGCTCGTCCTCGTGCAGCAAGGAGAGTGCGGGGGTGAACTCGTGGGTGGCGGCAGGTCACGCTGGCATTTTCAGCCAGGTGAGACACAAAAACAAAAAAAAAAAAGGATGGGAGGCCGACGAAAACACGACGCCGTCTACTTGCCAAGCCAACTGTACTTTTTTGGCTTTTTTCGTCGGCACTGCCTTCCGAACTAAGATCGTCTAGTGAGTGTATGAGTGTCATGCAGCCCCGAAATCGCAGCTGGAAAAACCGCAGACTTTTTACAGTTGCCTGCATAACCCGCAACAGAAAATGGTTGAATGCTCCGTAGCATGAGTAGTACTCCGTTACAGCGTAACCCTTGCAGGGGGCCGAGTGGAGTGCATCCGTTTGCCGGCGGCCCCGTAATTGGGCCTGCAATCATACGTCATGGAATGGTCAACTCGTAGGCAGAAGAATTGTGAAAACGGGAGAACTCGAAATTGGTGCACGTGACTCATAACTTCATCCCATGTCGGAGTACGGAGCATTCCGTGCAGAGCCTCTTCAATATAGGTAAAAAAGTACGGAGTAGCTGTATAATAGTCACGTGACACTCCTTCCGCTCACTCACTCGCTCTCCTCGGCCGCCTTCTTCTTTTCTGCTTCCACCGCCCATTCCTTGGCCCGCGCAGATACCCGCGCCCGGCTCTTCGCGTCGCCGTTGTGCTCTTCCCACTTGGCCCACCGCTGGAACCATGACTTGGCCCGCCGTGCCTTGAGTCCTTTGGCTCGCGTCCCGCGCTCAAACACGTCTCGCACCGCTGTCGGTTCTGCCTTGGCCTTGTCTGCCGCGTACAGTGCCACCTCCAGATCCAGCAGCTGGTCCCAGATGTCGTGCTTCTTCGGCCACTTGTGCAGCAGCGTCTCAAACGTCGTCCGTCCGTGCTCCGGGTTGCCCACCGGCGACCGGAACTCAAGGGCAGCAAACCGCGACATGAGTGTAATTGTGGCCGCACTGGAGCCCAATGTCTGCACGGCCCGCGTAAGCAGTGACCGTGCCCGGTCGACGTCCTGCATGCTGTGGTGCAAGAAGTGGGCGTAGTTGATCCAGACTTGTGGCGACTGAGCACCGAACTTTTTCGTCATCGTCTGGAAAAGCGCATCCGCTTTCTGTGTTTGTTAGTCAGCGTTATTCTCTTTCATAGTACTACTTCACTTACACTGTTGTTGCCCGTCTGGATGTAGATGCTGGCTGCCCGCGCATACACCTCGCGGTCGTCGTTGTACTGGCACGCCCGCTTGAACACTTCGTCTGCCGTCTCCTCTGTGCCGTAGGCAACCTCCAAGTTGAGATATGCAATCCACACATTCAGCCGCTCTGTTTCTTGCCGCACATTGATCGTCCGGATAGCCCGTTCCGCCACCTCGCGTGCCTTGGCCAGCTCGCTGACCTGTACCTGGAATGCCATGTACTCAATCCATAGTGCTGCCATGTCTGGCTGTCCCAGCAGCAGTCGCTCGTAGTCGCTGGCCGTTTGCGGTCCACGCACATCCAGCTGTGCCGTCCGGTCCACATCGGCAGCTGCACCGGCCTTCTTGCTGCGCTTGCTGCGCTTGCCCACAATCGAAACGCCCCCTTCTTCCTCATCTGCATCTGCCTGCGAGCCCTCGTCATCCTGGTCCAGAGCATTGCCGGTCCAGTCAAATGCACCGCCAGAGAGACCTGCGCCTTGTTCTTCGTCCTCGGAGGCGTCGTCCACAATCGATAGGTCGTCGTTGTCAGTTCCGCGGATCTGCAGTCCCCCAACATCGGCCATCTCTTCGTCGTCCTCCTCCTCTCCTTCTTCTTCTTCTTCGTCATCCTCCTCCTCGTCCACACTCATCGCGTCGGCATCGCTATCGCTCGCGTCCTCAAAGTATGCCGGCTTCAGCCCAAGGTTAATCCGGTTCTTCGCTCGGTCGATGCTCAGGATCTTGGCCTTGACAACATCGCCCTCCTTGTACAGCTTCGTGGCATCCCGGACAGCCTTGTCGGCCATTTCCGTCCGGTGGCACAGCCCGCTGACGTTGGCCGACTTGTCCAGCACAATAAACGCTCCGAAATCCTCCACTTTGCGCACACGTCCGCTGACAATCTGACCCTCTTCAAAGTCGGCCAGTGTCCGCAGCGGCACGTAGTTCTCATCCACCACTGACGCCTTCAGGCTCAGCTGGATCTGCTTCAGCTCCGACCGCACCGATAGGACACGGCCCTGCACCAGCTGGTCGAGACGGAAGTGCGACTGCCAGTCCTTGAGGAACGCATCTGACAGGTCGCTGATGTGCACAAGACCCACGACTTCGCCGCCCAGGTTGACAAAAAGACCCTTGTCCGAGATGTTGCGCACAAATCCCCGGATGCGCTCGCCTGACCGGACGTCTGCAAAGCTCGAAATCTCGCGGTCCTCCACCTTGAAGGACGAGTTGAGCACGCGAGACGGCCGCGTCGAGAGCCGGATCCGCTTCTTGTCGGCATCGACCGAAACCACGGCCACGCGAATAATGTCGTGCTTGAAGTACGCCGTCGTCGTCGCCTGGTCGTAGTCGTCGGAAATGTCAGGGAGATGTACCGGGCCTGACACCATCTTGCCCAGCTGGACCAGCACCTGCCGGTCGCTGACCTTGGTCACCTTGGCCGGGAGAACCATGTCCTTCTCGATGCTGGCCCAAGAGATATCACCCTCGCTGCCGGGCGACCGTGCCGAGAGGTCGATGAGCCCCTTTTCCGCGTTGACTCGGGTCACACGCACCTGCATGGCCATTCCAATCGGGAAATTCGTCTGCAGGTCCTTGACGAGGGACAGGTCGTCCGATGCCTCCATGCCGTACATGCGGCCGCGTACATTCGCCGACAGATTCAGCCAGAGGCAGTTCGCTCCCTGGTTGTTGACAAAGGCCATCCAGGAAGATCCCACTTCGACCTTGTCGATCGTCAACACGTCGGGCGTCTTGTCGGCCTGGAGCGCACTCGGCTTGATCGACAGCTCCAGGATCGACCGCTTCTTCTGCTGCGTGATGGGCAGATACACGCGACGCTTGGCATCGTGAACGCCCAGAATGCGCGCGTCCACCTCTTCGCCCACGGCAAAGTCGCGCAACGGGTTCTTGACGTCCGGCACAGCGTCCAAGCTGTCAAAGACCTCGGGCAAGACAACGCGGCCTGACACATTGTCGGCCAGTTTCAAGTTCAGCTGGGTGTCCTTGATGGCCGTGATGCGTGCCTTGGTGATCTGCCCAATATGCAGGTCGTCCAGGGTCTTGAGCGCGCTGTCCACAGGGTTCACGAGCACCTTGGGGTCCGTCCCGGCAGCCTCAGCGGCCTCGGCAGTCTTGGCCGCAGCCTGCTCCTCGTCGGGCAGAGACACGACAAGCCGGCCGTTGTCGACAGAGATCAACTTCACCGTCAAAGTCTGGAACTTGTGCAGGCCAAAGCTGGGTTCATTTTGTGCGTTTCGGTGCATCAAGGGCTTCGGCAGCAGAGCCACAATGTTGGCCGCAAACTGGACAAAGGCAGCCGTCGCCGTGATATTGCGCACGAAACCTGTGACAAAAGCACCCACTCTGGCATCCTCGATGTTGGCGAGCAGTTTGCCCTTCTCCCGGCTCGCAGCCACCAAACTCGGCTTCTGCGACACGGTCATGACACGGCGGCCTTCGTGCTTGTCGAGGACAAGTAGCTCCGGCAGCGTCTGGCCGATGTGGATGCGTCGCAGAGCGGCCTGGCTCTTGGCGGTCGACCGGTCCGTCAGATGACCAGCGGGCAGCGTAGCCTTCAAGCCGCTGCCACTCAGCTCGACCTCGACGCTGTCCTCGTGCTTCTCTGATACCTTGGCAGACACAATGCTGCCGATCGAGAGGTCCTGGAGGGCCTGCTGCTTGTCGGCGCCAAAGGCAGACGGGTCTTTGCAAGATACGACCAGCTTGTTCAGGTCCGGGTCAAAACGCAAGATGCGGACACTGACAGTCTGTCCAACGCGGAAGTGCTCGGCCGGGTCACGGATAAAGGCTTCGCTCATCTCTGCGACAGGCAGGAAACCACGCAGGCTGCCGTAGAACTGTACATAGGCGCCAATGGGAACAATGTTGACAATGGTGCCGAGGCACTGCTGGCCAACGGTGAGGCCGTCAAACGACTTGACCGGCGCGGTGTCTGAGTTGACGAGGGTCTTCTTCAGCGTCAGACGGATCTGGTGCTTGGCCGGGTCAGTGGACAGAACACGAGCCGTGACGCGCATGCCCTCGCGGAACTTCTTCTCGGGATGCAGCAGCTTGATGTCAGCAAAGTGCATCTCCGACACAAGACCGGAAATGCCGTCAGCCAGCTCGACGATGAGGCCCGAGATGCCAGTTGCATGGAGAATGAGCTTGCGGATATGGCCCGTCACCAGATCGCCAACCGGGACGTCTTCGATGCGAATAAAGGGCTGGTCGAGGACCTTTTGCTCAAAGGAGACCTGGAAGACACCGTCGACGGCATTGTAGCCCATGATACGTCCACGGTGCGTCGAGCCGACCTGGTAGGGACCCGAGGACTCGTACAGCGCGTCGATCTTGCCGTCCTTGACACGGGAGATGTGAACGAAACCCGGGACACCGTCGACACCGACGTCCAGCCACAGACCGACGTTCAGCTCCGCCTTGCGGACGACACACTTGTCAACGATGGTGGACAGCGGAAGCGCGTGACTCGGACTTGAAGTCGCGTTGTCGCTGGTGCCGACAGTCTGCGCGCGCAGCCCAACAATGTGCGGCAGCAAAGACACGCCGACCTTGGGGCTATCGGCGGTGGGAAAGGTGCAGATAACGCGGGCCTTGACCTTGGAAGCGACCTTGTACTTATCGTCGAGATCGACATCGCTGTTGCTGCCGGCGCCCGAATGGATAGTGTCGGCCGTGGCGTCCAGATGACCCAAGATCTTGCCGGCGAGACCGCGGCCGGTAACTTCAGACAGCAACACGTCGACGGCCGTACCGGGGAGGAAAGTGTTGATGGTGGTGGCGTCGGTGGAAATGTGCTTGACGCTGCCCAACTGTTTTTTGTTTGTCGTCAGCTGGACGACTTTGCCATTGCCGGGTTTGCTGGCGACGAGACACAAGAGGACAGCACCCGGCTGCAGACGGTTTTCGGGGATGGACGCGTCCAGCTCCTTCTTAGCCAGAAAGCCACGCAGATCCGAGTCTTGGATGCCCAAGTCCATGACGAAACCACGGTCCTCAACACTCGTGACGGCGGCCATGACGGTGGCATTCCGGACAACGTCCTGGTCTGAGAGGCCGGCATTGGCATGCTCCGGCTGGATGGTGAGCTCGATGCGCCGCTTGATCTTGGATTCAGGGTCGTCATCCTGCGTCGACACGACTGAGGCGCGGATGTACTCGCCAACGGCAAACAGCTGCTGGAGGTCGACTCCGTCTTCGTTGTCATTGTCGCCCTCGTCCTCGCCGTCACTGTTGTCCTGTTCTGCCTCGGCCTCGATCCGCTCGGTGAGGGTCTGGGAGATGGACGTGATGGGCAGATGGCCCGTCAGGTTGTTTGGCAGTGTGACGAGAATTTCCAGAGGCGTGATTTCAGCAATTTGGCCGAGAACCAACGAACCTTTGACAAGACGCTGGAAGGGGTCAGCTAGATCTTTTGGGAGGGGGGGGAGGGGGACAGAAGAAGGTGCATACCTTGTAATTGAGACTCTCAATCTTGATACCGTCTGCCGGCACTTCCGTCGATTTGGGACGGCTTTCAGAAGTAGTACTCTTCCGCTTCTTCTGTCGCTTCTCATTCTTTTCGGCACTGCCAGTCTTTGTCTCGAAGAGAGCATCGTTCTTCGCCTGGACCTGGATTTGTTTGTACTCCAGAGGTGTCAAGACGCTTCCACCGCCACGGGGGAAGAGAGGCTCCTCCTCCTTGAGCAGGGAGACCAGCGGTGCGCCAGAAGACTTGCGTTCTGGTTTTGCGTCTGCATTTTTCTTGGAGTAGTCCTTTTTGTCGGACTTGGTTCGTTTGGCCGGCCGGTCGTCGGATTTGCTCGACTTGCCCGGCTTTTGGGGGTGGCCTGCAGATGAGGACTCTTTTCTCTTGAGGGAGCTCATGTCGGGGGCTGCAGTCGTGAGGGTTGCAGAAAAGTAAGAGGAAAGAGGCCAAGCAACAGTCGCAGACATGCAGGAAAAATTCTCGACAAAAAAAAAACGAAGCCGATAAGATAGTCGTTATCGATAAGAAACGGACCCACATTCTGCACTCCGTATATTACGTTGTACCCGTTCCGCTAAAGTGGGGCTCTTGCATATCTTTGTAATGTTTGTTTGGTCGATCAAGGCAACCACAAACTTGGCTCCGTGTTATGCCAACAGCGTCTTTTCCGAGTATGAGTCCAACTCAGCCCACCTGACGTCGAGACATCCCGCACGATAGACCGATTCCCGGCAGCGCTCTCTGCGTTTTGTTTTCGACTGCACTCTGGCAAATGAGTCCCCGAAAACGCATTCGCAAGACGCATTCCGACAGCGTCTCGCTAGGCGTGTCAGCCATTTCGCAGCCGAGTGCAACAACACAGCCCAGCGATGTGATCGCGGCATCGGTCATGGCCCGGAGTCCCAACAGTTCTGCGGCATCCAGCATTGCCGAGAGCTCCGTTCACGCACGCAGGCATTCGTCCCTGCGCGATTCCAAGAATGTACGTCAGGGGAGAAGAGAAGAGAAAATGAGAAAATGAGAATCGAAAACGAGAATCGAAGATGAGAAGAGGATCAACAAGAGTCGAGAATTATTAACTGGATTAGAAAACTAGAAGCTGGTATGGCTCGTGGCCACGCGTGCCCAAGTCCTCAGCATCGACACAGCTGGCCACGGAACCCATCTTGGGCGGCACATTGAAGCCAAAAGCCAGTTCGGACCTCCGACGATACGGCGCGCAACGGCCTTCCGTCGCCAACGACGACTGTAGCTCCGATGAGGCGCCCACTCTGCGCTCGCCTCCTGACTGTCCGACACCGCCTTCTCCTGCACCTCCTACTCCTTCTGATCCCCGAGCGGTGAACCTCCCCCGAGCCCAGTCGGCCACTTCTCTGCGAAAGGAGGATGGTGTGACGATTGCCGGCATTAATGACGTGGTCCAGCCTGATCAAAAGCCAACAGGGGACCACGAGTTGGCTTCCAAGGCAAGTACAGAGGTCTTAGTGGAGGCTGAATGTCCCCCGAACGCGCCGACACCGCCTGCGCCCGGCTGGTTCTCCTGGCTGAGCAGGGCCGCCCCTGTGGAGACCAGGGAGCCAGCCACCGACGAAAGAGTCTCCACACCGGTCGAGGTGATTGAGGAAGACGAGGAGCAAGAGGATCCCCAGCCGCAGGAGCCGGAACAAGGACAACAACAAGAACAACAACAAGAAGAACAACAAGAACAGGAATCTTCGGACCAACAGGATCCCTCGACGCCCCCTGATGACGTACCGACCCCGACAACGGCCCAGTCTGCCCTATCCGAACGAGTGTGGTCCTATTTGTGGTATGGTAGCGGCGCCTCCACTTCTCCCGCTGCGGTGCAACCGGAAGTGCAGCCTGCAGCGGAGCCACCAGTGGAGCCATCAACAAAAAGTGTTGAGGACACTCAGAATACGAGTATTCGCACTGCTCGTACTGTCGCGCAGGAGGAATCCACGGCTCCCATCCCCGTCCCAACGCCCCTATCGCCCCCAGGAACACCGGCCTCTACTGCACCCGCTATAGCTTCGGCCGGCTCAACATGGGCTTTTTGGTCACGCGACACGCGCCAGAAGACGGCCGCCACGGCGTCGGCCACGGCGTCGACAACGGCAACGGCAATAGCAAAGCCTTCAAGCGAACCAGCCAAGCCGGAACACGGTGAGATTGCCGTCATAGGCGAACGGTCCGAGGCGAGCCCCAAACCCGTTGCGGGCATCGAAGTCAAGGAGCCCGTTTCCAAGGCCTCCTCCGTCAAGGAAGTGGCCGTCAAGGGCACGGCTACTTTTTCTGCCCGGGATTCACGTTTCCGAAAGAGCAAGCGGCTCCGAGCCCAGTCCATGGGCACCGGGGGCGAGATGTCTCCATCGGAACCCCTTCTCCCAACAGATGCCTCGTCCTCTACCCCCAAGCAAGCCGCTGCGAGTGCCAAGCAAGTGCAGACACGTCTCAAGACACCACCGCCAAACCTACTGCTGCCTTCTTTCCAGAGCACGTACCAGTACAAGGAAAATGCGTCCCTCCTGGGTCAGATGGCGCGGTTTTTGCTGCGGATGCAACAGCCCGCCGTCAACCATTTGTTTCTCGCCAAAGAACCACCCAAGATCAAAAAGGCCGTTGCCATTGGCGTGCACGGCCTATTTCCAGCAGCCTATCTGCGACCCATGATTGGACAGCCGACAGGAACGTCGATCCGCTTTGCCAACCACGGTGCCGAAGCCCTGCGCCGGTGGGCCGACAGTCACGGCAGCCCGGACTGCGAAATCGAGAAAGTTGCGCTCGAGGGCGAGGGCAAGATCTTCGAACGGGTGGACAACTTGTGGAAACTGTTGTTGAACTGGGTCGACCACCTGCGCGATGCCGACTTCATTCTGCTGGCTTGCCACTCGCAGGGCGTGCCCGTCGGCATCATGCTGCTGGCCAAGCTCATCGACATGGGCCTCGTCCCCAAGGCGCGGATTGGTGTCTGCGCCATGGCCGGTGTCTCCTTGGGACCGTTTCCCGACTACAAGTCCGGCCTCGGCATTTTGATGGGCTCTGCAGGCGAGCTCTGGGACTTTAGCAATCCGCAGAGCGAGGTGACCAAGCGCTACGAGCACTCGCTCAAGGCCGTCCTCGAGTACGGCGTGCGCATTACGTTTGTGGGCAGCATCGACGACCAGGTGGTTCCTCTCGAGGTGAGTCGCATGGCCGACCAGGAATTCGTGAGACTTGTCTCTTCTAAATGCTGACTAATCCAGTCCGCGATCTACTCGCCGGTTCACCATCCGTACGTGTACCGTGCTGTGTTTGTGGATGGCCGGATCCACGCGCCCGATTTGTGAGTTTTTTCATTTTTGTTATGCTTTGTCCAAATCCTCTAACCTGCTAGTATCGCGCATCTGATTGGTTTTGCCTGCAAACTGCGGAATCTCGGAATCTCGGATCACGGCCTCGTCAAGGAGCTGTCGGTTCCTCTGGCCGGCAGTCTCTACTCGGGCGAAGGACACTCGCGTGTCTATGACGATACCCAAGTCTACGAGTAAGTGATCTGGTCCTTTATCTGTTTTCTGTTCGTCTTGACCAAACTGACCACCAGCCTCGCCATGTCCCACGCCCTCGAGACGGAAGATATGGGCCACGTCGCCTGCGAGATTAAGAAGCACGACGGTCTGGCCAACCCCAACCCGTACCACTTGCCGTGGATTTTGCGCGGCATGCTGGAAGAGGATTACGTTAAGACAGAGCTGCACATGGAGACGACGGAACTCGTGCGGCACTTTGATGAATGGAAACCGGTGACCAAGGCGTTGAAAGACGTCAAATACAGGCTGGAGGCAGTGCGGTCCAAGCTATGAGGCCAAGAACGCCAATAGATTGCACATGGATGGGGCGTTTTTTGTTTCTTCTTTCCTTCTTTTTTTCTTCTTTTTTTTCTTCTTTTTGTTCTTTCTTGCTTCTTGTTCTTCTTGTTCTCTTTAATGAGGTATTCGTGGTGGGACTGGTATAATTAGAGTAGCACGGATGGGGAGTCGGCGTCAAGATATATACTTGTAGAGATTGTTCTTTTTGACCGTGCACGAATTCTATATGAATATGTCGTACTCCGTACAGTTTATGTGACTTCTGAGTCAGCACGTGAAAACGTGAAAGACGTAAAAGACATGGCATCGCGTAAACTCCCAACCCAATGTAAGATATCCTGACCCGACCTTGCTCATGGTTGCCCTTTTTTTTAATGTAGACAGTACGGAGTACTATTCCTAATAGTACCTCATCGCTTGCCTAGCTGCCACCGGTAGATGATATCCTGGATCTCGTCCCACTGGATATGCTTGGCGCTGAGCCCGGCCACATCAGCCTCCTGCAGGACCACTGTGGGGGCGCCACTACCGCCACCAGGGTTCTGGACCATACCCTGGACGACGATGCGGGCGACGCGTCGCAGGTCTTCGACGGTCAGGCTGTTGATCTTGCGAACCATCTCATGAACGGGAATCTTGCGACCGTGGACTTGGACTTGGCGGCCAAGATCCTCGAGTTCAACCATGCGGCTCTCCAGATTCATCAGCAAGCTGGAACGCAGCTGGTTCTTGGCACGGTTGACTTCAGCCTGGCCGAGAGCGCTGAAGCCGTTCTCAAGGGTCAGCGAGCGCAGTTCGCGGCACATGACCTCGAGCATCTTGGCCGTGCGGCCGGGATAGCACGAAGCGGCAATTCCAAACAGGCCGCTGTCGGCGTAGGAGTGGTTGAAAGCAACGCACGACTCGACCCAGCCGTGCTGATTGAGCACATTGGTGTAGAGGCGGCTGTACATGCCCTTGCCGGGGCCGCCGGCCGAGAAGGAACCGCCACCGCCGAGGAGGGTCTGCAGGGTGGCGAGAGCGTAGATGTCATCAGAGGAGATGGGCAGGCCTTCAAAGGCCAGTTGGATGTGGGTAAAGTTAGGCAGGTTGGGGTTGAGTGGCGGGGGCTGTGGTGGCAGAGATAGGAAGCCGCCAGTGTAGTGGGCGTGCTGGCTGGTGAGGTCTTCGACAGGGACGGATGGAAGGACCGAGGCGTTGTGAGAGGCGGAAGTGGAGATGTTCTTGAAGAAGGGGATCTTGGACAGCAGCTTGGACGGCTGGGAGTTTGAGGAGAGTGTGGACGAGTCGGGAGAGGAGAAGGTGGAAGACGCAGAAGAAGATGCAGAAGAGGAAGCGGAAGCGGAAGCGGACGAAGCAGAGGCGGTGGATTCTGCGTCGGAAAGACTGGCAACAGGCTTCATATCGCCAAAGTGCTGCTCGGCCAACTCAATGGCATCGCGGTGGGGAACGCCAGCAAAGGCGACGACGATGCGATCGGGACGATAGAAGGCGTCGCGATAGGCGCGGATGACGTTGCCGTCAATGCTCTGCAGGCGTTCCTCGGGGCACAGCAGGGGGTTGCCGAGAGTGTTGTCCTTGAAGGCGGCCATGTGGACGAGTTCAGGCAGAATCAGTTCAGGTTTGGCCCAGATCTCTTTGATTTCGTAGGCGGCGGTGTCGAGCTGCTGAGCGATCTCGTCGTCGGTCATGGACGGGTCGCGAATGGTCTCTGCGAGGATCTCGACGGCGGTGGGAATGGCAGAGTTGAAGGTGGCAGCCTGGTACATCATGGACTCGCGAGACGAGGCGCATTGGATGTTGCCGCCGAGGCTCTCGACGACTTCGAGCATGTCATCGGCTGAGCGTTTGCTGGTGGACTTGAATGCGAGGCGGTCCATGATGTGGCTGGCGCCGCGCAGGTAGTTGTCCTCGTAGCGCGATCCAGCGTCAATGTAGACGCCGACACCGGAAAAGGCATCGGGCAGGGCCTCGGAGGCGACTCGGATGCCGTTGGGAAGAGTTGTGATGGTGTCGAGTTTTGTGGGGTCCTGGGACTTGGGGACGGCGACAGCATAGGACCGGGACCGTGGGATGCGTTGGAATGCCAGCGGACGCCGTGCCGAACGGCAGGCAAGACGCGACACAGACGAGCGGAGCATCGTGGGTGAGCAACTGGAGGATGTAGTTGAGCGCAAATTCTTCAAAAGGTGAAAGATACTCCGTAGATAAGATTGGTTATGTGTTATATGAGTCAGATATGAGTCAGCAATATGTGTCAGATATAAGTAAGCACTAGAATACTCCGTAGATTCATACTATTACTCCGTACTCTTAAGTCAGTACTTCGTAATCTGCACGTCTGCATGCAACCACCAAAAATAGATAGGTCACTTGCAACATGGGGTGATGGTGTCGATCAAGAGGACAATGTCTCGAGGAGATGCATGAGACCTAGTCGCCAAGAGGAATCCACCACCTGACCCCCCTGGCCCGTTTTTCACCTTGCCCCCGCCACTCCTATCGCCCCTCCGCGTCGTCTCACACCCGACCACGTGACCTCACACGTGCGGTGGCTGGTCCGCCAACTCGCCTCGACTTGGTTCTTGGCCCTTTTGCTCTTCTCCGCCCACCACTCGCCAGCCTCTTCTTCTTCCGCCGGAACAGCAGAGCAAGTCCATCCACCGTGGCCCGCCACGGCTCGTCCTTGATGTTCACCCAATCCGTGCCAGCGCCCGCGCCTGCGCCCTCATCCACGGGCCTGCACGTTGCTTCCACCACCTCCTCTTCTTCACCAGCGTCGCCAACCTCGCGAACCAGTCGTCTGCGCGGCCTCAGTTATCTACGCAGCTACACCCAGAGTCATCTGCTGAACCGCGAGCACAGCAGCGGTGTCCACTCCACTGCCGATGCGGGAGGCGCCAGTATCGTCCCCCACTCGACGCCCCAGTCGCCCAACTCGACCCCCGGAAACGGCACAAACAGCACAAACGGCACCAGCCTCGTCCGTTCCGAGTCCTACCCTTCCCGAACCACTTCTTCGTCTGGCGTCTTGGTCTCTACGGCTCAGCCATCCTTAGACGATCGCGACAGTGACACTCCTGCTGCCCCTGCCGTCCCACTTGTCCCATCCATCCCTTCTCACACGTCCACCCCCCCGGCTTCTATGGCACGATCTCGGTCGGCCACCGAAGCCGGCACCGGTACCGCTGTCTCTGCTGTCTCTGCTGTCTCTGCTATCTCTGCTGCTGTTGAGTCCGGGCCCACTGTTGGCCTCAGTACGGACACCCCCGTCACCAACATGGATAATCTGCCGTCAATCCGCTTCTCAACCTTTTATGACCCACGTTCGACACGTCCGTCTCTCAAGTTCGCCACGACTTCTCGTACGCTGCCCACCGGTAAGGAGATCATCCGTGTCGGCCGCTACTCGGACCGCGACAGTCTGCCGGCTGCCAACCCGAATGTCCCCTCGGCTGCTCATGTCGGCTTCAAGTCCAAAGTCGTCAGCCGTCGTCACTGTGAATTCTGGTATGAAAACAACCACTGGTATATCAAAGATGTCAAGAGCTCCAGCGGCACATTCTTGAACCACATTCGTCTCAGCCAGCCTGGCACTGAGAGCAAACCCTTTCCTATTAATGACGGCGACATTGTCCAGTTGGGCATCGACTTTAAAGGGGGCGAAGAGATGATCTTTCGTTGTGTGAAAATACGCATTGAATTGAATCGCGGCTGGCAAAATAAACTCAACGCATTCAAGTATGTCTCCTTTCTCCTCTCTCTTTCTCCTCTTTCTCTCCTCCCTCTTTCTCTCCTCCCTCTTTCTCCCCTTCTCTCTTCCTCTCCTAACATCACAGTCTCAACACCCACAAACGACTTCGAGATATGACCAGAGCCAACGAATCAGGCTCAACCCAATCCTCTCAAGATTGTTCCATCTGTCTGAATTCCATTGCTGTATGTACACTTCTCATCCTCGAGAAACTCCACTTAACTGACCCCGGCAGCCTTGCCAAAGCCTCTTCGTCGCCCCTTGCTCCCACACATGGCATTACAAATGTGTCCGCTCCCTGCTCGACTCGCCGCAGTATCCCAGTTTTATCTGCCCCAACTGCCGTGCCGCTGTCGATCTCGAAGCCGACGTCGAAGATCCCCCTGAGGAATGGGAACACATGGAAACCGAAGAGGCTTTCGAAAACGTTCCGGAAACCGTCGAGCACGCTCATGCTCGTGCTCACACTCCCGTTGTCTCTATGACTGCCGCCCCTACTGTTGTCCCTGCTGCTGTCCCCGTCGCCACTGCTGCCGTACCATCTGTACCATCCGTCCATCCATCAACGTCAACGTCAACATCGCCGCTGCTCGCCGACACAACTGCACAGGACGACCCTATGCAGATCGACTCCGCACCCTTGCCACCTTTGCCGCCCTTGCCGCCTGCCTTGCACTCCTCGCCAGAACGCCGCATCTCCAGCCCCCATGCCACCTCGCCTCCTGTTCCCATCCCGGCCTCGGCCAGCGGCGCAGTCACATCTGGTGCGGCACGGCAGACACAAACACCCTCTCCCATTGCTGGCCAGGCTATCCACCCCCACGAGGGGCCTATTACACCCCGCAATGACGCCGGACCGTGGGTCTTTGATGGCAGTGGCATCCGTGTGGGTGGTAGTCGGCCGAGCACGGATAGCCGGCATGGAGAAATGTGCAGCCTCGACACAGCCGCTGCCGAGTTGGCCGGCCGGGCTCACAATTAGGACAGATCACATCTTGGGTATATATGTACGGCGTTTGTTTGTCCTTTATTTTCATTTCCTTGTCGGGCATGTGCTTCCAGCTAGGATGGCACAGAACATTCCTTCATTGTCGTCGTTGCAGTATGCGCGGAACACTGTCTTTCTGTTTTTGTGTATAGCATGCATGCATTTGAATTCAGACGTTTTATGATTTGTGCACACAGACATAGAATAAATAGAAATAAGCCGCATTGCCCTATTTCTTGAACACGGCATGGCCCAGCTGCTCGATCTGTACTCCCTCGGGCGTTCCTTTGCCAGCTGCCTCCAGCAACCGATTCCACGCCTCGACGTCGCGGATCTTGACCGCCTCCTCGGCCGCCTTGACACGCAGCCCACACTTCTCGTACATGGCAATAGCTGCTCCCTGCTCCAGGCCCGTGCACTTTGGCACAAAAGACGCTGCCAGATGGGGGTTGCCCGCCTGCAGAATGAGGTTGAAGAATGGCTGTCACGTGATATTAGTCAATATCCAGTATCGGAAGTGTCAGCCGCAAGATGCAATGATGGTCACACATACCTCCCAGCCAATGGGGCTTTTCTTGGCCTTGGCAATATCCTCGATCTCGTTCCAATCCCGCTTCGCGACCAGGGCTCGCAGCCTGCAGATGTTAGTCACCTCCGCCGGAGTAGAAACCTTAAACCTTAAACCTCAAACTTACCGTATCCACCAGGCCACACGCTCTGGCACGTGGAATTCGCTCTGCAGCTTCTTGGCCCGTCCATGGTATCCCAGCCGGATCAGCTTGAACATGGTGTCATTGACACTCAGTCCCGTAAAACTGTCTGTCAGGTCCCGGTCAAAGGCCTCTTGCAACCGCAAAAGTGTCGTCGCCTCCTTCAACGCCCCCAGCTCAAACACGCTCTCTTTTTGGTTGTCCGCCAGCAGTTTGGCCGCCAGCACAAGCTTATCGGATGCTGTCCGGCTGTCCGGCTGCCGCAGCGCTTCCCGTATGAAAACCGACGCCCCGCTCTGTCGTCGGTCATCCTGGTAGTACATGTCCTTGAGCAACGTGTTGTCACCCTCGCGAATGGCTGCCGACTCTACCAAGGCCGTGGCCACTGGTCGACTGTTGACTGTCCGGAAAAAGGCTGCCAGTGGAAGCTTGCCGCGGATCTGCTCCACAACAAAGTACGCAAGATCTGTGTCGCCCGACTCGATCGCCTTGTCCAACGCCAGCTCGTCTTCTTCCATGCTCAGCAGCAGCGGAACCTGTCGACCAGCCCTCGGTTCGTGGTTGAGAAGCTCCGTGGCCAGACGCGCCCGTCCCTCGTCGTAGGCAGCACGTGCAATCTCCTCAAACGAGATGCCCGGCTTGCCCGAGAGCTTGTCGACAACAATCTGGCACAGCGTTTCGTCGTCTTCCGACCCTGCCCGCACCTTGGCGCAGGCCCAGTGGACATAGATCCTGTCCGTGGGCAGATGGAGATAGCCGGCGATCCGTAGAGCCAAAAGATATTCGTGGCGGTTCAGAAGCCGCATGATGAGCCCGTCCGGGCCCAGACGTTGGTACTGGTCGTAGGATAGTGGAAGGCCAATTTCATAGAACCGCACGGCGTTCAGAACGCGCAGGGTATCGCACATCTCGACAAAGTCGTCGCTATTGTAAATATCCAGGACCGACTTGCCAAATGACGCAGCGCGCAGCAGTTGTTTTTGCCAGTGGATGTTGAACTCCTGGCCCGAAGCATTCACCTGCACAAAGGTCAGTCAGTGTCTAGAACAACGCACACAGACGCAGACTTACGCATGTGTCCACTGCCTCGGTCAAGTTGGGCCGGATCAGCTGGATGTTATCGTCTGCCTTGGGCGACTGTGCCTCGAGCTGCTCCACAGCATCCAGCAGAATAGACGCCGGCGACTCGGTGCCCAGCCGGAACACTTCCTCGGTCACTTCAGGCACTTTCTGCAGAAAGTCGCACACGTCGTTGGTGATTACGCGCACGCCGTCCATGTCTTGGATAACGTGGATGCGGCCATCGTAAAAGAACTTGGCCACAGAGCCGCCGGGGCCCACGAGATGTATCTCGTCTTCCCAGGCAATGACCACGGCATCGTTGCCGCACCACTGCAGATACTTTGGCTGAATGCGCGACTTGGAAAGGTGTTCGCTCAGCCGTGTCTGGAAGTCGCTTGTCACGACATGAGCTGTGCCGGTGCCCGTATACAACGCAGCAAACTTGCCGTTGGGCGAGACGCCAATGTGTGTAAAAGGGCCAACATCCAAGAAGCGGTCCTCGCAGTCGGTCGCATCGACAACATACACCGTCTGTCCGATGCTCAGCAGCACCTCGACAGATCGCGACAACGTATGGCTGGGCGGAATAAGCGACCAGGAATGTACTTTGCCCTCGGGGCAGGCGGCCAGGAGCTTCGGCCGCGGTTCCTCGTACGACGAGACGGAGACCAGCGCATTGTTCGACAGCAGGGCAACCATTCCGGTATCGTAAAACCGGCAAGATTCCACCCCAAAATCCTCCACGCCGTTCCCGAGGGAAAACTGTGTAAAGTCGCCCTGGAGGTTCATATAGCACCGAACCGTTCCATCCTTTGTCACGACGAGGAGTTTCTCGTCTTCCGACCAGCCGAGACCCCTGACATCCGCCGCTCTGTCCCAGCTGATGTTCCGGATGAGTTTCCCCGAGGAGCTGTAGATGTCGATGCCCGGCTTTGTGGCCCGTCTTGCTTGGTACGCAGCGACTTTGTTCTCGTCGCGCCACAGAGCTGCATCCAGCGATCATGTCAGAAAGCATCCAGAAGAGTCGGAAACGGACAGGGCTTCTTCCTACCTATAGCTCCCGAGTACGGAGCTCCAGCGACAACATAGTTGTCCAGATTCAGGTCGCGATCGAATACGGCCGTATACAGCTGAACCTTTCGGTAGAAACTATCGCCAATCTGCTCCCAGCCCGCGGTCGGATGAGTCGTGTCCATGTTGTATCATTTTCCGCCGTCGTGTTGTTGCGGTGGGAAAGATGCGATAGCTATGAAGGAGAATTACATAATATCGGTTATTAGGCGGCGCGGCACGTGCAGCGCCAATTGAGCTACAGCGCCCCTCCTCGTAAGACGAAACTCTACTCGTATATGATATCGCACTGTCTTCAACTGAACGCCCGTCCTCTCTGCTTGCTTGTCATCACTCAGAAGTTGTTTCTCCGCTCGGGAAATAATTTCGCCCGTCACAGACCGCAGACATGCAGAACTGGCGCGACGAATATTTGGCCTCGATCAAAGAAGTCGACGACGCTGATCCTGTCAACACAGCTCTCATCCTTGCCTGTATGCATCTTTGTTGGACTGATATGGACTGATACGCTTCCCGGGAAACCAGCTGACCAACTGCCTCTCAAGGTTCGGCACTCCAGGACCAGGTGGCAGCTCTGCAGGCCGAGAATGCCCTGTTGAAATCTGCCTCGACATCTGCCCCGACATCTGCCTCGCCTGCCGTTCCAGACACGGACGACACGTCGACTGCGCAGCTGCGTGTTGACCTCGCCGAGGCGCTGCGGTCGCAAGGAACGCTCCGGGTGCGGCTAAAGGCTGCAGAAGAAGAGCTCGGGTCGCTACGTCTGGGCGCCCGCAACGATAACCGCATGGTTCGCGCCTTGGCCAACGAACGGAATGCGCTTCTCGTCAAGGTGCGCGACCGGGACGAAGAGCTGCAGGGAAAGTCTAAGCTGGTGGAGGATGTCCAGGACGAGCTCATCGCCCTCAACCTACAGCTCAACGTGGCCGAGCAGCAGCGCGACAAGATCCAAAAGGAAAACAAAGATCTCGTCGACCGTTGGATGCAACGAATGGGCCAAGAAGCAGAGGCCATGAATACAGCAAACGAGCCCTACTTTACCCGGAGAACACGGTAGATTGAACATGTAAGTGGCAAGTCTGCCTTCTTTCTCTCTTTCTCTCTTTCTCTCTTTCCTTCTTTCTTTCTTTCTTTCCAAGTCCAGATATTCAAGTTATCTTACAACTGGCCTCTATTCTAACACCAGCTCTTCCAAGTTCACCTCCGCGTCGAAATGCAAAATTTTCCCGCGGCCCCCGTCCAACTGACATAGCCCTCGGGGTACGTCAAGATCTCCACGTCGAGAATCGTGCTGCCAACATCGTTGATGTTGTGTGACGAGCTCTTGTGGTCGTAGACAAAGCTCTTCAACGACACGATCTTGCAGCCCGGCTTGAAATCCAGAAACATCCTCACCAGATCGTCGTTGAGCTGCGAAGTGAATGCCTGGTTGTTTACCAGTACCACGTCCGCCCGCTTCACCACTTCTTGAATGGCCGTGTTGCACCGGAAGTCGCCCCTTTCGAGATGCACGGCACCTGGTGCAACACCCCACAAGCGACACCTTTCGGTAAACTCCTTCTTCTGTACCTCGGCCAGGTTGCAGGCATTCTCCATCATTTCACAGCCCCAGCTCTCACAGCCGATCTCCAGGGCCGCCTGGAGAACCACGTTACCCACACCCGATCCGAGATCAGCAAAGACCTGGCCCGACGTCATCTGCAGCCTGTCCACCAGAATGTCGGTTATGAAGGGATGCAGGAGCTCGCCGTATACATTGTCGGTGCCGTTCTCGTATCGTCGGAGAAGATCAACTTTTGGTGCCACCGTTCGGTCGTACACCTGGTCCAGGATGAAGGCGGCGAGATGTCGCGGCATCCCGTGCCGTTTGGAAATATTGGTCGCAATGGTGCCGTTTCGGTATAGAGAGAGAATCCGGGCGTTGTAATCGTTCAGCGCCGCCGTGAACATTTTCACATCTTTGACCATATCGCTCGAAGCACGTTCCAGCTGCCGCACAATGCCCGTGGTCGGGTCGAGAAATGGAGTGGATTGCTCGTCGGTGAGATATGTCTCGGCCGTGTATCGTATGGTTGTCTGGATGTCTTTGACGGCATCGATCTTGTCTTTGCCCCAGACTAGCTCGTACCTGTAGATAGAAGAATAACGTGTGAGCACCAATCAACATTTGGCACATGTCGCCAGCCGGCCTGACTCACTTTTCTCTGTGCCGTGAACCAGGATACTGCAATTCCACCGACACCTCCTTGTCTGTTGCGCCAAGCACCGGGACGCACTTGAGTGACCGACAGGCCACAACCGCAGCATGCACAATGTCCGGTACAGGGACATCTTTCTCTCGGGGCGCCTCCTTGTCAGCCAACGTCTCCAGCAAAGCCGGGTGTGCCAGACAGCGGTCGAGGTCCGTTCCTTCGCCCTCGCTCAGGCGCGCACGTTTCCTTTGCCCCCGCGCGCTCAGAGTAACCTCCCAGTCATTGTCATCGGTGTCGGAGTCCTTGTCGAATTCGACTCGGTCGCTGGCCGGTGACGCACGGTGCACGGCTCCACGAACGAGCTTGCGCTTTCGATCTCCGTCTCGGCCGTGGGCTGTCGACTGGGTCGGGAACGGCGACAGACTGCTGCGGTCTCTGGGCGAAGCCGAAACCTGCGGCGACCTGGACGGCCTCTTCTTCTTGCTTGCCAGCAGGCTCGCACTGCTCCGTCCAGGCGCCGTCGGCCTCGAATCTCGTGGCTCAACTTTCGGCTTGGCGGCTTCGACAGGCACCACGATTTTGCGGATGGTCTGAGTCGCAATCTTAAACTTGGGTTTCTGGTTGAATATGCCCATCGTGTCTCTTGTACAATCTCCCGTCGCTTGATATCCAGCCTTTCCAAAGCCAAAAATATATTCTCGTAGGACTCTGTGCCATTGGCTGAACACCCCGAACAACAAGTGGCGACAAGGGCGGCCTCAGAAATAAGTATGCATCAAGTAAAGACTACTCTCGTATTGTCCAAGAGAATGGCGGCGCAGCGAAAAGATGCCTGGGCAAGACCCCAGTGGTTTGTTCCGGGCCCACCAGAGAGGCCACCTGAACGCGCACGCGCTGAAATCCTTTGGCCTCAGCCCCACACAGCCGTTGAATTCGACAGGACCCACTATTCAGCAGCCGCATGCACGTGACATGATCCAGGAACGAGGTGACTACTACTCGCCTACCGTTCGCACTTATATGCTGCTTTCAGATGCCTCAGTTGTCTTAGTTGCTTCAGTTACCTCAGCTACTCTCTAACAGAGTCTTTATCATCTCGTTTCCGACCTGGATCGCCCCAGCAAATCTGGGCTGGAAAAACTTCTGGGTGACATCAAATCTCTCTTTCCACGTATCGAAATGGCCCAGACTCACACATTCTGCCCAGCCTCGCGCCGCAAATGTAAACTCCAGATCGTCCGAGCGAAATGTGTTGTCCTCAATGGCAACCCGTAACACCTCATCCAGCTTGGCCGGGTCCCGGAACACACTCTCAGTAACGCCCAACCGTAGCCGGAACAACGGCGTCGAACAGAGCATATGGTCGTAGGGAACAATTCCCAGTTCACTCCAGCAGTCCACCATGGCCAGAAGACTCAAGTGGTTGTTGGGAAGAACGTTTTCGGGGCGCTCGCCAAGGCCAAACCGGTCCAGCAGCCCGTCGTTGAGCAGCGGCTTCTCAGCCCACTTTGGATGCTCAGCCGTGCCGAATACACGGTCTTTGGCTGCGTAGACACGCTTTCGCAGCTCCTCTGTCTTGCCTTCAAGCATCAGCTTGAAAAGCTCTGTCGTGCTTGCTGCATATTGCGCTATTTGCTTCCGGGCTTCCGGGTTCATAATGGCCAGGCCGGCATATACATGCCACTTTTGTGCATAGATCCGCAGCATCAGGTTGATCTTGACGTTCTCAATCCCTCCGACATACCGTGCCCCCTCCCATGGGAACTGGTGCATGGCGTGCCAGGCCTTTCCCATCGATAAAAATGCCGCGTGCGTCACGGCCTGCGTGTCGGCCGTGATACGGTCGTGCAAGGTCGCCGTCAGATGCACGTGTTTGCTGCCGAGGCAGCTCAGGACCGTCTCGACTTTGGCAAAGGATTCGTCCGATGCTCGGTGCTTGATCAGAACCTGCGTCGTCATTGGTATCGGCGTAAGATACTGCCTCGGGCACAAATCATTACTTACGAGCGGCTGGCCATGGGTGTCCACGTTTGGCCCGTGCAGAGAATGACAGGAAACAATGTCGACATCTTCCGGGAGGTACTCCTCAAATGCCTTCATTTCAGGATCCTTGCAGGACGTCTGTCCGCCGACAATGGCATTCTGTTTGGTAGCTGTTGCGCCAACGTAAGAATCATGCTTATTTTCCTGCCAAGCAACGCAAAAGATACGAGAGGGACCTCAGGCATACAAGGACCATATTCCTTTACAACACGGCCGATGGCCACGGCTTCAACACTATAGATGGTATAGTCGCTTGTTCGCGAGACAAGATGCCCGTTGCGCAGGATTGTTATATTTTTCTGAGGATCCAGTCTCAGTATGGGACAAATCAAAATCACACATGGGACACACAAGGCACTGGACTGGGAACGCAGTAGAAAGGTAGAAGTTTCATACTTTTCCAGAGAACTCTTCTCGTAGGCTGTCGTATTTCTCTTCTCTGTCACAAGCAACGATCCTATATTCCCATCCCGCTGTCAGTTATGGCGACAACACGTCGAATCCTGCTCGACTGAGTCAAGAATGAAGCAAACATCTACTGTAAGACTGTTAGCATATGCCTGTGCTGCTTTCAAAGCATATCGGTCAAGATAACAGAAAAAAATCAAAGGGTATGCATCAGACAAAAATTGTTTAAGGTAGCTGAGGTTTTTCATCAAGGAAAGTCAACGGCATGGGCCAGCGACAAGAATAGCCACCAGCCCGACCGAAGACAATGCTCGAGCCAAATGCACTCAAGTCATCATAGCAATGGGAGGGAAGGAAGAATCATGAAGGGCAAGGAAGGGTGACTAACCTGTAAAAAACAAAACCAGCAGCTGAGGAAAGAAAAAAAATTACCTCCAGCCTGCAGCTCCAAGCCGACGAGCATACATCCTACCCATGTCGCCCATGCCTATGAGTCCAACAGTGAAGCCTTCCATACCGGATGGTACGGCATTCTCTGTTGCAGTCATAGTTGACACGGGAGAGGGTGAAAAGGACGCCATGGTCATCATGCACGCGGAGGAAGAAGAGAGAAAGTTTTTTTTGCGCTTTAATTCTGGGTCAGCTTTTCTAGTAGACGACGGAGCCGCATGTCGGCGTTATTTTATTCCGGAAACGCGTTTCTTGTGTGCTTATGTAATCTTATCATTGCATTCAAGACGGCTGCTCCGTACTCCATCCTGATCCCAGCGCATTAGCATTACAGCTTCGGCGTTGTTTTTTCTCTTTTCCAATCATGGCAACTGTGTTTGCACTTGGATCCAACGGTTCAGGCCAACTAGGTATTGGTCACAAGGAAGATGTCTCTGTGCCAAAGCCAGTTCTCTGGACAAATGACCCGCCTGAGACAATCACAGCCGTAGCTGCTGGCGGGAATCATACGCTTCTTCTCTGTGGCAATGGAGGTGTCTATTGGGCCGGAGATCCGGCCAGCGGTGCCTGTGGTTTTGTTTCCTCGAGCGAGCAGTCATCTCAGCCAGGCTTCCGCAAAATGACAGTCGGCCGGCCTGGAGAGGCTACTCAGGAACAACGTCCCATCCAGATGGTCGCAGCAACTTGGGAGACTTCCATTCTCACGGCGCTAGATGATGGCGGCAAAAACACCAAGATATATAGCTGCGGAATTGGCGAGAAGGGGGAATTGGGTCAAGGGCCTCTAATCGTTCGCGACCCCTACGCAACAGCATTACAAGACTTTCCGCCCGCCGGTACCGAGATCACAGATCTTGCAGCCTGCATGTCCCACGTTGTGGTAGTCTTGAGTAACGGGGATGTATATGGCTGGGGAAATGGGCGGAATGGCCAGTTAGGCAGCCCGAATGCGACTGTTTTTTCCCCGCGAAAGATTGAAGGAATCGAATTCCCAGTGACGAGAGCTGTCTGTGGCAAGAATTTCACCTGCTTGCTGGGCGAAAAAGAAGGTGGGCAAATGCGCATTCTTGGCCTGGACAAATGGGATATCAAATCCAAGGCACCATCGAAGGTCCCAGCGTGGAAAGATGTTCGTGCTGGTTGGAGCAATCTTTTTATTCTGACCGACAATGGAAACGTTCTGGTCTGGGGCAGGGATGACTACACTCTAAACGTCCCTCCAAGTCCCCAAAAGACAATCAAGATGGCGGTAGGAAGTGAGCATGCTCTAGCTCTCCTCGAAACAGGCGATGTACTGGCGTGGGGTTGGGGAGAACACGGAAACTGTGGCCCGGCCAAACGAGAAGAAGCTGCCAAAGGACAGCGGAATATAATTGCATCGTCCAAATTCTTGCCTCCGGGGTCCTGCATTTCAGCCATCGGCGCTGGATGTGCAACAAGCTGGGTCATTATAGGGAAAACATAGAAACACGTCGGCCACAGCAAAGACTGTTGTCTTGGTACCCAGATGTCTCAGTCAAAGAGACCAAACTTGCGGACCTATAAATAATTAGTTAGATATTGCAAATTATAGCCTTGTCGAAATAAAGCCAGCGGAACAACTCACCTGGGTGAGGCGTTGTGTTGGTTCCAGCCCTTGTGTAGTGCTCTCGGGCAGTGGTGTCTGCATGCTGTCTCTGCTTTCCTGGCCGGTACTGACTGGGACAAAGCTCAACTCCTGCAGGAAAGTTTAGTGGGGGAATGGAAATCAGAATCAAGGCGCAATCATACGGGCTGTAAGCTCTCGTCCCACTCGATTTGGACAAAGTCGGTTTGCTCTTCTTCGGGGTTCACTGGCTCCCATTGACTGTCATCCTCGAACCGGGTCTCCGTTCGCATCATAGACGGTGGTACTGGCGGTGGTCGCATGTCGAAATCGGGCCAGTTTTCTACACCGGATCTTGCAGCCGGTTGATGCGCCGAGGCCGAGGAAACTGTCTCGTTCATCTGGGAGGTCATTTGAACTGGTTGACTTGGCTGCTCATCGTTCTTGGCAAGACTAGCCTTGGTGACACTAGATACGAGGGCAGGGCGTGCAGTGCCCACCTTTGTCCTGGTTTTCTGTTTCTTTTGGGGGTCATTGCTCGCTCTGTTGCCAGAGGTGACCAGGATAAATTCGCACTGCATGCCGTTTTCCTCATACGAGAACTTCAGAGGGCACCAGGGGTCCGAATAATATGCCAAAAGGCTGCCGGAAGTGGTGCAAGCGTGTTGCAGGATCGCCCTGAAGTCCTTGACGTTGATAATGATATGATGTTTGTCCTCGACGTCGATGAAGTCAAACTCGTCCATTTTCACGGCAATGGAGGTGTGCAGATTCATATTCAACAAGCCTTTTCGTCGTCTTTTAGCATGTGGCATAATTACCAGAAAGCAAGGGTTACAGGTTAGCTTACCGTCTGTTTTGACATATTGCTTTTCCGTGAAACAAGTGAGATTGACGACCTTATTGCCCTCTGTATTGATATCAAGCAGCTCGACTTTGGGACCAAAATGTTCCATAAGCCGTCGCAACGTGTGAGCTGACACGGACCAGTAATTAGACGCTTTGGACATGTCAAAGACGGCATGTATGGGTGCCTTCTCCTCGAATGGGATGGCATGTGTAGCGGTGATGCCTATGAAGAATCAGTCCAAGCAGCTCTGTCAATTGGGGGCCAAGATGGCGAACGAGCCTACCGTTCCTCCAGGCAATCTTGGCAACAAACCGACTCTTCTTGCCGGGTCCATCGTCGATGGAAATATCACATTTCTCGATGCTCGACTCGGCATTAGCACCTTTGCCCGCGTCTCCGCCCGTTCTGCTGCGGAAGATAGACAGCAAAGCCTTTCGGTTAGTTCATGGAGTTGCTCAGTCCCAAAAGGCATGAGATTGTGAACATACTCGAATGTACAAAACACAGTAAAATCTGTCCGCAAATCGGGTGCTGCCCTCGTATTGATACCGCGCAAAGTGCGAGGAGGAGAATGTGAAGGAGACGAATGCAGTCTTGGTCAGGTTGAGTGCACTCAAGACAAGCTTTTGTTCAAAATTAGGATTTCTTGTTCGTTTGGGGAGATTGGGTTGTTTTATTCTTACCGCTCCCCTCTTAGCATCCAGCGAGACATCTTCGCTGAATCTCAGTATGCAGGCTAGCACATTTTGGAATGCCACCACGCTTTCGTCGCTCAGCGTGAAGGACACAATGGCCATGTCGATTTTTGTGATGGGGAGAAGATTGAAGCGAAAGCAAAGGATTTGTAAGACATCTAAAAATAGGCAAAGCGCACTTGGCAGTCCGCGTTTGGAGGCGCAACGAGATCTGAGAACTGGAAGGAACTACTGGATTGCAGAAGCCTCGTGTGGAGCGGAAAGCGCGTGTTGCCGCCGTGTTCGGACTAGCCGGGGTCCTTCTTGTTTTGGAATCGTGCCGGAGCTCCTGGATATTGCTTAGGTATGCATTCTGCTTCAATCGTTTTGTTTTCCCAGAGTCTTCTTTTCGATCTTGTATGGCCTCTCTCTTTTCGATTTTTTGGGAAACACGCCGGGGCTGCTGATATCTTTTCCCCCACAGCTGCTAAACCCCGCCTCGATAGAACAGTGGTTTTTCCCACAAAAGCGATTGTATCGGCAGCTCTTCTCAGGACTCTTGAAGGAAACTGAAAGTCAAAAGTTCAAGATCTTTAAAATTTGTCCTTCTGCTCAGCCTCCTCTCTTGACCGCGTCGGGACACGTCGACGCGTCTTCACAGCCATGCGGATGCTGGCGCTGCCCGTCGACATATGGCTGCTTGTCTGCCAGGAATTGGCTGCCCAGCAAGATTTCATCTCCCTCTTCAACTTGGCGCAGGCAAGCCGGACAATGGCAAGCTTGGCCCTTCCAAACCTGTACAGGTGAGAGAATAGTGCGAGCCTGCGAGTATGGTAGCCTGCATATCTGATATTGGGGCAGGTATCGCGGCAAACATGATTCTGGTCAGCACTTCATGCAGAGACACGCATCAGTTGGCTAACATCTCTCCAAGCATCCATGAATTGGCATCTACCAGCACCGACGCGTCCATCATCGGCAAGAAAAGGCTCGCTACGCTGTGGCGATATATTATCCTGTCCAGTATTGGGAAGACGTTATTCCCCTACTGTCTCTGGATCCGAAACCTGAAGCTTGGAGACCTGCAAGAGCTTCTGAGCGACATTGCACCGAATCCATCACTGCGGAAGGATTTCTTTGCAGGCGGCATGAGCTCGTTTGAAGTGCTCCAAAGAACGTCTGGGCTAAACGTAACCACAAGACAGAGCCGGCCTTGGCTGGACCTGCAAGAGATCAGCTACAAAGTTGGTGATACCATTACCCTGTTTGTCAAGGAGGCAGCAGACCGTGACAACAAAGCCGTCGGTCTGTCCCATCTGGAAGGTCAATATATCCCCATGGATATACTTCCAACCTGGACATCGAGGCTGGCTACTTTGACCACCCTGCACATTCAAGACGGCTCTGTCATTGGCGAACAAGTGGCCAAATCGATCCGCGACAATTGCCCACGGTTTAAAGAGCTTACCTGCTTCTACTGCGACGGGCCGAGTGTGGATGAAGATATTGCCTCCTTCTTCAAGACGCTCAGGCCAAATTCCCTGGAAGTGTTCAGCGTGAGCAGCAAAAACCGGCTGGGTCGAGAGGCCTTCTCTGCCATATCTCTCCACGCAACATCGCTCCGGAAACTCCGCCTCTCGGGGCTTCAAGCCTCAGCCTTTAGTCAGCTGGGTGCTCTACGGCCGTGTATTTCTCTCGAGGATCTCGATCTCGAGGGCGAAAGGTCCATTGTTTTGGACTGGAAAGCAACATATGCAGAATCATTTGCCGATGCCGTCTTATGGCTCAATTCTTGCGCGTCGCTTACCGATCTCAAACTCTGGCATGTGCCAAGTGCGACTACATTGCTGAAGGAAGTGTTCAAGTCTCCTGACGTCCACCTTGTGTCGTTAGACCTAAATCTCATCGATGAGGATGCTGAATTTTACGGGTCCCTCGGGAGTCAGACAACCCTCGAGAGTTTCCTCTTGCGAAGCATTGATTTTCTCCCCGAATATCCTTCCGCCCAGCACACGCAATTTGTCCAATCCCTTTGCAAGCTTCGCATGCTGAAAGTGTTGGACATACTGCAAACGATATTAACAATCGAGGATGTCAATGCTCTGGCAGTACGTCTCGAGGATCTCGAGGAATTCGGATTTGATGGTGAATTGTTCGATGATTCCATCTTTGATACGTTCATAGTAATGCACAAGCTGCGAAGCATCAGTATCAGTGCGACGACTTTGTTTTCGTTTCACGGCATTCTTCAGTTTATCGACAGTATCCGGGAATCCAGGTTGTCAACAGGAGAGTTCAGCTTGTCCATTATGAACCAGATGCTCCAGGCCAAACTATCCCAGGACAAAGTCGATTATCTGGTCAAACACACGCAGGCACTTCTTGGAGGGAGACTCGAGATTGAGCACCCAGAAGAAGAGCACGAAAGTGATTTTTCGGATTAGGGTCACTGGTGATGGGTGCTGTAATAAATATGCAGGATAGAGCAAAAAGGCTAGTCTAAGACAAGAGAGAAAATGAACAAGGCAATACGAGACAATACCCAAGAAACCATTCTGTGCAACCAATACCGTGTGGTATTCCAATCAGTGTTTAAGAAGAGTGGACGGAAACCCATTCAGGGTTGAGACCTTCCATCTCGACGTCGGATATGGAGGCCATGCCTGCCAAAGGCTGGTTGGAGCTCATTTTGGCATTCAGTTCCCGCGTAATTTCCTCGACATCCACATTGAGGTACCCGTGGAGGAATTTACCGATATCTGTGTTTTCCACGTTGCCCCGGAGCACGTCAGCTGCTGGGCCACCAGAGCTATAGATGTTGACGTCTACGGCAGAATGGCCGTGAGTGCTCCAGCCAATGTGTGAGCGGAGACTGATGATTTCGGCAAAGACAGTGACGGAGTCTTGGGAGTTGAGTGCCAGCAACTCCAATTCTGCCTCCAAGGCGTCCGTGACGCCAAGGTGCGGAATAAGCAGATTAGTATTAATCCACTGTTTGAGAGATTGGAGGCTTTCAGCAGAGCCATCTGCAGCGGTAGAAAGAACATGTTCGCGCAGGAGATGGGAGAGATGTTCGCAAGAGGCCTTGGCCTTTTCCAGGGATGCTGGATACCAATTATAGACAGGCAGGTGACCAGGTTCCTCTGAGTGGATGTTAGAGACAGAGAGAGAGGGGGAGAAAAAAAAGAAAGAGAAAACTTACGGAGGGCTGTGGAAAGACCACCCGTCTCATGGTCGCTAGTGGACACAACGACACCTTCGACATCGCTCTGTTCTAGAAAATCCAAAACGATCTGAAAGGTCTTGTCATATTCGAGGACTTCGCGGACCTGTGCAGCGGGGTCGTTGATGTGGCCAGCATGGTCGATGCGGCTGCCCTCGATCATGAGAAAGAAACCCTTGTCGCTGTCCTTGGTGGACTTTTCCAAAGCACGCAGAGCGGTGGTAGCCATTTCGCTGAGACTGGGATAGATATCGGCCATGTTGCGACGGTCGAGCTCAAAGGGAATGTCGTTGGAGGCAAAGAGACCGAGAAGGGGCAAGTTCACGTTCTCACCGGCGGCGAGCGAGTCGAAGCCGAAACGGTCATCCAGGTAGGTCCAGCCTTTCTTCTGTGCGATGGCGGCCACGTGAACATCGTCCTGGCGACAACTGCCCTGGGATGAGTTGGGCAAAAAGTGGCAGCGACCACCGCCCAACATGAGGTCAACGACGTGTCCCAGGGGGCCCTCGCCGGTCTCGTGCAAGGCGATCTCGTCCATCTGTGAGCGGTAGTTGACATGACTGGCAAAGCATGCAGGAGTAGCGTCTGTGATGTCGGTGGTGACGACGAGGCCGGTGTGGTAGCCAGCTCGCTTGGCGGCCTCCAGGACGGTGCCGCAAGGTGTGAAGTCTGGGAGGATACTGATGGCGCCGTTGTACGACTTTTGGCCACAGGAGAAGGCAGTAGCACCAGCGGCCGAGTCGGTGACGAGGCTATTGCTGGACCGGGTGCGGCTGGTGCCCCAGAAATGGCGGTCCAGCGCCAGAGTATCGTTGATGGGGACGTCCTGCGTCAGCTGGCGAAAGGAGCGTGTCAGGGACAGAGACGCGGGGCCCATTCCGTCGGAAACCATAAAGATGAGGTTTCGCTTGCTCGCCGGAGCTGGCGGCAGCAGAGACTGGCCACCAGAGGACTGCTGGACATGCTGAAGCCAAACGACGAGGATGAGGACAGCAGCAGTGGCCAAGAAGGCCCAGGCAAACAGGAGCAGTTCGCGAAGCCTGTCAGACGGTGAAAGACACCACAGCGACCGACGCTCCGCTCTGGTACCGCGCGCTGAATTATGGATGGCGGCGTCTTCAGCAGCGGCCAGGTCGTCAGAGCGTTCTGACTCTCCAGAGGGCCGTGCCTGAGCCAGGAGCGGCGTGCGGGCGGAGGGCTTGGGAAGTCAGTACGTGTTTTGTATTGGGAGACCGGGCATTCGTCTTACCATGGCTATCTGGGGGATGCAAATGAGAAAATGGCGGTGTATGCGGAGGGAGAGAACCGCGGATCACCGTGAAGACGTCGTGGATGTTTTGAGGGTCGCGACAAGGTAAAAGCACAGCCACATGCGCCACAATCTGTGTAGAGCCAATCAGCGTCCAGATAAATGGGCGTGGCTATCGTCTTGATATCTACGTGCGACGAGGGTTGCGTTTGCATTGAGCCTCATTGAGCCTCGTTGAGCCTCGTTGAGCCTCGTTCTACAGAATGGCCTCTCCAGGGAGTCCAGAGTTGTCTGGCCCAGAAATACCAGAACCAAAACTACTGCCGCTCTCACAACACGAGTTTCGCAAATACAACAAGCTTGCCGAACATATGGAGTACTTTGTGAGTCCGGATTCCGTCGGTCTGGCAGCTGCAGTCTAATCCAAACAGCACAGCCACTTTCGCCAGAGCTGGACAATGATGCACAAGGCATGTGTCGAGAACAAACGGCCGGCCGGCATGACAATTCGGCAATTCATTGACGAAGGTCTGCACTTTGTGCACATGCTGGAAATGCACCACTCCATTGAGGAAGCGCGCGTCTTCCCGATGCTGGCAAAGAAAATGCCCGAGTTCCAGGCGGGCGGTGGGAGAAAGACCAAAGGCCAGGCCAAAGGTGCCCGGCTGGTGCAGCAACACCGGGCCATCCACGTCGGTATGGCCGAGTTTGAAGAGTATCTCAAGCGCTGCCGCAGCGGCGAGGCGGACCTAGAGCTGTCGGTGTTGAAGACACAGATGGATACATGGGGTGAAGTGCTGTGGCAGCATCTGGAGGAAGAAGTGCGCACGCTGGGGGCCGACAACATGCGACGGTACTGGACGATGGAGGAGATGCAGCGACTGCGAATGTAGTCACGTGACGAGTACCGAGGCTTGTATAATCCATATTCCGTACTCCATATTGTTTTCCGTAACAAAACACGAGTACTTTTACGGAGTACTCGTACTTCTACCGTACTCGTACTTCTACTTCTCGTACTCGCACTCGCACCGCCGTCTCAACGCGCTCTCGTGCGCGACATCCCCGTGCGCATCAAGCATAACGCGTGCTGCCAGCTGGATCGCCTGCGAGACAACACTGGATCGACTGACCAATCAGAGGAAGTTTGCACCTCGGCGTGCTCGTATGGGACCCACTACGTCTTCTGTAATTTGAGCTATTCAGCAGCAAGCTGTGCACTAGCGTCCCCCTCGTAAGATACGACCAGCACGCTAAATCGCTCTGGGCGGGGCCTCCCAGCCAACCACTAACCAACCACTAGCGAACCGACCCCTTCTTTTCCGTCTCCCGGCCGCCCAGCTTGGTCGTCCATAACACAAACAAAACCTGCTCGAGCCCGCTCCCAATCCCCCAACTCCACCCTCTGCACGGCATCTGGATTTCTTCTCCATCGTAATTAGCTGTCGAGCCTGTCGCGCCTCTCCAATCTGCCCACGGTAAGTGATGCCATTTCCACCCCCATCCCCCATTCAACCCTTCTCCGTTCCATAGCTGCATCTCAGCCTTTCCTCTGGCCTTGTCCACCGTTGTCTGTCCTGTCGCCTGTCCCGTCGTCTGTCCTGTCGTCTTTCCTGTCGCCCTGTCGCCTATCCGTCGTCTGTTACCAGCCTCCACTTCGAGACGCATCCCCAGCCACCCGCCCACTCGCCCCTGCCCACCTGCCACCTGCCACCGGCCACCGGCCACTTCTCTTTTGCCAACGCATTCCAGACATCGTCACTAATTCTCCGTGCCAGCAGCCATACTCCATACCCATTCCCCTCTCCACTCCCAGATGCCGGTTTGAAACATTGCCGCCATGTCCTTCAAAATCGAGCGTGACACATACAAGCAGCAGCAAGCCCTCGTGGGGCCTGCTGCCCGCCCGCTGCCGCTGGTCCTGCAGGAATCGCAGAACCAGCACTCCATCTCCGGCGCGTTGCAGCATCGGCACTCTGGTGAGCCCCGGCACTCTGGCGAGCCCCGGCACTCACTTGCTGTCAACACCTTCCACCAGCAGCAGCAGGCCATTACCAGCGCCCTGCAGCAGGAGCACCCCATCACCAGCTCCCTCTCTGGTGGTCCGCCTCTTCCGGGCACCAGTGGCAAGCACCCCGTCGCCGAGGCCGTCGGCACTGCTCTCACGGGCGGCGTCCAGAATGCCGGCACCAAGGGCTATCTCGCTGTATGATTACCCCCTCCAAAAACAAAATCAAGAAAATCAAGAAAACAGCTAACCATCGTAGGCCTACATCAAGCAGCTCGAGGAGAACCCGCTGCGGACAAAGATGCTCACGGCTGGCACGCTTGCCGGTGCCCAGGAGCTGCTGGCTTCCTGGCTGGCCAAGGACCGCAACAAGCATGGCAACTACTTCACGGCTCGCGTGCCCAAGATGGCCGCCTATGGTGCCCTCGTCAGTGCCCCGCTCGGCCACTTTCTCATCTGGGTGCTCCATAAGGCCTTCCATGGCCGCACCAGCCTGCGCGCCAAGATCATGCAGATTCTCGTCAGCAACCTGATTGTACGTCCTCCCTTCCTCCCCGCATTCCTCTACCTGCCGAGACACCCGCTAATACTGACCGCTTTAGATCGCGCCCATCCAAAACACAGTCTACCTGACTGCTATGGCGCTGATCGCTGGTGCCCGCACATACCATCAGGTCCGCGCTACCGTTCGCGTCGGCTTCTGGAAGGTCATGCGCGTGTCCTGGATCACCAGCCCCATCTGCCTGGCTTTTGCCCAGAAGTTCCTGCCCGAGGACGCTTGGGTGCCCTTCTTCAACCTGGTGTCCTTCATCATTGGCACCTACATCAACACCGTCACAAAGAAGCGGCGTCTTGCGGCCCTGCGCAAGAAGCACTTTGGCGAAGGCCGTGGTGATGGTCGCGGCAGCAGCTCCCTCGGTGGCCGCGCCGATGACTACCCGCCCCCGCCTACCATGGGCGGCCATGGCAGCCAAGGCCCTGCCTACTAATGGCCTCATGGCCTGCTGATGGCCTACTCGACTGCCAGCAGCCTGTGGGGAAAAAGCGTTATGAGACTGATCCGTTTGGACGACCATTCATGCTCAGAATGTCCACTTGGGACTTCTCCATGTCAACCGGTTCAGTCAGGTTCGAGGAAGGTGGTAGCACACTGGAGGACGATCGATGTTCCGTTTGGATATTTACGCGTGTGTTTGTTAAGATAGGTTTGCAATGTAGTTTTCATTATTCGTTATGGGGGATCTTATGTATTACACGAATAACTCGATGTGGACAATGTCCTGTTTGTTACCGCATGCATCCACCGTATCCACTGTTCAGATGTCCTGGATGGCATCGTGACCCTCCAGCATAAATCCAGGACTCCAATATTCCCATTCAGCCGAGTGCTTGTCCACCCATAGCATTCCGTCGCCCACGAGATCATCAATGGCCGTCTGCGCCCGCGCTCGCGCCCACCGGAGATTCACCATCAGCATAGAAATGCTGACGTAGCCTAGCATCTGTACCGCTTCCAACACAGCGCTCTGATCCGTGTTGAGCTCGCGAGGCACCGACCGGATGTACGGCTTGTTGCCCACCTTGATGATCGAGTACGACGATCCCAGTGGCCGTAGAGTTTTGACAGCCTGGAGAATGTCATCCCTATCCAGTCAGTGCTAAGAAGAAGAAGAACAAGAGAAAGAAAAGAAAGAAAAAAAATACTCACTGCGTCACTTCAGGCGCCCCCTCCATGCGGCCGCTTGCGATCCGGTCCCAGACTTTGCGAACCTCGATCAGGCCGCCGTTCTCCGCCCGCGTAGCTGCACAGACTTCTACTACCCGCACCGCCAGCTCAAAGTAAAAGTCGTTGACCGAACGTCCTAGCAACTGTGCCCATATGGAGCCGCTGGAAGAACTGTTGCTGCTGGTCAGAGGATCGACGCCAATGGCTGAGCACATTCGCGCAAACTGGGCCCGAAATGTCGGATTGGATCGAATATCCTTGGCGTGTGTTTGGGCAAACTGCTGCAGCAAAGACCGGAACACATCGAGCTGTGTTTCGAGTGCCTGCGCATTCGTCGATCGCAAGTTGGATCCATGAGAGGCATATTGTGCTGATGTTATTCGTGACCGGTCAAATGCCGCCAGCCCGACCCCCTTCCGCGACATGATGCGCGGCAGGTTCTGGAAAACGAGGCGATGTATTTGCTTCCCATTGAATGCCCTGCTCGATGGGAAGGCGGGTGCTTTATCTCGCCTGCTGGTGGGGGTGGACGTTGCGCGCGTGAAGCCGCTCGTTGATGCCTGATTTATCAGGAATGCATCTCGACTTAGTAAGTTACACATCACATGATGTGTCTACTCCCGTTAAGGGCTAGCGCAGAAAACATCCCACAAACCCTAAGTCGGAAAAGTTGTCTTGCCGGGCTATTTTTTTCCCTTCACCAGGAAAACTTCTTGCAACATCTCACCAGCAAAACACTCGATCACCAGAAATCATGGCAACGAAGCAACGGACAATTTGCTTCGGCAAGAAGGCACGTTTGCATCGGTCCAAGCAGATCCTCTTTCCTATCTACGCTCTCTTTTGAGCCACTCGACTCGGCGCACTTTTGCTAACTGGAACGCACAGAAAACTGCGACGGCCGTCGCTCGCTGCGAGCCTGGTCAGGGCCTGGTAAGCATCACAATCAGAATACAATGTCTCTTGCCATGGAGGGATTTTTTGCTAACCATTGTGGCAATTTAGATCAAGGTCAACGGCCGCCCTCTTCAGCGTACGAAATACCCTAAACGAACCCACTCGATTTTTTTCTTCGCAGGAACGACGGCTAACAAATTCTTCAGTGGTCCAGCCTGAGACGCTTCGCATGAAGCTCTACGAGCCTGTATGTGGCAGACGCTGCTGGTATATCTAACATTGAGGCGGGACGCATGCTAACAGCAACAGGTTCTGGTTGTTGGTCTTGACAAGTTCGCCAACCTTGACGTGAGTTTTATTTTTCTTTCTTTCTTGCCCCGCAAGGCTCGAGAATCATAGCTAACTCGAGGTTAGATCCGTGTCCGTGTCTCTGGAGGTATGATGCCAATCTAGATTTCGCCGACCTGGTCGGAATGAATTGTTGTCTAACTCAGTCTTTTTTTAACCCATAGGTGGTCACACTTCGGTATGCTCTTCTCTTTTGGTTGATGTGGAATCGTTCAGCCTGCTAACTCTGTCCAGCAAATCTATGCCATCCGGCAAGCCATCAGCAAGAGCCTGATTGCCTACTTCCAGCGCGTGAGTGACAGCCCGGTCTATTGTGGCGATTTTGTGTCTTGTATAAGAGCTGACCAGTGGAATAGTACGTCGATGAGCACTCCAAGTCGCTGCTGAAGCAGGCTCTTGTTCAGTGTAAGTGAAGATTTCCATGAAGCTGATAGTATTGCGTTGAATCTGACATGGGACAAATAGACGACCGGACTCTCCTGGTTGCCGACAACCGCCGCTGCGAGCCGAAGAAGTTCGGTGGTCCGGGTGCCAGAGCGCGCTTCCAGAAGTCGTACCGTTAAGGTACAGTCTTTGGAGGATGGGGAGGAAGTGGCTTTGGGTGTGCGAATGCACGGATTCCTCGGCTGGGTCAGCCTTGTGGTAGATGGTTGCAACGGCTGTATGGGAATGACAAGAGTTGCATTGATGTACGTACTGGTTTTATTGATCATCTGGAGTTTAAAATAGGCTCCTTCACGTGCTCTTGTATGAGAAACTCTTGCCACCCATTCCACTTGCCAGTCAATGTGAAGAGATGCATGCAAAAGATGTGTATGGAAAACAAGTGTTATTCTTCCGTCAATCCCACGACACAAGGCCCACCTCTCGACCATTCTCGTCAAACTGTACAAGGACAGGCTGGTCTCCGTCGTCGTCCTGGTCACTCTCGTTTTCCGTGGGCCCTTGTGCGTAGCCATCACATAAATCCCATCCAGACTGCCCGAGCCAGGCTTCGAGTTTGGCAAAGGCCTCGCCGACGGCCGCTTGCTCTGGACTGCGCGTGCTGCCGAGTTCCTGCAGCACCTCGTCGATCAAGCGCTTATACGCAGCCAGGGATGCTTGCAGACGGGCAGCGCCATGGGGGGTGACGTCCAATAGGCCAATGCTGCCGTCCTCGCCGCCAGCAGTGGCGCCCTGGATGTTGGGCGAAAAGCCGCCGGCGATGTGGCGGTCCAAGTAGAGGAACTGTGCATGGAGGGTCTGGATCAGGGAGCAACAGAAGCGCGGGCGACAGGCCACGAGGCGACGGGCGCGGAGGAAAACCTTGCAGACCACGTGCCACCACTGTTCCAAGCACGACAGGTTGCTGAGAAGCGTGCCCGTCAAGAAGACAAACTGAAGTTCGCCGAGCAGGTCGGCTTCACTGTAGCCGGCTGTCGCATCATCCAGCAGAGAAGTGATGCGTTCTGTAGGATCAGGTGCAACTGAATGGGCAGCCGAGGCGAGAAGTCGGTATGGATCGATTTCGCAGTAGGAGAAGAGGAAGACAAACTCAGTGGTCTCTGTGCCATTCCTCGCCTCGTAGACGCCAGTCTCTCCCCTGACGGTATCGGTAGTTGTGAGCAGCCACTCTGTCGGGTGGTCAGCCGCTGACCGTCCCGTCACGCGACAGAGAAGCGACTCGGAGATGCAGGCGGTGAGACACTGCCAGAAGATGGATGTCTGAGCGCCAGCTAATGCAGGCGCTGCAGCAGACAACAGCTTGGGGCGCAGTGTGTCGATCTCTGCGGCAAGAGAGCGTGCTTCGAACTGGCTGGCGCAGTGACCCAAGACTTCATTGTGGCGATCCCACTGCTTCACGTGGACGACAGAAGCGGACGGCTTGGAAACGAACCAGCATCCCTGACGTGAGATGGCACCCGGAGGTGATACCCAGACAAAGTGTGCTCCTGGGGACAGGTCACGCAAGCCGAAGAAAGTCGATGTCTCCTGAGATCCGGGAATGGTCATGGCCATGGTGTCGCAGCCGAAGAGGAACTGCTGCGGGATGCCCAGGATGAGGAATGCATCGCCGCAGGAGGACTCTGGGGCAGGCTGGCCATTTTCTCGGCCTTTCTCCGGTGCTTGTGGTGGACGGGACGTGAGGGTGGACATGCTGTGTTGCAGAAGCAGAGGACGGCAATGGGAGAATTCTTTTTAGCCGATGCCGCTGACATAAGCGGCAGAAAGCATGATACGGACAGTGACAGAATAGAGAAAATGCAGAGTAGACAGAGTTGACAGAGTAGACGGAGTACAGACGGAGTACAGTACGGATTAGACTACAGGGTGAATACAAAGTTGGTACTCCGTAGAGTCAGTACTTCATACTCGCTGGTAGAAGATCGTATGCCTCAATGCACAAGACGATGCATAACCAAGACTCACAATTCTCGTGCAGGATGGGGTGGGTAGCACGTGCGAAGATGAACTACTGCACTGTCGACGCCGTTGCAGACCGCCCCAGCAACAGGCGGACAGATCGGCTGCAAACTGGCCGGGTCACCACAGATCTTCTCCCCAGGAGCACACTAGCTGCTCTAATAAACGTGCCATGCACGCCAAAGTGCCGGGGCGCATTGGGCGCAGGCCAGGCGGTGCGAGCTGGGCCGTAGTGGTTGCGTGGTAGCCGCCCAGCCTGGCGGCGCATGTGCATGTGCTAATCGTTGCAGCACTAACAGCGCCGGACTTGGTCGGCAGCACGCTATAATACGGGGTTGCACCACCCTCCAGCCTCGTTCGCTCACCGGTTGAATTAGCCCAAGCCACGTTGTGCATGTCTCTCTCCCAGCATCCGATGTACTCCGTACTACCCAGCGGGAGCCCGTGCAGCCGCTTCTATCTAGAGACAACTTCAGTCCGTCAGATCTAGTCAGGACCAGGTCTCCTGGCCACCGTTACGGCCGCTATTTGCGACCATCCTGCAGCCTGACGCCGTCTCCTGCAACTTAGATCCCGAGCCAGCGGGCCAGTGAGCCAGTGAGCCGGTGAGCCAGTGAGCCAGCAAGCTCCCGAGTCAACCAAAACAAATCAACGCAGGGAGACCGTTCATCCTGACTGTGTAACCACACCGGCCAGGGAGCCGGAAGACCTAATGCATGCCATCCATGCGTCTACTAGTTCTAGCTTGCCACCGTGATGTGTGTTTAATCAAGAAAGAGACGGTGCCCACTCCCGAGGGGACACATCCATTCTTCTCCTTTTTTTCATGCAAATCAATACGTACAAAGACAAGATGCAGCTCCATCCACAACCCGTAACACCACCGCCTCCCTCCTGAATGCAGTATGCGGCCACCCCGAGATCAAAAATCCAGAGCAATAAAAAGAAAACAAAAACAAAAGACAGAAGACGGGAACACAAGACGAAAAGACATGAAACGAAAAACGAGAAACGAGAAACGAGAAACGAGAAACGAGAAACGAGAAACGAGAAACGAGAAACGAGAAATCAGAAACGAACAGACATAAAGCATATACCAGAATCCCCCAAAGGTGAAGCGATCTTCCCTTTAGAATTCAAAGTACCGCAGAACAAAACAAGGAGCAGAATGAAAGCAGAGCTGCCCGCCTTAGCCAGCCTCATCCATGATACAACTCACATTTGCCATGGCGTGTGTTCGCGTTCGAATGGCAACCGGAATTTTTCGAGGACAAAAAAATCAATAGAAAGCCGAAACAGCCGAAACCCCCCATTTGGGCGCCCGTGGCCGACAACGTCCCCCTGTCCTGCCGTCCACCCGTTGTTTTTGCAACACCTTCTTTCCAGCCATCTGCCACAGGTACGGCACATGGCGGTAACATGATCCGTATAGAGATAGACAGTATATAACAAAAACAAACCCCAGGAAGGCCGAAGCCGTATCAACATCCACAGCCAGCCGGGGCGGATCATCCTCGTGCAGGATCCTCGCACAGGATCCTCGCACAAGGTCCTCGCATAAGTCCTTGCTTTCTTAGCGTTGGCTGTACATCTGCTGGTTCGGCGGCGGCCCGTACGGCGAGGCAGGTGGGTAGCTCTGGTGCATATAGCCGTTGTTGTACTCGGCCGGGATCGTGGTCGCGGCCACACCAGTGGCAGGAGGTGCTGGGTATTGGTTCGGCTGGTAGCCCAGAGGGGGGAGTTGCCGGCTGCCTGCATAGGACGACGTCGTCTGCGAAGCATCGGCGGCAGACTGCGGACCGTTCGGGTCGCCTGCACCGTTGGTTGCGCCCGTGGCAGCCGCCGTCACCGCCGCCTGGCGTTGCCGGTCTTCCTCGGCCTTGCGCTGAGCTTCCTCCTCCTTTTTGCGGGCCTTCCACTCCTTGCGGATTTCCTTGAATTCTGATGCCATTAGCCGGCGCCAACCAGTGGAGATACTATATTAGCTGTTGGCTATTGGCTTACCTTCTGGCGTGCGCTTTTGTCCATGGGCTTGCATCGTGACGTGCGCATTGAGATGGTTCAGGGTACCGTAGGCCTTTTCACAGCCGTTCCAGCCACACTTGTACATGCGCTCGATTTCCTCGTACCGTCTCCGCGGCCGCTTGTGCTGTTGCGCACCCGGGATTGGGACAAACGAATAAACCTAAAACAAATATAGTCAGCATTCCGCGCGTTCTCCGTTGTTTATTGTTTCGTGCGTGTTGTCTTTCATGGTCTCATGTTTTCATGTTTTCATGTTCTCGTTGAAGGTCGTTCACTCGCTACCTACCTGCGTAGGGCGCGGCTGGGGGGGCGCCGAGTTTGGAGTTTGCGGAAAGACATGGTGTCCTGGTGTGATGGGGGTGGGCTGGCCGTTGTAGCCAGTCCAGTCCGGACGCGGCTGGGCGTACAAGCCACCACTATGGGGATAGGCATGCTGCATGTCCTGGGACGGCGGCGCGTAGGGAGAGTACTGGCCATGCGTCGCATAGGTCGGGCTGGGTGCCGCAATGGACGGATCTATAGGTACATCGTTGTCAGACCTAGCCTGGTGGGGTTTGTGATGATGAAGGCTGGCACGATCATCTTGCAGAGGCACGGACGGACTTGTTGGTGTTTGCGCCATACCTCCTCCACTACCGCTATGGCTGGGAGATTGATGGTAAGGACGCTGAATGTGCTCTGGAAAGGAGCCTGACCGCGCCGAAGGCGGGTACACGCCGTATTCAGACGTGGGCGTCGCGGTGGTCGAGTAGGTGCTCGGCCGTACCTCTTGCTGGGTCACGTATTGCGCAGCAGACGCGTGATCTACAGATGACGCCTCAGAACGCGTGTCGCCGGAGTGACTTGGATAGGGCGAAGGCAAACCTGTCTGCGAGTACTCGGGCGCACTGCGGTCCATAGAGCTGCGATCGGAGGGAGGGAGGGGGAGAAAAAGGAAGAAGGAAAACAGAGCCGACGACTGTTTCCGAGCCAAAAGATTTCCGTTGGGAAAAAAAGGAAGAAATAGAAGAGAGAGCGTTGGAAGGGAGAAGAGGAATGCGACGAATGGAAAGACGAAGGATGACTACCGAGCCTTTGCCACAATAAACGCCACAGATCCGTGCAACTGGGAGACACAAATCCAGAATGGTGTTGCAAGCAGCGAGAGACGGTATAAGTAAGTGAAGTTTTGTGTTTGTCCTCCGAGGCTAGCCTCAGTGCAAGCGCAGATCGGCTGGCGATTGAGGGGAGGGGTGTGGTTCCTCTTTATTTTTCCCGAAAAAAGCGCTGGCCTGAGGGTTGGCTTAGCGGGCGTGGTTTGATGGAAGAGTAAGAGTGTATGTAAGAAGAGGGGGGGGAGGAGCGATTTAGGCCAAGGGATCTAGTCAGAAGGTGGCGGCTATGATGTGTATTTGACCGCGATAGACGGAGAAGGCAGCGTGAAGACTGGGTCCTAGTTGCCCGCTACCCAGTATTTTCTTTTTCTTTTTCTTATTTTTTTCTTATTTTTTTCTTTTTTTTCTTTTTTTTCTTTTTTTTTCTTTTTTTCTTTTTTCTCTTATTTTTTCTTATTTTTTCTTATTTTTCTTTTTTCTTTTTTTCTTTTTTCTTCTTTCTTTTCTTCTTCCTTTCTGGGAGAAGGAAGGAGGGGGGTGTGATGCTGATTGCGCAAAGGTGTGCGGAGAATGGCTGATGGCTGGATCTTGACTTGAGAAGAAAGCAACACGGATCCAAGCTAATCCCGGCACCACGGTGCGAGCTTGGGGGGGAGGGGAAGGGGAAGGGAGGGGGGAGAGTGTGTGGTGAGTGTGAGGGTGAGGAGTGTCTGTGTGGGTGGGCGTGTGTGGTGTGGGCGTAGACGTAAACGTAGGCGTGGGCGTGGGTGTGGACGATTGAACGAGCTAGGTCGTACTTTTTTTCAGGTAGTTTTTGTGCGGTTGTATCTTGTACCGAGGATTAATATTCGCACGGCTGAAGGGGGCGAAGAAAGAAAGAGAAAGAATAATGTTTGAGATGGCCAAGTGAGAAAAAAAAATTGCAGCGACGTAAAAGTGGAGACTTTGCGGCCCTTCTTTGTTTGCTCTCGCTCACACACACGCTCTGTCGCTGTCTGTCTCTCTCTCTCTCTCTCTCCTCTCGCAGGCCGAGAAAAAAAAGGCCAGCGGTTGTTGTTGGAAATTTTGCGCTCACTTTTTCGAATTTTGGTTTGGGCTGTTTTCGTGCGTCTCAAGATCAATCAGCCCGGCATTCCCCCCCAGCCAGGTGGATGGAAGCAGTTCAGAAATCGAAGACTAGCGGCGACTTCGTTGGTGGGGACTAGGAGGAGAAGCTAGCCAGCACAAGGCCAAAAAGCACCAACGTCGCAACTTCTCGGGTTTGACAGGGCGCCCTTTCTCGTTTAGGGTTGGCGAGCTCACGACTTACGAGTAGAGGGCGCCAATGATATACTCCGTACGGCACGGCGTAATCTGCAGTATCAAACTAAATGTCGAGATATTTGGCAGAGAAAGCAAGCGCAGGCAAGAGTGCAACCTGGCCGACGTAAGATACGGAAGGACGAGCAGGTTGAGCAGATTGCGAGAGGTGATGGAGGAAACAAGGGAAATTCAGGTCTGGGTGGGACCTGTGTGGCCTTATACGGATACTGAGAACGGCGAAAAAAAAATTGAAATGCCAGGCGCGAGTCAAACAGAAAGGGGGGGGGGAGTAAATCGTGCTCCGTAGAGTGGAGTGGGTGGTGAGTGCGAATGTGGGTGCATGGTGGTGGTGGGTGACGGCGACTTGACGAGAAGGGACGGTTGACAGGTTTGCTGATGCCACTCCCTTCGTTCTTGCTGTCGCGGGCCTGTGCCCTGTTGCCCTGTTGCCCTGTTGCCCTGTTGCCCTGTTGCCCTGTGCCCTGTGTTCTTTCCGTGCTCTTTCCATGCTCTTTCCGTGTTCTACTCAGTGCTCTACCCAGTGCACCTTCTTCGCGAGCAATTTCACGTGTCGGAGTACTCCGTACGAATTGACATGCGGATGTATTCCGTACTCGTACGCTGTATTCCTACTCGTACTCGTACTCACTCGCCTTCTCGGCGTCTACCGAACAGCGCACAAGAACTCCTCCGTGTACCGTAGGGGTGTGCGATGCGGTGGGGTGGCCGCGGAAATGGGGATGGAATGAAAGGGGACTTGAATGGCTGGAAAAGCAGGAATGGTGGATCCCAGGAGCAGAATTCGGGCAGGCAGCTACGAGTTAGCTTGGACAGACATGCGCGAGTATGGAGTACAAGTGGATACGGCTACGTTTACTGCGCAAGGCAAGTACTCCGTGCAAGAAAAAGAAAGAGGGATGCACCCCACTCGGCTTTTACGCTGTACCCGGTTGGGCGTAGCGGCGCATTGCCTGCCACTCGCTGCCAAGAGCGCCCAAAAAAAATGAGAAAATTCGCTAATAAGCTGCCCCCAAACGGCCAAGGCAGGGGCAGCACGATGTTCGGTACGAGCACGTCGTCGTAATAATACCCCGTACTCTGCGAGCGTGTCCCATACGAAGGTCCGAGTAGTACGAGGCACAGCACGCTACTCCGATACCATGTGCGAGTATTTACGCATTGCGTCAGAAGCATGGTGCAAGAACCTGTCAAGCTTGTTAGGCTAGTAGGAGAGAATTGCCCGCCTCATCTCGGCCGAAGAACAACTATCGCGTCCTGGTGCCAGCCCAGAGTCTGGGGAAGGCCAGGTTGGTTCGGACTGTTCAGAGTACTTACAAAGGAGAGGGTGTACGACCACGGAGTATTACTCGCACTCGTATACTCCTTAAGGACACGTGCAGGGGGGGTCTGATGAGCGAAAGAATTATTTCATCTCAGGGTATGATAGGATATCTGTTGCCGAGGCATTTTGCATTTCGCATTTTGCTTTTTGCTTTTGCATCCGCCGTTGCCGGCCATGAACTCCGAGCTGGTATACGGAAGACATGTGCCATGTGTTTGCGGTGCTTGATTTGCTGTGGCCTCGGGGCCGCAGCACCTTGCCCGCAGCACTCACCGCAGCACGCGTTGGTCGGGGGGCTCGTTTTCGCAAAGATGTGAGAGAGGCCTCATGCGTCGTAGCGCCAGCAGACCCCCGCCGAAAATTGCGAATGGAATACGGAGTACTGTAATAATACAATAGGGGCGCAGACATGCCAGTCGGCAACGCATCCCGGTCCTCAACCTTTTCATCACTTGGATTGAACCTTGATCCTTGCGGGTTCATACACTGTACGAGTGAGTACACACTCGTATCTTACAATACGACGTACGAGTATGAATGCGGTCCTCTCTCCGACAGGAGGGGTGTGAGCATAGACGAGGATTCCGTGTTTTTTTTTTGTTTGATTCGTTTGATTTGTTTGATTTGATCGAGAGCGGGCAAATAAGTACTCCGTGGTGGCAAGGGCGAACGCCGGGGAAAGGGCACAGATGCAGCAAAGAGATCCATGAGTACGAGTACGGAGTACTCCGTACGAGCTGGGCCCTTGTATTCGTACACAGTGTCCACGGTGCGTCTCGGCTAACAGGAGCTTGCAGCGCAGTGACGTGCGACAACCTTCGGACGGAGATGTGCATCGAGAGGCAACTAGCCACTTGCAATAGCACGAGCAACTCGTACGACGCGAACCGAGAGATGCCTACTATTACTGTGTACTGTGTATACGCGGAGGGTCGGGATACGAGTACGAGTACGAGAAGATGGGGAGGGCAAAGACAGTACTCGTGCTCGTACCTTCTCGTAATCGTACCGTACACCGGAGAAATTCAAGCAAAGAGTTGGCGAGTGATTAGCCGACACCGGGGTGGCGGGCCTGGAGCGCAGAAATGTTGAATGGGTGGGCAAAAAGGTAAAGCGGCAAAAGAAGAGGGCAAAATGGGGGCAAAGTGGCCCGGGCTCGTGCCCCAAAGAAATAAGATAATAAAGAAAATAAAGATATAAAGAAATAAAGAAAATAAAGAAAATAAAGAAAATAAAGAAAATAAAGCGGAAGGCAGGAATGGTGCGTGTGGGTCAAAGAAAACAAGATGCTTGCTTGTTGAGCTTGACAAATACTCCGTGCGGAGGTGAGCGAAAGAGACCGGATCTAGCCATTATGTCTTACTACGCAGAGAAAGAATTTGGAGAAGGAATGCAGACTGTACTCGTACGAATGCTCGTATTATTTATACACAGTACTCTGTACTCCATAGCATGTCAGTGATCTCCACTTGTTTGGATGCGTACGAGAGTACGGAGTAATCGCCTTCGTCTTCGTCTTCGCCCTACCCCTCGCCTCAGTCCGTCGTCAAAGCTTAAATCTGCTGCAGAAGTGCCTGAGGGCTGGTCGTGTTGGCAAGTTGGCGATGTGACGGGGACTAAAATGGCCATAGATCTGACCCTGTCTGGCGCTGTATCTGCCCTGAGACAGTGCTGGCGCTGGCGCTGGCGCCGACACCGGTGCCGCGGGAACCAGTGCTGGTTGCCTGCTATGCAAGTGCTGCAACAGCAGCGACGACCACTCGGGAGGCCCGGCTCACCCTAAGAAGCAAGATGCGCCAGGCGGCAGCAACCCGCAGACGGAACACGGAGGCCGTCAAGACCAGTTCTTGCCAGCCGGAGCCCGGAGTGGCAGGCCAGATCTTGGCTGCCGCACCGGACGCGTGGTAGCGGGCTTTCCATAATAGTAGATCGGCCATTGTCGGCCTGTGAGGCTTGTGCGAGCATGTACTATATGGTATATTCGTAGTACTCCGTACTCGAGATCTTAGACTTGCTAGGTCTGACCCAGCTTCTCGGGATGGCACTAAGAGAACAAGGAGCCTGATTCGGTGCGCAAATCCCGTCCAATCCATCGCATAGACTGCATCATCGATGCGTACGGAGTACAACTGTTTTGCCTTGCTTCCGGCTAAGATCGAACAATGCTTTGGGCGGTTTGGCAGCCTGTCGTGTCCGGTTAGCCACGTGCGCGCCAGCGAGAGACCCAGCCCGTGCGTAAGATACGTACGGAGTCGAGGGTATCTTACGTGTGATGGAGTTGCGATAGCAGAAAGCGAGTACGAGTATCTTACGAGTACGGAGTACAGGCATGTACGCTGAGTAATCATTCCAACACTCCATACTACTATAGTATTATAATACTATAGTATGGTATTACTCCATATGCTGGGCTTATCTTCCTGGACAATCTGAGATGCAGTATCTACTATTGCGAGCACGAGCCCTTTTGTTACTTCACAAGCATCAAGGTCCTTCGACCAGAAAAGACTCGTCAGATAATACGAGTACGAGTACGGAGTAAGATACGGAGTATTGTGACAGCAAGCCTCTCTTCTTACGGAGTAGTGCGGACATAGGAGACCCACTCTTTCCAGACGCCCTCTTCGCACTGTACTCCGTATCTGACCCTGCTTCATTTTCCGCATTTCCCTGCATGTGCCACCCTCCGGGGGAGTACTCGTAAGATACTTGGCTCCTTCTGCAACAGGGTTCGCTTTTTATGCGCATCTCTACTTGTGCGCATGCACTACTCCGTACTCCGTCTCCGTACGCAGCACTCCGTATCAATCACAGATGGGGTCCCCCTTCCATGGCCATGGTGAGAGCCGGCTGACAGACTCGCAAGAAAGTGGGAAGGGCCCAAATATTCCCACACATCCGCGCCAGCCGACAAAAACCAAGCGGCCCCACTCTCTCCACTATACGAGTAAGATACAGGGTACTCCGTACGGGCACGGAACAGCAAAAACTTGAAGACAGGTGCCTATCCTTTTTCTGTCTTCCGATTTTTTCCACCCGGTCGGCGTATTGGCAATTGCCTTGATGGCAAACAACCACGAGTGAAAGGACCACCGGCATCTTACGAGATTGTGCGGGTACGAGTAGAGTAGAGTACTCTGTATCGCTGTGGCAATCTCTGTTTCTGGATGCTTCCCCTTCTTTGGGCTCCAACAAGATCACCAGCCACCGGAGTAACTAACCGAGGAAGGAAAGCCCAGAAAAAGAAAAGAACCCGAACAAACCAACACTGCCTCGTACTGTACTGTGTACGAGTACGGAGTACGAGTACAGCCCTCCAAGCTGAAATCTGACAATCCTCCGCTCTCCGTACTACTCGTACTCATGTACGGAGTACGAGTACGAGTACGGAGTACCTCCACGAGCAATGTTCGTCGATCTTGCCCCCTAATCGGAACGCACTAATATGAACACTGTTCGAACAAGGTGGGCTTTTTATTACGTCGTAAAGGGAAATCCACCCCATCGTAGGTCACGTGTTGTTGGCCTGATTCAACTCGTCAGTACGGAGTACAGAGTACGGAGTACAGAGTACGGAGTACTCCGTCCAGCGTCCAGCTTGCACTCACGGAGTGTCCGTACGGAGTAGTCATACGCGTTACGATAAATCACATGCTTGGTGGAAGTACGGAGTACGGAGTACTTTCTTTGTAGTTCGAGCTGCAGGAATCCTGCTCGAGAGGTTTTTGGTTTTTGACACCTACCCATCCTTGTCGTTTCTCCCTTTCCCTGCAAGGGACTTTTTTTTTCCTCATTTCTCTCGACCAGGGAGAATCCAGACTTGGGACAACCAAATGAGACTAGTATGAGTACAAGCACGGAGTACATGGACTGTTACAGCGGGTTCTCCCAATTACGAGCACCTTGTATCAGCATTACGTCGTATGTTCTGCATTGTGTGGAACACAGGCCCCCTACAAGAAGCAATCCAACATCTGTGTGTGTACGACGTACTCCGTACTCCGTAAGATACTCCGTATTCATAGGCCAATTCACTACGTCCATTTTTACTCCATACTTGCACGATGCAAAGTAGTTAGGCCAGTAGGCGAGGTGTGAGTGGGGAGAGCATGCCCTCTATTTCTTACACATGGATTGAGCGAAAAAAATTCATCGTAAGATGGTTGGCTTGCATTTTTTCTGGTTGGAGCAAAAAAAATTTATACTTCCTTCAGATTATTACTAGATAGAAAGAGTACAGAGTACGGAGTACAGAGTGCGGAATATAGAGTGCGGAATACAGATTAATACTAGCCCACGAGTTTGGATTTGCTGACTAACAAGGAATTTATATTCTAGTAGAAAGGAAGTGTAAATGAATTAGGACGTGCGAAACAAAAAGCAAAACCCCCTTTGTAGAATGCCCATATTTGCCAGCACTCGGTGGATAGGGCGCGATGAAGCCAAGGAAGAGCCGGGAGAAGTAGAGACACAGCGATGCAATCCATACTGCCACAATCTATCACCCTGTCCTCTTCGGGCCAAGTTGTCCATCTGCCCCATACAACCACCCTCCACTCCCGCCATGGCCAGGCAAACAACACGCAGATGGCCGCCTGAGGTCGACTAGGCCTAAAGAAACAAACAAATAGGTGAACTCGAAAGAGCTGGGGGCAATGGCAGCTTGCCACGATAGCAGAAACTCGCAGCCCATGGCATCGTTGAGTCTCCCTTTTTGATCCCTTCTACAAAACGCCAGACAAGAGCAAGGACAATAAAAAAAATCAAACCGATGCGAATAGAAGCATGTAGGTGCATCAGAGCGCAAGGGGGATAGAGAGGCATCGAAACCCGAACCATCTGCCTGGGAATACTCCTTGGAATACTAGGCATCATCAATGTCTGGGCTTACCAACGCCGGTTATGAATCGGCATGGCGTTGGCACCACCACCTAGATAAACGATGTCAGTTAAAAGCTTCGCGAAGACACAAAGGATTTAAAAGGCACGCTTACCTCGGTGGCCGCCACCGCCACGACCCCGGTAACCACCACCATACCGGCCTCCACCACCGCCACCACCGTATCTCGCCATCTCAGCCAGTCTAGGATCAATCTGCTGCTTGGCCTCCTGCAAGACCGACACGAGATCGCGGGCCTGCTTTGCATCTGTAGAATACCATGTCAGTGAGAACACAACCAGGGAAGCCAGGAAAATACATACTGTCAGTGGTAAAGAGGGTGATGGCAGTTCCCTTGGCGCCGGCACGACCAGTACGGCCAATGCGGTGAATATAGTCCTCCGAGTTGTTGGGGTAATCATAGTTGATGACGTGTGTGATGTTGCGCACGTCTTCAGATAAAAGGTTAGCAGCGGGCAACGGATAACAGGCAGCATAGCAATATTCCCAGCACGAGCAAGACTACTGTGACAATAATTGTGACAGTAGCTTGCCCTCTCCAGCCACCTCAGTACTTTTCTCCTGGGCATATGGGGTATCCTTTGCGGAAAATAGGTCGGCCTGCTGGAAAAGAAATCCAATATTCCGGTATCCTTGGGACCGTTCATGGATATCTTGGAGACAGCTTGATCATAAGATAAGATTCAAGATATGCCAACTCTAGACTTGCACCACGGATGGGGTAAAGATGCAAGCATAGAGTCACGAGCGCGACAGCAATACTAAGTGTATGCTCCGCAGCCGACCCAAGACACCGCTCTCCAAGAAGACCAGAATAGTCAAGTCAGGCAGTTTCAAGTTCGCGCAAGCAGGAGACGCCCCTAAACAAAAGAGTAAAGTACAACAGCAGAGCTAAAGCGCTGTTGACAATTGCCAATCGCGAGAGAAGGGTGGGGGGGAGGGGGGGAGGGAGAAGGAGGAAGAAGAAAGGGGGGGATGCTCTCGCAAGATCATATTTGACACATACCAATACCACGGGAAGCCACATCCGTGGCAACCATGATAGGAGACTTGCCGGTTTTGAACTGGTCCAAAACCCAATCGCGCTCGTTCTGTTGCTTATCACCGTGGATAGCTGAAAGAGAAAAGGAGTTAGTTAGTCCAGATTACATAACAGCCTTGGTATCGTAGACGTAGACTTACACAGGGCCGGCCAGCCGTCCTGCCGGAGGAAACGCGTGATGTCGTCGGCAACACGCTTTGTACCAGTGAAAATGAGAACCTTGTTCTCCTTTTCCTTATCGTCCATCACCTTCTCGAGGTGCTTCAGCATGCGGTCACGCTTGTCACCCTCCGAGACAACCTCGACGATCTGGGTGATGCGGTGGTTCGCAGAAAGGTCCATGGAGCCAATGTTGACCTGGATAAAGTCTGTTAAGAAGTCTGCCGCAAGATTGCGAACTTCCTTTGGCCAGGTGGCCGACCACATCAGCGTCTGCCGATCCGGGCGGATCTGGGAGATGATTTTGCGAATCTGTGGCTCGAAACCCATGTCCAGCATGCGATCAGCCTCGTCCAGGACCAGGTATGTGACACGCCGGAGGTTGGTTCTGCCAGACTCAAGCATGTCGATCAGACGGCCAGGAGTTGCAATGCAGACCTCCACACCGCGGGACAGATCACGGATTTGGGGGCCTTTGGGGACACCACCATAAACGCAGGTGTTGCGAATCCGAGAAGAACGTCCGAACTTGGTGATCTCCTGCTGGATCTGGACAGCAAGCTCACGAGTAGGAGCAAGAACCAGGACAATGGGACCATCCCCAGGCGCCAGAAGCGGCTGGGCATTGATGTGGACAATGGAAGGAAGGCAGTACGTGAGCGTCTTTCCAGAACCAGTCTCGGCAATACCAACAACGTCACGGCCAGAGAGAGCCATGGGCCAGCCCTGAGACTGAATGGCAGTCGGAGCAGGGAAGCCTTGAGCCTTCACTTCATCCATGACATAGCGCGGAAACCCTGCTTCGTCAAATGTTTCAACCGGCTTGGGAACGTCTTGGCCAGAGATGGCAATAGCATGTTCGCGACGGAACTTCTCGACTTCGCCAGCAGATCGCTCTGCCACGCTGGGATGCTCCTTGTAAAAGGACTTCTCAAACTTCGGCATGGAGCTCAGATCTAGACAAACGCCAGTGTTAGCAATAATCTGTATCCACATCTTCGCTTCAGGTGATAGATAAGCGCGTTACGCACCCCATTCTTGTTTATGAAGGCCGGCGCCGAGGTTGGACATGCGGTCGCCGCCGCCGCCACCACCGCCACCGTAGCCGCCGCCACCGTAACCGCCGCCGCCAAATCCGCCGCCACCGCTATAGCCGTTGGGGTTTCCGCCGCCGTGTCCGTTCGAAGATCTCCTGGGATGGGTTAGAAAACAAGTATTGGAGATGGCATCGGTGAGTAGAAACAGGCGCGTCGCAATAAACATTCATGGACATTCTCTTTACGAAAAGCCGCGTTGCAATGAAATGTATTCGCAGGGAGTGGATGAAGGAGGAGAAAGACAATGACTGTTTCTTGGTTGCCCAAAGTGAAAGGGGGCAGTGCCAAAAAAAACGCAGGAAAGGAGACGAGAAGGGCAAAGGGGGAAAGATTATCACATACCCATATCCACCAGAAAAGTTGTTGCCGCGGTCATATCCGTTAGATGAGCCGCCGCCACGAGAGCCGTATCCTCCTCCGTGAGACATGGTCGCGATGTTTGTAGTTGCGGTTTGCTTTGCGCGCCGACAAGATTGCAGAATGAAGTCGTTCGCGTACTATCCAGACACAGCGCGTCAATAGAGCACAAGATGGCGGCAGTATTGAATGCTGAAGGATATGAAGCGAAGAGTATAAGTTTGCAAAAGTCTCGCGTGGCCAAGGTGCAAACGAAGGAAAACAGAGGAAGTTTGGGGATGTTGTCAAAAAACTTTTTTTTTTTAGCTTCGGGGCCTTCACCTAGAACAAAAAAAAAAGTTTGCCTTTCATAATCAGCTCCATATTTATTTTTCGCCACATCACGTGAATTTTCTTAGTAATCGACACTGTCCATACGAGTACGGAGTATCTTACAGTAGAGATCTCTTACAGTAATCTGGAGTAACTTACTCCGTACTCCTAGCAGTACGAGTATCTTACAACATACCAAGCAACCATGCGTATATTCTTCTGAACATTTCATTTGTATCCATACATCTCCCAGAATGCAATTTCCATCTGTATGGTTTTAGTTTTACGTCTAAAGCATTGGACGGGTGGAAATATATTTGAACACTTGCCTGCGTTGCATGTCTGAATATTTTGACCAGCTCCTCTATTCTCGATGGCGATTGTAGAATGGCGTGTTCTTCTATGCTGTCTGTGGAAGTGTCAGTATTCCCAATTTAACCATATAAAATACAATTACAGTATTATAATAAGCCTACCTCTCATTGTCTTCATAGTTGCGGTGTAGTCGTCGGCCACGTAGGTCTCTACCCAAGGCCAGTACGGATTGCCCTCTCTCTTGGTTGATACCTGGTCTTCGTAAAGAGAACGAGCAGCAACTCCGTAGCCGATCGTGCAAGGCGCTAGGGCGATTTGAAGCCCGAACCAGTCTTCGGACTGACCAATGTCTAGCACGTACCGCGTGTAAGCCGTACAAGCTGCATGTGGATATCTGTCAGTTCTGAAGGTTTACTCCGTAAAATGTGAAGAGTTAGTAGCATACCAAAATGCTCTTCAGCGGTATCCATTTTTTGCCTTGTGATTCCAAAATTCGAGCAAAACTGGACATGCAAATCCATTTCTTTCTCTATATGTCGGACCGAATCTGCGGACTGTAATTCCTCAAGCATTGTTGTCAAAACCGGCATCACTACTGAGATGGGAGAGACGTACGTTGGAAATGTCCTTGATGTTCTTGGACTTGTAGGCTGCCAATGCGTTGGCCCTGGCAAATTGGACCTTCCCAGTAAATCATGAGCATATTGGGTACTCTGTATCTTAGTGGCATACGACGTACCAGGAAGAGGTAGTCTTGAACAAGGTACCCCTTGAACGACTCCATAGGCAGGGTTCCCTTGCCTAGCGCCCGAACAAAATCGTGGTGAACGAAGCGGCTCCATACATTGGAGAAATCGTCTCGCTCAAGGACATAATCCAAGAAATGCCCACGTGTAAAGGGCAGCATGTAGGTGCCGTGGAAGTGATTCAGTGGTCCATAGCCTTTTCCGTAACCTGGTGCACTTTGAATAGCAGCCTCGATATACCGGCAAGCTGCCCTCACTGCCGGATAGACATCCATGTCCATTGCCAGGTTTGATGCAATGGCAGCTGACTAAATTAGCCCAGACCGAATCGACAGCAGTTGTCTGCCGCACGTATCTTACATGCAAGAGAGCATCCCGTCCCGTGGGTGTTGCGGGAGTCTTGGTACGGGCTCACGATCCTAAAAACCTGCTCGTTGGGACCAATGAGGACATTGACGACAAGCTTCCTCTCACCGAGCGTCTTTGCCGCCGTCAGGTCATCTCGGAAGGGAACATGACCGCCCTTTGCCAAAACCCACTTGGACCCCAGTCTCACATGAGCCTGTCGGGCAAGGCGTTCTAGATCTTCAGCGCTGTCGACACTGCTCTCCTCGCAGCCCAAGAGAAGTTTAAGCTCTGGCACATTGGGCGTGATAACCAATGCCAGGCTGGCAAGTGTGTAAAATTCGGTTATGCCATCGGCAACAAACAGCGATGCGCCAGTTGTCGCAACCATTACCTAAGTAGATTAAGAAACAATGTTTCCTCCTTCCGTCCGAAGAAGATATCGCCGACTTACTGGATCTATCACGACCTTTGTGACAGATCGGGTTCTCAGCTCCGTGGCCACGAGTTGGATCGTCGCGGCGGAAGCCAGCATGCCTTACAGTAGATCAACATTAACTGTTCAGGGACCGTAGCTTCTCTTATTCGGTCTTACCGGTCTTTACAACATCGACTCCGATGTCATCAAAGCAAGCGTCTAATTGCTTTTTTAAGAATGCCTGAGGAATGGGGTGAATGTCGTATACCCCGAGGGTGTTTTGTGCCGTCAAGGCCGTGGTAGCTGTCATGGCATAGCAGCCGTGGCTGGCAATGACCTTCTGGTCAGCCTCGAGACCTCTATACCTCGTCAGTCTATTTGCCGCCTTCTTGCCCTCAGGCGTTGGAAATAGTCAGACGAACGCTCCACCCGAACTGTCCGAGCCAGCAATAACCAGAACTCTCTTGCCAGTCATTGTTGCGGAGCCCTGAAATACTACGGAGTACATGCAAAATACTAAAATACTCGTAAGATACGAAAACAGTACGAAGTATATATAGTTGGTGGGGGTGGGACTAATGTCACGTAATCCTTAGCCAAAGCTAACAAAAGTTCAAAATCAACGCGCTGGTTTTTTTATTTTATTTATTTCCCGGATTCAGTACTTATTCAACGCGCCATAGAAAATGCCGGGTCACTGGTGCTTCTCTGCCTCTCCGTCTGCCGTCCGTCTGTAAATCGCAGGCCTTTGCTTCCTGTATATTCCTCCCGGCCGTCGCGGGCCGATCCATCACCACTTTCTCTATCAGACTCATCTTCGTCTTCGTCAAAAACAATCGTTCGTAACACATTCCTGCTGAAAAGCTCCAATACCATGCGCCGGACGGGCAGCCGGTAGTGGTGGCATTCAAGAAGAGACAGCACCTTTCTAAATAGTCCTGGTTGTTCAAAAGCAGAAGAATTCCCCTTTTGTCTGATTTGCATCAGGTCGGTGGCTGCTCGTTTGGAAATGACCATGTTCCCCAAATCAATAACCAACTCCAGAATCCGCTGGTTCACCGGGTCTGGGTCAAGTGCAGCTGCCTCTGGCCAGGTTGGTTCGCGGTCGCTGCTCGGCTCTTCGACACTTTGTAAAGAATTGAATCTCGGTCTGCCCGAAGACAACACCACCGGGATTTCTGCCTTTTCAGTCTTCTGGGAGTCGGGCAGCTGAATGGTCGTTACCGGTACGTGATTCCATGGCGCCAAGGAGAAGAGTTGAGAGAGATCCATGGGGATGCAGAGGCCCAGCGATGTTCCCAGCACGCTGGTGTTGGAATCCCAGCCAGACTCGGAGAGGATCTCCATGCCGTGCAGAGAACGGGATATCAGCCCCAAGACGAAAAAAGCAGTGCCGCGTAAACTCATAATATCATGATGGCATGCGATTTTTATAATCTGCTCCACCACATCGCAACTCTCGAGAAACGGGGCGCCGAGCTCCATGGCTCCCACGTTGCCAACGGCCCAAAGACAACCTTTGACCTTTGTAATTACCTCGCCGTCTTCGGTCTGCATGCCATGGTCACGAATGGTCGCCGCGAATTCATCAAAGTGTCCCTTTTCCCGGAGAAGTCTACAGCCTTCCTCGGTGCGGGTCAGCTCGCGATAGAAATGCGGCGGGATATGAGCGTCCGTGTCCGCATCGCCCTCGTCAGCAAAGGCAATGATGCGGCCTGGTTGCTCGTCTGGGCTTTCGACAAAAGCGCGTGCCAGGCTTGCTTCGATGAGACCAACGTACGCATCATTGCGGCCGAGGAACCAATCATCCATCTCATTGCTGATGTAATCCAGCCCGTCGAGATAATGGTATCCGATGGAGGTTGACAGAAATCGTAGGAGAAGCGGTGCACCAATCTCGCCCAGATGGTCCAGTGCAGGCCTACACTCCACAATAAACTCCAGAGAGCTCTTGTTGTTGCAGGCCTTTTCTAATATCTTGACAGCTGTGGCACACACTTCAACTTCCGGATCGTAGAGTTGCGTGACGAGAAGCTGGATGGCCCATTTCGAGTCCCCCACGCCATGGCCACCAGAGACCACGGGACTTGATCGTACGGCGTACTTGCGCAGCACATTGGTGGCGTGGATACGAATATCTTTGGTGCCGGCTGTCAACGCCTTCGACAGCAGGACGCGTTGGTGACCGTTGATGGTGTAGTCAAAATTTGACAACAGAAGTTTGATCAAGTCGGGTCGTTGCTTCAAGTCGACAATGTGGTACATCATGTTGAACATACGCCATCGCTCCATCATCTGCAGTCCCCTGGGGTCGCTGCTTAAAACGCCAATCATCGGGAGATATCCGCCACAAAGTGTATCAGTGAGTCTGTCCTTGGCAAACATTGGATATTGCGCGGTGATTCCACTTGTCTGCAGCAAGAGCACATTAGTCATGGGATCGACTGAGTAAAAGAAGAAAAGAAAAGAAGAATAAAAAAACATACCGGATCGCATTGTGCCAGACACTCTGCAATTTGTCTGAGCAACTTGCTGTCCCCCAGGTAACGGAAACCTTCTGGTGTCTGGAGAAAGGTGTGCAGCAAGGCACAGCCTACCCGGACATACTTTTGTGTACCCTTTGTGCTCTTCATGTCGGAGAACTTGAACTTGAAGGGTCGGTAAAAACTCATGATGCGTTTGACAAACTTGGAGGCACGAATTGCCTCTTCCAACCGCTTTCCATTCGTAAGTGGACCTTCTATCACCCGCAACACAACATCCCAGTTCCACTTGAGAAAGTTTGAGCTGCTGAGAACACCCGACTCCAGAAGCAACTGCCGAAACGTGGCTTCATCAAACACCATGCTTGCTCCGGACTTTGGCTGGTCGTCGAGCAAGGCGAAGTCAAGACTGCTGCTGTGGCTGTGACCGCTGATGCTCGAGAGACTGCCTCCTGGTGCCCAATAGGAAGGCGAAGACCGATACAGCGTCTTGCTGACGCTGCTCATCTGATAGACGGTCCCGGTGGCGATGGAGCGGGACTCATCATGAAAACGAGTAGCGGCGGCAAACAGTTCGGGCAGAAGTTGAAGTTCGTCGCTCCACGATGGCGGGAGCAGCCGACTGGACAGTCGGAGGATTTCACCGATGAGAAGAGTTGATTTTCTCCTGAGCAGCGAGCTATCCGTATCCTGGGTGAGGCGTAGTAAACGCGGCAACAACCCAGCTTTGATAAAGACAGCCAAGAGGAGAGCGGTATAGTGCTCAACAAAATCCTGCTCGCCACCTTCTTCTTCTGCATAGGCCGAGACGGCACTGCTCTTTGGAGGAGCCGCTCTCAACGTAGCAACACGTCCGTAAGTAGTCAGTCTGCGGCCGGCCAAAAAGGATGTCGCCCAGGCCGGAGACTTGATGCGGAGTAGGGAGTAAAGGAGCTCGAGAATGGTTTCGCGGATGGCACCGCTGGGTAGAGAAAGGCTAGCCACAAGGGAACGAACTGCACGGAAGTCGTACATGGACAAATTCATGAGGCCAGACCAGGTCTTTAGGGCAGAGGCGATGGCCTTTGCATTCTGCTTGAGTATAGCCTCGCTCGACAGAATCTGGTCGGTAAAGGTCGTGAACAGCACCTCCAATTCGTAGCCCGCTCGCAAGTACTTCCTGCGCTGCGGTGCGTCCAAGAGGAAGAGGATTGCCGAGGTCAGACTCTCCGGCGCCTTGTACGCGCCCTCGGCCAGGGCGTCAGAAAGAGATGCCAAGCCACCAGAGGCAATGAGCAGACACGGATCGCGCACCAAGATCTCGGCCAGTGTTTCCAAGCAGATGGGACGCAGTCGATCTTCGGCGTGCTCGGCCACTGCGGCAATGGTGCGAACAACTGCCCGTGAAAGTTCACGGACGCCATCCTTGACGTCCAGAAAGGCTCGAACAAACTTCAGGGCCTGTTCTCTTTCCACATCCGCCTTTCGATCCTTAATGAGGGAGAGGACTACAAGGTAGTCCGTATTCAGAGCGCGGATCTTTCTCAACGACAAAACATCCGAGATTGCATAACGGGTCATGCGGTAAGAGGCTGCAACAATCTCCCTGCTGTCGCTGAGAAGCATGACCTGAATGCGGAGGCCAAACACGGACCAGACGAGATCATACTTGAGCGTTGGGTGGCGCTTGAACAGGTCGACAAGGCTGTTGGCGCGCGTGACGTAATATTCCGGAGGCATACCGTCTACCTCCAAGGCTTGGAGGATTTCAGCGAGGACAAACGTGGGAGACTCCGTTTGGTCGTCAACATCGGAGCCAACCCCGCTGCGTGATGTGTTCTGGGGAGACCGCACGAGTCCGTTTGCAAGACTGGAGGGGTCGACACGGGATCTCGTGGGAGTAGACGGGGCAGGACGTGGCCGCTGGGCCTCGCTGATCTTCTGCTTCAGTTCTCGGATGCGTAGGTTGGACGAGTTCAGTTCGGCCTCGACGCGCAGTCGCTGATCCCTGGTCTGCTTTGCCTTTTTACTGTTGAGGGCCTCGAGCATGTTCTCACTACCTTCCTTGATCTTCAACTCTCGGTTCAAGAGGTCGCGTAGGGCAGCAAGAGATCGCCCACCGACAGCGTTGTCGTCGTCATCGTCGCCGCTATCATCGACGTCGTCATCGTCGACCTCTTCTTCCGCATCCATCGACATTCTTTCGGAGCCTTGGCCATCTATTTTGGTAACAGTGCGTGGCGGAGCTATCTGGCTTCGAAGGTCTGGTACAAAACTGCCGGGCGCCGGCGATGGGTTGAGAGAGGAGCCTCGTGGAGCGAATACGACTCCAGAGGCGGCCAGGCTTCGACCGCCGGTAAGCGCCCCGGGATTTGTAGACGAGGCGGGGCCATCACGATCAAGACTTGTCCTAGGTTGGCTTATGGGAGGGGCGCCAGGAGGTTGCTGAGAGGAAAAAGACTTCTGGGTGGGCGTAGATGAAGTGCCCAACATGGTAGACGGGCCGGCCATAGGCCCTCCTGCTCGGGACGGGCCCGTCAGCACAGACAGTTAACAACGACAGGCATCCGACAAGGTTTGTCGCAGGTGTATCCTCCACTCGGGGAGGAGAGAGACACGCTCCAAGTATTGCTGACTGGCCGTTTATATTGCCAGGGTGTGGTCAATTGGTGTGACAGTCGGAGGACATGGCAGACATAAACGGGTTTTGGAGGACAGAACAAGCGGGCAGGGTAGAGTAGTGTGTGTATGGGAGAGTGTCGGACACGGGAGGAGGTGGCTCGCGTGTGCTGATGATGATAGCTGTTGCGGCAGGCCGCGGTAGCTCGTGGTCGATGGTGTTCGTGGTCGGCTGTGGGTTGCTGCGGCTCACGAGGCAAGCTCCGCCCTAGGTGGTGGCCATGTTTCGTATTATCCTCTTATCGCATTATTTGTAAGATGCGATATCTTATCTTAGAATGCACGTGAGACAGCCACTCAGAGAAACTCAGAGAGAACTGCGCCACAGGTTGGAAAAATAGTAAAAGGGACACCGCCACACATTGGTTCCGATGACGTCTACGCGTTTCCGACGGACACGATTCTGCGTTGCTAATCGGCGAAGACTCGGGAGGCAGTCGGACAAAAGATAAGAGGTCGCCGGAATTGCTAATTGCAATCAACCAATGGTTCGATTCTGCTGGGGTGCCTGCGTACTGCTGTTGGCTGGGTCGAATGATGCTGCCGTATCCCGCTGCTCTGGAAGTGGCTTTCGGCGGGCTCCGGTGCCCCACTGACGCCCTCCAGTAAGCCCTCGACCTAAACAGGACCATATCCAAGGCCGTTCCCGTACCTCTGCCGGCACGTGGAACCGGCATCAACCTGGATAGCTGTCCCTGTATATATTCGACCAGTTCTGCCCTCTCCCGTCCTCTCCCTTGGCCTTGTCCTAGTCCAGTCTTCTTATTCAGTCTTCTCTTTCTGCTTACCACATCTCTATTTCTCCTCACCTCTTCTCACATCTTCACAATGCCTCGCGTTTCTGCTGCCCGCTATGGCAAGGACAATGTCCGTGTCTACAAAGTCCACAGGGATGAGAAGGCGGGTACCCAGTCGGTCACCGAGATGACCGTCTGCTGTCTTCTTGAGGGCGCCATTGAGACATCGTGAGTCAACCTCTCCAAGAGAACCAAGAACCAAGAACCAAGAGAGCAAGAGCTAACTGAACTCCCGCGCAGATACACCAAGGCCGACAACAGCGTTGTTGTGGCGACCGACTCGATGAAGAACACCATCTACATCAAGGCGAAGGAGCACCCTGTCAACCCCCCTGAGCTCTTTGCTAGCATCCTTGGCACCCACTTCCTGGACAAGTATAGCCATATTTCCACAGCCAACATCTCCATTAAGGTCCACCGTTGGACGCGCATGATTGTAAACGGTGCTCCCCACCCGCACAGCTTTCTTCGCGACGGCGAGGAGACCCGGAATGTGGAAGCCGTTGTGCGTCGTGACGGTATCACCCTCAGCAGCAGCATTGCTGGCCTGACCGTGCTGAAGAGCACCGGTTCTGGCTTCCACGGGTTCGTCAGAGACGAATTCACCACCCTGGGCGAGACCTGGGACCGGATTCTCAGCACCGATGTTGACTGCACCTGGCGTTGGAAAACATTCCCCGACGTCGCAGCCGTCCAGAAGGATGTTGCGTTGTTCGACAAGGCCTGGGAGGATGCCCGGGCTATTACCATCAACACATTCGCCACTGATGACAGCGCCTCTGTCCAGAATACCATGTACAAGATGGCAGAACAGATCCTCGATGCTGCTCCTACCACCGAGGCAGTGACGTATTCGCTGCCCAACAAGCACTACTTTGAGATTGATCTGTCGTGGCACAAGGGACTGAAGAACACCGGCAAGGATGCCGAGGTGTATGCGCCCCAGTCTGGCCCGAACGGCCTGATCAAGTGCGAGGTGTCTCGCTCTTAGACGACTTTGTTGACGGTGGCTGCATCTAATAATGTACGATTATTGGGACCGGACGAGGAAATCGGCCCATGTGATGACTAGAATAGCCAAATAGTACTGCAACCAATCTCGGAACAACACTCTATTGTACAACCCAGTGATCTTTGTTTTTTTTTTTTTTTTTCGGTCGTAAAATACATGACTTTCACTCTTGAAACAGAATGAAGAAAAGAGTAATAAGCTTTTGTTTCCTATAGCTTATATCCTAGATTTGTCCGCTTCCCGTATCGCTTGCACAGCGTCCTTCCATTTTTCAGTCCCAACAGGTTGCCCACCAAACCGAATTACATTCATCTTGTAGGGGTGGGCATCCCCCTCAAATGCTTTGAGGCGTGCCAGCCTCTTGTCCCGCAACCGGTTCTTGGGAAGCATTCCGCTGACAGCTTTGCGTAGAACTTCGGCACCACCAAACTTGTCCATAAGCACATCCATGGTCACACTGCGAAGAGACCCAGGCCGTGTGTTATGCCGGTAGTATGTCTTGCGCCATTTCTTATGGCCCGTCGTATACAATGCAGCACAATTGGTGACGACAACGTAGTCGCCACAGTCCGTCGAAGGGTCCCAGATTGGCTTATGCTTGCCCATGAGTAGAACGGCAATTCGTGAGGCTAGCCGACCAAGAGACGGCGGTGTAATTGCCGACTCTGGCGCCTTAACCGTGGAAAGGCCCGGGTGTGGTGTTGATGCCGAGATGTGGTGCCATGCTCGGGAGTATGCCAGTCGTGTCTGTTCATGCAAGTTTTAGAGTCAGCAAGGCGCGTCTTTTTTTGTAGTAGTCTGCATGCCGCGACCAAGAGAGCCATGACCACTTACCAGTCCTACTGTCTGGGACATGGCTGCGGTGCTGAGCAAAAAGTTGACAGTTTGCCCATGCCAAACCAGAAGGTTTGGATGAAGTCGGAACGGTCATCCGGAAAAACTCAGAGTGTGTCACGTGATGTAATGTGATTACTCAACGTCCCTTAATCTTGCATAAATTTTTTGCGATCCCGTGACCTGCACGTGACTAAAAAACGATCTTCTTATTGATTATATAACCACACAACTGATCCTCTCCATGTCTTTCTGTCAGTAACATATAAAACAATAGAGAAACCCATATAAACGCATGTACTGCAATAAATATCAGACAATTCACGTCATCATTCGCGATCAATGAACGTGTCTGCGTGTCGGCTCTTCCAGTCCGTGTTTTATCATCATATTCGTTCCCTGAGGCTTGCAAGGCATCGCATCTTGACCGAGAGGACTTACCGAATTGGCATGATTGATGAGAGACTCTGGCGCGGG